>CM045447.1:2339465-2766090 GCA_024666655.1 Dascyllus trimaculatus | reverse complement strand
TGATTTTATATGAGTATTTGAATATTTGTAGGGGGCGCTGTGGAGCCGTTTGACCACATCGACTGCTGAATTGTATATCAAACGTTAGTTCTTGGGATTAATGAGGATTTGTGTGGATTTGGTGATATTACATGGATCCCTTCACCTCCAAAATCCATTTCGTTCTATATGGCGAATTTGCTCAAAATGGCTGCCGTGCCACGCCCACACCTTGTGTCGCAGCGTCAAGATTTTAATAAGTTTTAATGCTGGATGGGTCTAGATGCCACACAGCCAATTTGGTGAAGATCGGACAAAAATCCTGGGACAAAAATCCTGGGGGGCTTGCGCACAGCGTTTTCTTGGGGGCGCCGTTGAGCTTTTTTGTTCAAAATGGCCGCCATGCCACGCCCACACCATGTAACGCAGCCTCAATATTTTAATAACGTTTCATCCTTGAGGGGTCTAGATGCCACGAAGCGAATCTGGATCACAATCCCACTTTTCAGTTTTTTATTTCTAAAAAAAGTTTAAAATATCGTAAAAATTTCATTCCACTTCACAATTGTGTCCCATCTGATGTTGATTCTTCACAAAAAAATGCCAATTTTATGTTGAACTGACACAAACTATCACATGAATAGACTTTTATAAGCATCAGTTGAACACTGGTGTGTGCGCTACACTTCTCCCTATGTTTGGGCCACATTCCTGCATAATGTATGCATAGCGGCTGAATTTACAGATGAAAGGTGGCTGACTGTAGGACAACGACTTGTTAGTTCAAAAGCACAGGGCCTTTTTGGCCCATCTCTGGGATCTGTAGGGGAAAAGGCCAAATCGGCCCCTGCTTGGTACATGAAGTGTTAATGCCGATGATCATCACAGATAAGACCCAGCGGTCTTCAGTGGAAGAGCCCACAGTCAAGAAGGTGTGTCTGGTCAGCAACATGATTAGAAACATACACAAGAGCATCCCAGATCTTGAGCAGTTTCTTCTTCTTTGATAGCGCAATCTTTAAATATCTCAGATCCAAACCCAGATGACCCTTCATTTTCTATACATCGCTTTGTTCTGTAGAGTGTAGGGAGCTGGAGCCTATCCTGCACCTTCTGACTCAGGGTGAAGGCAGGGGACACCTGGACAGGTCACCAGTCCACAGGGCAACATAAAGAGACAGACAAGCCATGCATGCTCAAACTATGCAGCTCAAGTGGTAGAGTGAGTTGTCCACTGATTGCAAAGTTGGCGGTTCGATCCCTGGTCCCTCCACATGCCAAAGTGTCCTTGGGCAGGACGCTGACCCCTAAGCTGCTCCCAATGGCAGGCAGGCCCCTTGCATGGAAGCTCTGTTGCCATCAGTGTGTGAATGAGAAACATTGCAAAGCCCTTTGAATACCAATATGGCAGAAAAGCATTATATAGGCATAGACCATTTACCACCTACTTACGCCACCAACCAATTTAGAATCACCAGTTAACCTCAGTGTGTCTTTCGACTGTGGGAGGAAGCACCCAGTGAGAACCTAAGCACGCACAGGGAGAACATGCAAACTCCACACAGCAAGACCCTAGCTGAGATTTGAACCCAGGACGTTTTCAGCAGCAACAGTGCTGAGTAACCACCGAGTATCAGCAAGGACCAAGTCACTTTTTTGTTCTGTAATTAAGCTCAGTACAGACTCTACTGACATTACTGATGTTTACTTTAACCTGGATTTTACTTTTTGATGGACTCTGATATGACTATGACTGGTGTATCACCCGTCTGAGTGAAAAATGTAAAAATCACCAAAAGAACCAAGCAGGGCTACCTAATTGAACAATCTAAATTTTCAGCAAAATTTGCCATTTTAAATGTGTAGATTGCTGCTACATTCCACATTGTTGTTGCTGTTTCCTGAAGAAAAGGGATTTCGAAAATGGTAACACACAGATAGCAGAAGGGGGTTAGAAAGTTTCATTGAGTGAGTCAGACTTTCTATCTGGGTGCCAACAGGGCACACACCTGTGGCTATAATTCATTTCTTTTGTGCAGAAAATGCATTGAGCATGTCTTCTTTTCCTTAAAATTTTGGAAAAATGTGGCTCTAATGTGAATAAATCTGTTATTAAAACCTCCTTTATTTATCAAATAGAACAGAATAGAATAGAGTTCAATAGAGCATGCTAATGTTAGCAACTGAGCTGACTGAAAAGTAAGATGATCAACAAAGTTCTCACAGTTCATCACAGTCATTCCAATATATGTTGAAACAGTTCTCTCAAAACCTCAAATATCACCATATAAGTCATTACAGTTTGCCAACTGGGTCCAACTGATACATTTCAGTATAGACAAAAATGGTGCTGCCATATCTTGAACCATTCTGTTATCTGTTGGCTAAAAACATTCTGTTGTGTAAAGTTTTGCACTAAACAGCTGACATTATTGGTTAGATGGTAATGAGATGAATTTGAGGAAAACATATTCCCAGTCTCAAGGCTACACTGACTTTGGGTAAGTGAAATAATAAAGATAGCTAATGTACTAGTACATACTCACTGGTTTCTCCAGAGGCTTCCGGTGCTGTTAATTGATGAGGAAGACAAAACCCATTTCCCAAACGAGACCAAGTGAGAGTGCATTCAGACAGACATAATGAATCTGGGTAAAGTTGGGGCCATTATAGTTGCACAACAACAGGCTTCATTAACTACAGCGATTGAATTTCCAGAAGCCTGTGGTCGCCGGCTGATTGCTGCAGGACATTAAGCGGATCCTCTGAATCCATTAAAAATGGTTACTCACAACAAAACACAACCTCCAGTTAAATCCACCATCTGACACAAATCTATCACTTCTACTGTGTATTTAACTTTTATGTAACCTACTTAAATGCCCATGTTAAAGTAATACAACAGCCATAGGGCAAGCAACAGTAAGACATCTATTTGCTTAATTATTGTGCTCTGCTAGGTGTTTTCAACATGCTTGAGACAAGTGCACAGAAAAGGCCTGACACCAAAAAATGAGTTCGACTACAGAGAAAAAAACAGCTCCACCTTCTGGAAGCAACAGTCAAGTTTCATTTACATTTATTTCTTCCAGACCCATGTGATTTATGTAGTGAATACTTTTGAAGGGTCTGCATTCAACAAGATAAACAAAAAACACTAAATTTCAGCCATGTAAGCACAATGCTTCAAGTAGGGATATTGCTGCAAATAAGCTATAAATTCTGTTAATGTTTCACCCATATTCACCCCATCAGCACAGAAGATCTATAAAATATCTACAAAAGCACCAGTTTTAAGCTGGGCACTCAGGATTAGTGCCACCAGTTCAGTGATGAAATGTTTAATGGGGCCACAATGTCCACTTTTGTTCCAGCGTTATGGCACTGAATAAAGGACAAAAAAGCGTTTTTGCTTTTACCTGTCTGTCAACCGAATTGCAGAAATATCAATAATTTATTAATGATTCAAACAAATGCAGCAACTCCAGCTCCCAGCACCAGCACACTCACACAAAAACCATCTGCCAAACAACACACTGAAAACTTAACAGTAACTCTGAACAAAGCACTTCTAAACACAAGATCTCTTTAAAACAAAAAATCATTCTAGTTAATCACATTGTTTCATTTAACCTTCCTTCTGTGATTTTATTGTGGATAATTTTAACAGTAAACTTAGGTCAACCCTCAACACACTAGACTCAATAAAAAATAGAAAACAGTGATTACAACTCACATAGCTCCATGGAGAAATGGAGCAAGAAGTCAAAACATAAAAGAGAAACTGAGTTCAGACCAGTCCTGCAGAACAACTGTGGAACATGTAAATGATTAAAAAACATGGTTCTGGATCTCTCCCCTGCTGACCACTGACCTTCAGATGTGTTGGATCAGTTCAGCCGCTTGGACAGCAACAGACACACAAGATTCTTCGAAGCTCCACCTGCACTCACCTGGACAGCTGACACACAGCTGCAGCCAATCACAAAGCTCCCTCCTGCAGCGCAGAAGGAAAGTATTAAACATGGTGATGATTAAAGTAGTATGACAGAAAATATTTTGTCACATTGTAGCTTTAACAAACACTTCTTGAAAAAACTGAGCTCCATTCACCAAATGTGGAGTCTCAAAATAATTATTTGTAAAAACTGCTGATCTCTGCAGTCTTGGTTTGTTAAAAAAAAAACAAAAAAACCCCATAATTCTTCCTTACATGTCTACAAAGATTCAATGATTCCTTTTACCAGGCTGTAAAACTGAAATGCAGTTAGTTATTTATGTTAAACACACTTATGGTCCTCTGTTAAAGTTCTAAAGACACTTCAATATCCACAGTGATAAAGAAGTGAAAGGGAATCTAACCTGCATTCATCCATTCATCAAAATGGAGGACAAAATAAAAAAATCAGTGAGATTACTGGTTATCAGATTGTCAGTATAGAGCAGGAACAATATTCATGTTCCCTACATTCAGTCATCTGTTTCCACAAATAAGGTTGAAGATGATGATTGATAAAAGGGAAGCTGCTTATTGATTCTCAGTGAATATTTTGTAACAGGATGTTTGTTGTAGAAATGAGTGTTCAGAGAGGTTGTTGATGAGGATGCAGCTCTTGAGTTGACAGTAAAGTGGCTCTTAAAAGAGCCTTTGTTGTTGTTAGTGGTGGAGTAGCAGCAGATACTTTAAGCTCTCTCTCCACGGATGCGGCGGGCCAGCTGGATGTCTTTGGGCATGATGGTGACCCTCTTGGCGTGGATGGCGCACAGGTTGGTGTCCTCGAACAGGCCCACCAGGTAAGCCTCGCTGGCCTCCTGCAGAGCCATGACGGCCGAGCTCTGGAAGCGCAGGTCGGTCCTGAAGTCCTGAGCGATCTCTCTGACCAGGCGCTGGAAGGGCAGCTTGCGGATCAGCAGCTCCGTCGACTTCTGGTAGCGACGGATCTCTCTCAGGGCCACGGTACTGGGCCGGTAATGGTGAGACTTCTTGACGCTGCTGGTGGCCAGGGTGCTCTTCCAGGCAGCCTTGGTGGCCAGCTGCTTCCTGGGGGCTTTGCCTCCGGTGGATTTATGGGCGGTCTGCTTGGTTCTTGCCATCTCTGTTGTCGCTGTGTCAACAGCAACAACAGAGATGGCAAGGCTCCTCATTGGTCAGCAGCTCCTCCTCAATGCGCTGCTTATTGGGTGAAAGTGTGTGTTTAGATAAAGTCAGAGCGGGCTGCCCTCTGGTTGGTCCGCACCGACCGTCCCGCGCTCTCCGCGGACATATAACCAGGCTTTGTGCTGCCGGTGACATATTTTCTTGTGGTCTCGACTCGACAGAAAAGCCCCACAACCATGAGTGGATGCGGAAAGACCGTCGGCAAAGCCAGAGCCAAGGCAAAGACTTGCTCCTCCCGGGCAGGACTCCAGTTCCCAGTCGGCCGTGTCCACAGGCTGCTGAGGAAAGGCAACTATGCAGAGCGTGTTGGTGCCAGCGCCCCCATCTACCTGGCGGCTGTGCTCGAGTACCTGAGATCCTGGAGCTGGCTGGAAACGCTGCCAGCGACGACAAGAAGACCCGCATCATCCCCCGTCACCTGCAGCTGGCTGTCCGCAACGACGAGGAGCTCAACAAGCTTGGAGTCACCATCGCTCAGGGTGGCGTGCTGCCTAACATCCAGGCTGTCCTGCTG
This sequence comes from Dascyllus trimaculatus, assembly GCA_024666655.1. Taxonomy (NCBI): domain Eukaryota; kingdom Metazoa; phylum Chordata; class Actinopteri; family Pomacentridae; genus Dascyllus; species Dascyllus trimaculatus. The sequence continues at coordinate 2,760,439 of CM045447.1, read as the reverse complement.
CCTAAGAAGACCGACAAGACCGCCAAGTCCAAGTGAACACCCACACCTGCTCACAAACACAAATGCTCTTTTAAGAGCCAAACACTGTCCTCTGACAAGCAGCAACCATCCTCATGTGTCTCATCAAACACTTAAACACCAACACTACAACATCCAATCCATTATCCTGCCATATCACACACACACACACACACACACACACACACACACACACACACACACACACACACACACACACACACTTACTAGAACAATCAAATCACTTTTTTCAATTAAATTTGTTTTTCAGCTCATTCATTAAAGGTCTTCATTCAGGACTCCTATCAGCTACTCCTTCAAACATCAACTCTCACAACATGACACACCCAAAGCAATAACTCAACATATAATTACAAGGTACAAGGAGCAAAACGATGACAGGGAAATTGGAAAATGCAGAACTCAAAGGAAGCGCAGCCAAAACCAGCGATTACCATGCTAGCAAAAACAAACATAACAGTGACTCGGCCTCGCAGCTAACCTTAAAGAATATAAGCGATCAAATAAGCAGCCTGCGAACTCAACTAAATGCCGATCCGATGTCGTTCAAAGAAGATGTCAAGCGAGAAATGAAAGAGGAGCTGATGGAGTTCAGACAACAGATTAATCAGCAGTTAGCTACCACAATGCTAATGGAGAAGAGCATGAGGATAAGCTCGAGGAGGCAGCGGCATGAATTGAAGAGCTGGAAAGTTGGTCGGCAGCTGCCAGTGAGGTACTCCAAGATACACTCAAGGAGCGAAAGGCATTGATTGATAAAGTAAACTATTTGGAATCAAGAGGAAGATGCAACAACCTTAGGACATATGGGCTACGTGAAGAAATGGAGGGCCTTCCCTGATTCAATTTATGGAGTAACGGTTTGTGAGCGAAAAGCTGATCGAAAAAGGAACCGATGCTTAAATCCAGCGTGCACACCACTCACTTGGGTCAAAACCGAGTCCCAACGCACCCCCCAAGATCAATAGTGGTTAACTTTTTTCAGTACAGAATCAAAGCATCGATACTCAGACAAGCCTGGAAAAAGAAGATCCAGCTTGAGGAAAAAACTTGTTTGACCATGACTACACATCAGATGTGATCCAGCACTGCAAAGCTTGCAAGAAAGTCAAAATGGTTTTGAAAGAGAATGGTATCCGCTTCCAGACGCCACACACTCGAATGCATATCCACTGGGAGAGCGGTTTACAAATCTACAACAGCGCAGAGGACGCCGAGAGGGATCTGCGTTAGAGGGGGCTACTGTCTGTGGACCACCCCAATGAGGAAGAAGACCACGGCACCCACACATCAGCGCACGGCTGCACGGTGGCTTGGTGGTTAGCAGCGTCGCCTCACAGCTAGAAGATCTCTGGTTCACGTCCCGGTTAGGACGCCTGGGATTTTTCTGTGTGGAGTTTGCATGTTCTCCCTGTGCATGCGTGGGTTTTCACCAGGTACTCTGGCTTCCTCCCACAGTCCAAAAACATGCTAAGGTTAGTTGATTATTCTAAATTGTCCGTAGGTGTGTGAATGTGAGTGTGCTTGGTTGTCTGTCTCTATATGTAGCCCTGCGAACCTGTTCAGGGTGTCCCCTGCCTGAGTCGACTGGGATAGGCTCCAGTCCCCCCGCGACCCTACAGAGGATTAAGCGGTGTACAGATAATGGATGGATGGATAGCAAGAAGGCCAGAATCAGGTATTCTACACTACAGGTGCAAAAAGACAAGGGGTTTTGGCCCTTCCTAATTTAAAAATCTGTTTTTATGCAGTCCAATCCATGTTGCTGGTGTGATCCTGGATACTTTGCCAGATGGAAAGAGATTGAGATGTGCATTCCTGGATATTGTAGCGTAACTACACTTTACAATGAAATTGCACTCGTTAATGAAGGGGCACCATCTCAGATTACTGAGAAAATTATCATTCTAGATTAAGTCTCAAAGAGACTAATTGAATGAAGTTGATCAGTCTGTTAGCTGAAAGTCGTAAATTCTGACTGAATTGACCTCAGTTCCCACACAAAGAAAAACACAGAACCAGGAATTGGTCTAAATGAACATATTTATTAACTAATCTACTAATATAACATACATGAGCTATAGCAGTTGAGTCAGAGTGTGTGTATGGTGAATGTGTGATGCCAGATTATCAAACAGAATGACGAGGGTGATGGTGAAAGAAGGGTAATTAGCCAACGATCTAAAGTTCTGATTTAGATTAACGACTGATACGCTAAAATTAAACCTGTTATCAAGTTATTACAGCATCAACCCAATCAGGAGCAGATAGGAAAGGTGGGCTTTGCCTACTTTGAACAGAGCTGTCTGGTCGGAGCCTCCGTGAGCTGGAACGTTAGGTTGGAACCGGTTGGAACCCTTGAGTGACGAGTCTCTGCGGATGTTTCCGAAGCGTCGTCTGGGTTGCTAGGCAACGTTCTGCCGTTGGAGCCCTCACAGCCGCGTAGGACCAGAGATTCTGCCAGCAGAATCCTGACGTTGGCACACAGATGGTGGTCGGTGGTAGTTGGTGGTAGGCAGCCGGGCGCGGAGTGCGCAGTCGTCCGGGTTGATGGAGAATAACTTTATTATTAACTGTGGCTCTGTTAGATTTGACGGCGTTTGGTATTAGCCGCAAAATCTCTGAAAAAATGTTCTGTTAGAACAAAAATCGACTTTAATTGATTCTTGTTGGTTTGGCTTAACAAGAATGGTAGTGACACAGCTGAACTTAGATGAGGGTGAGCACGATCTAATTAAAAAGGTTTAAAAGATTAACAAAGAGCCACAACAATGAAACGCACAAATATTTGATTTAAAAAACTGAGCGAAGACAAAAAGGTAAAAGCGCGGAATATAAGAAAAATGGCAAGAGAGAGAGCTCAGGACAAAGCGTTCCTCCACTTTTATCCTGTGGCCTCTGGTGGGTGTTTATTTTGGGCGTGGATAGCCGTTTCCCGCTGATACTTACAACCTGACTCTGCTTCTTTTGTCTAAGAGGAGAGAAAGTTGCCCTTTTAGATTGAAATACAAAAATTATGTTATATGCGCAAAAACGATCTATCCATCTCTCACCATGACCCATCGATATCAAACAAAAGATTGGTAACATACATATACGTCATAAGGTAATAGACTACACAAAAATAGGAATGAAATATAAAAATTCTTATATGTTAATATGCGATTGTGTATATGTCATGTTTATGTTATCACTGGTGAATATAACACATTGGATGAAATGTAGTAGCAAAATATGTCAGATTTCCCCCACTATCACTTTTAATTCATGACAACATATCACTACAATTGGTTGTTTAGTGTCGGTATCCGATGTCGCTAGATGGCACTGTGAGTCCATGTTAGAAATGTGAATATTCCTGTAAAACCTTAACTTTGCTCCCATATCACCTAGAAATGCGATTTTTGGACATTTGATATAGGACATCATGTTGAGGCTGATGCAGGTACAAACACATGAAACAAATAAATAGAACAGTAGTTATTTAGTCCGTACCTGTATGAATGAATGAAGGGAAGACGCAGTTCCAGGTCTTCCACTGGTATGCAGCCACAATTTATGGTCTCTCCTTATCAGTGAGGGATGGAAAAGGGGTTGAAATGTGTCCATGGGAGAGAGGCAGCAAAAACATTCTCAACTCGGTGTGAGTTGCAGTCCCTTTGAAGTTGAGGGTTGCCAAGTGTTAATGTTCCACAGGTTATCTCATTCCTCATCAGGAGGCATGAGATTTGTGTTAGAAGAACAAAGAAGTGAATATAGCACCATTTGCTCCGGTGAGTTACCAATGGTGATCCTTCCTGAGGACGGTTGGGTTCACGAGCCTGCGTAGTGTTCAATGTGGCAGTTTAATGGTCGAAGTAGACACAAAGTCTACCCAAATGTGTTGTTTTTACCTGGGGCCCTCTCACGTAGCATTCCCCAGAGAGGGGGAAGGCTGTGTCTGCTACAATATAATATTCATACAATCATGGGGGAAGATTCTGTACCAACTGCTTTAAAAGACTTACTTGACCCAATTCCACATTTCACACTTGAAATTTGATTTATTGTAGCAAGTGTTACGGCCAGGTCTAGGGAACCCTGACCATAGCATGTGTGGCCTTCTCCCACTCCCAAGAAAGGCCAGCCAGACTGGTAAAATCAAGTCAACGAAAAGAGATTTATTTAACAATTTGAGCAGAGCCCTAAAACAACAAGCAAAAAGAACAATAGGGTCCTACGCACTGTAGTGCTTCGGGCCCTAAAAACCCTGTTACCCTAAAACTTCCCTACTCCAAAAGAAAAACCAAAACCAAACAAAAGACAGGTTTCTGACCTAAAACTTCTGAACCAAAAAAACAGGGGAAAAACGGGGAAAAATAAAAGGGATGCTCACTCTCTGGTTTAAACAGTGCTAATATGGACAAAGTGTAAAAACTATAATAAAGGTTGTCTAAAGAACTATGGTCTTCCGGTCTCTAACTCTCTGCTACACACACACAGATTACCAAACTAAACACAAGCCAAGTAGCATGCATGCACACGCACACGCACACGCACACGCACACACACACACACACACACACGCACAAGCACACACACACGCACACACACACAGACACAGCCGGCTGGCTCTTTGTTGAAGAGAGGAGAGAGGAAGATGGGATGTTTTCTCCTGGTTTAAAGAGGCTGGGACATCCTCCTGACTAATCTGGCAGCTCCTCATAGACCAATCAGGGACCTCCACCTGTTTCAGCTTGTCTCCTGCATACACACACACACCTGAGGGGAGGAGAGAGACAACTGCCAAACAACTAACAAACTAATGACCCTGAAGGTCATAACACAAGACAATTAAAACTGAAGAAGGAAAGAAAAATCTAAAGATGGATAGCTTATGACAAAGATTTCATACCAAGAATGTTTGGCTCAATGTTTAAATGTTGGATTAACTGAGGTGTTATAGCCTTCTGTAATTACCTCTTCCAAGGAGGTTATGTGATGACCAGCGTTGGTTTGTTTGTTTGTGTTCAAAATAACTCGAAAACTCATGGACGGATTTGGATGAAATTTTCAGGAAATGTGTGAAATAGGACAAGGAACAAATTATGAAATTTTGGGACTGGTGTGAGTTCCAGTCCCTTTGAAGTTGAGGGTTGCCAAGGACTGCTCCTGGATCCAGACGGTGATACAGAGCAGTCCCAAAATTTCATAATTTGTTCCTTGTCCTATTTCACACATTTCCTGAAAATTTCATCCAAATCCGTCCATGCCACACAGTAAATTTGATGAAAATGGGACAAAAATCCTGGGAGGAGTTCATTAAATTCCAATGCCTATGCGCCACGTTTTCTAGGGGGCGCCATGGAGCTTTTTTGTTCAAAATGGCCGCCATGCCACGCCCACACCGTGTGACGCAGCCACAAGATTTTAATAACTTTTCATCCTGGAGGGGTCTATATGCCACACAGCAAATTTGGTGAAGATGGGACAAAAATCCTGGGAGGAGTTCGATAAATTCCAATGCCTGCGCACAGCGTTTTCTAGGGGGCGCCGTTGAGCTTTTTTGTTCAAAATGGCCGCTATGCCACGCCCATACCGTGTGATGTATCCACATAATTTTAATAACTTTTCATTCTGGATGGGTCTAAATGCCACACAGCAAATTTGGTGAAAATTGGACAAAAATCCTGTGAGGAGTTCGTTAAATTCCAATGCCTGCGCACAGCGTTTTCTAGGGGGCACCATTGAGATTTTTTGTTCAAAATGGCCGCCATGCCACGCCCACACCGTGTGATGTAACCATGAGATTTTCATAACTTTTCATCCTGCAGAGGTCCAGATGCCACACAGCGAATTTGGTGAAGATCGGACAAAAATCCTGGGAGGAGTTTGTTAAATTCCAATGCCTGCACACTACATTTTCTAGGAGGCGCGGCTGAGCTTTTTTGTTCAAAATGGCCGCCATGCCACGCCTACACCGTGTGACGTATCCACGAGATTTTAATAACTTTTCATCCTGGAGGGGTCTAGATGCCACACAGCGAATTTGGTGAAGATCGGACAAAAATCCTGGGAGGAGTTCTTTAAATTCCAGTGCCTGCGCACTACGTTTTCTAGGGGGCGCGGCTGAGCTTTTTGATTCAAAATGGCCGCTATGCCACGCCCACACTGTGTGACGCAACCACAAGGTTTTGATAACTTTTTATCCTGGATGGGTCCAGATGCCACACAGCGAATTTGGTGAAGATCGGCCAAAAATCTTGGGAGGAGTTCGTTACATTCCAATGCCTATGCGCCACGTTTCTAGGGGGCGCTGTTGAGCTTTTTTGTTCAAAATGGCCGCCATGCCACGTCCACACCGTGTGACGCAGTCACAAGATTTTAATAACTTTTCATCCGGGAAGGGTCTAGATGCCACACAGCAAATTTGGTGAAGATGGGACAAAAGTCCTGGGAGGAGGTCGTTAAATTCCAATGCCTATGCGCCACATTTTCTAGGGGGCGCCATGGAGCTTTTTTGTTCAAAATGGCCGCCATGCCACGCCCACACCGTGTGACGCAGCCACAAGATTTTGATAACTTTTCATCCTGGAGGGGTCTAGATGCCACACAGCAACTTTAGTGAAGATCGGCCAGAAATCCTGGGAGGAGTTCGATAAATTCCAATGCCTGCGCACAGCGTTTTCTAGGAGGCGCCATGGAGCTTTTTTGTTCAAAATGGCCGCCATGCCACGCCCACACCGTGTGACGCAGCCACAAGATTTTAATAACTTTTCATCCTGGATGGGTCCAGATGCCACACAGCGAATTTATTGAAAATCAATGTTTAGAAACATGTTTCACTGTCAGATGCTGTTCAAATATGATAAACATGAAGGCAAAAGCTGTTTCCCGGCACCTTTTGTCAGGGAATTGAGTCCATGCAGTGAGTGACAAAATTGGCTTTTAAGCCCGCGAAACACAGTTTTAGAGCATTAGAAATAGCCAAAGTTCACCTTTTGAAAATCAATGTTTACAAACATGTTTAACTCTGAGATGCTGTTCAATTATGATAAATATGAAGGCAAAGGCTGTTTCCAGTCACCTTTTGTCAGGGAATTGACAGTACACAGTGAGTGACAAAAGTGGCATTTTCAGCCCGCGAAAAGCTGTTTCAGAGCATTAGAAATAGCAAAAGTTCACTTTTTGAAAATCAGTGTTTACAAACATGTTTAATTCTCAGATGCTGTTCAAATATGATAATATGAAGGCAAAAGCTGTTTACAGTCACGTCATGTGAGGGAATTGACAGTACATAGTGAGTGACAAAATTGGCGTTTAAGCCCGCGAAACGCTGTTTTAGAGCATGAGAAACAGCTAGAATGCACTTTTTGAAAATCAGTGTTTACAAACATGTTTCACATTCAGATGCTGTTCAAATATGATAAACATAAAGGCAAAAGTTGTTTACAGTCACGTCATGTGAGGGAATTGACAGTACATAGTGAGTGACAAAATTGGCGTTTAAGCCCGCGAAAAGCTGTTTTAGAGCATGAGAAACAGCAAAAGTTCACTTTTTGAAAATCAATGTTTACAAACATGTTTAACTCTCAGATGCTGTTCAATTATGATAAACATAAAGGATAAAAGCAGTTTTAGAGCATTAGAAATAGCAACAGTGCAATTTTTGAAAATCAATGTTTGCAAACATGTTTCACTGTCAGATGCTGTTCAAATATGATAAACATGAAGGCAATAGCTGTTTCCGGTCACCTTTTGTCAGGGAATTGAGTCCATGCAGTGAGTGACAAAATTGGTTTTTAAGCCCGCGAAACGCTGTTTCAGAGCATTAGAAACAGCAAAAGTTCACTTTTTGAAAATCAATGTTTGCAAACATGTTTCACTGTCAGATGCTGTTCAATTATGATAAATATGAAGGATAAAAGCTGTTTCCAGTCACCTTTTGTCAGGGAATTGACAGTACACAGTGAGTGACAAAAGTGGAATTTTCAGCCCGCGAAAAGCTGTTTTAGAGCTTTAGAAATAACAACAGTGCAATTTTTGAAAATCAGTGTTTACAAACATGTTTCACTCTCAGATGCTGTTCAAATATGATAAACATGATGGCAAAAGCTGTTTCAGGTAATTTTGTCTGGGAATTGACTCCATGCAGTGAGTGACAAAAGTCGCATTTCAAGCCCGCGAAACGCAGTTTCAGAGCATTAGAAATAAGCAAAGTTCACTTTTTGATAATCAATGTTTACAAACATGTTTCACTTTCAGAATCTGTTCAAATATGATAAATATAAAGGCAAAAGCTGTTTCCAGTCATCTTTTGTCAGGGAATTAAAAGAACACAGTGAGTGACAAAGTGGCATTTTCAAACCGCGAAACGCTGTTTTAGAGCATGAGAAACAGCAAAAGTGCACTTTTTCAAAATCAATGTTTACAAAAATGTTTCACTGTCAGGTGGTGTTCAAATATGATAAATATGAATGCAAAAGCTGTTTCAAGTCACATGCCTCTTACCTTCGTGCCTCTTCCCTGTCCTTCTTTCCAGAATCCTGCAGGCACAGAGAACCAGGATGAAAGGGAATCTGATCCTGCAGAACCCATTCCACCTTCAACATCAGGGGAATTTGTCCTTATAGTTTCCACCTCCATGGAGGCCACACCAAACACCACTTCTCTTCAACAACAACAGGATACTCCAATAGCCACCCCTCAACTGCATCCTATTGACATTTCAGCTTCATCATCACCCAATGCATCTAGGGTCTCATCCCATGATGCTCTGCCGCCCTCTGCTGGAAAAACTGTGGCTCCACATCCCTCTTTACCATCCCATTCTCCTTCCCCTTTCTCTTTCTCTCCACAGACACCTTTAAAAGCAGTTATTTAACACAAAAGCAACTGTTTTTCACAGATCCTCTTCTACCTTCAACATCTTAGGGACCTGTCTACAAGGATTTTACTACTGCACCATCCCGAGATGACTCACAAAACACCATTGCTCCTGAGGTATCTTCTTTTTCCACATTACAGACTCTCCAGGAGCCTCATTTATCAAGCGTGCGTATGCACAGATGTGTGCATAATGAGTGCGTACGAGCATTTCCACGCACAGTATGGGATTTATCAACTTGTACTTGTGCGTAGGAACATGCATACATTTCCGCACAACTCTGACCATACGCACACACAAAACCTGGTGCTAGAACAGTGAAACTACAAATAGAATGCACTTAGAGAATCAAAGTGTTCAAAAGCAAGCTGAAACTAAACAAGGATTTCACGCCATTGCCAGATTCCCAAACATAAATAGAGCCATAGGTTGCCCCACATCTCAGTCAAAGCACCATCACACAATGAATTCAGATCTGTGAACATGAAAGGATTTCATTCAATCAATACAAAAAAAAAATTGAGATCCACATGTCTCCGTTAAACGTTGTTGCCCGGTGGCCTGGACGAACGCATGACTCATTCATTCTGCAGAACTACTTAGTGGGTGTTTGCCTCCAAGCAGGAGCTGTTGAGGATGGCTGGCTCATTGGTGAGTGTTACAGCATTTCAGAATTATTTTCTGGGCTTCGTATGGTTTATTGTAACATCTCCATAGGAGATTGGGTAGGCTATATCCACTGAAGCAGTGGCTAATGATTCCTCCTGTCCCACCTTCTAATGTCGCTGCCATTCAAACGAGAGGATCATACAGAAATTTTAAGTCTGCATGTTTCAGATTCAAAGTGTGTGGGGGAAAATAATGTCATCATTCAACATTTTTAAAGTTTATTCAACATTTGCAATGTGCATGAAGCAATCTGTGCCAGTGGCTCGTTGATTTGCAGTAAAATATTGGCGATGTTGGTCAGTTGATCGCTTATTTCATTTATGGATTTGGTGGTGTCTTGTTGATTCTGCAGCACTGCCTCCGTCAGCACCCTCATCACCGCAAGGACACACTGAATGGGGTTTGGATGGCCCCGGCTGCTCCTGTTCCAAGTCCCCCGGCTCCTCCACCAGCTCCGCCTCCTGAGCTCAGGCGGGACTGGCTTGAATTTCTGAGTTATTAAAGAAACATCAGATTATTGTCACATTTATTCTAATTCAGATCCACAAATTAATATGAATGTTTTTGAAACACCTCAGCCCAACTTTTCATTTTACCTGTAGTGTGACTGGTCGATGGTCCAGCTGGTTCTGTTGGGAGAGTGTCCGTGTCTCTATCAGGAATAATCCCACATAGTGCCGTGTCCCCGATGATGCTGGCAATGTGAGCGTCCATGGGTAAAGCTGGGTTGTTGCTTGTCCTCCTCCAGTTACAGATAGTTTGCGTCTGTGAGCTGTGATGCATTTTCTGGCACCGAGTTTGATATCAAACCATTTCTTTGTAATTTCTGAGAATGATCTTTCCTCTGACCCAACAGAATGAACAGCAGTCGTCACCTTCTCCCACGCAGTATTTTCTTTTGTTGGTCACACCTGCATGTAGTGTTCCAAAAAGTATTTTTTGGTTTGTTTCAACTTCACCTAGTAATACCTCAATCTCGGTGTTGGAGAAATTCCTCTTCTTCGCCCTCTTTGCCATGATTTCAGTAAGATGATCAAAATCCATTCACACATTTTAAGGGTTGTTGTTTAAGGGTCAGTGTGAACTGGCACTAGGGAGGGTGACTCTGGGACGCCAGAGTTCACCTCCTAGCCTCCTGGAGGTGTCGTGGGACTAAGTAGGAGAAACACCGTTGAAGGGAGGTTTCCACCTGATGACCCCCTGAGACGTGTTAGGAATCACTGCTACTGGTAGGTATAGAGACAGATTAGGGATCCTAGGTCCTCATTGAGTACGAATCCTCTTTTTTTTTAGCACAAGTGTCTTGTGTTTAAATTAATTCATAAGACCTTTTGTCATCCATGGGCTCTCATTCTTTTTTGTTTTAATTTTGTATATTTTAATTGGGCAGTGTAAATCATAAAGAGCTTTAAGTACCGTATACGTAAAAACTTATTATATGCATTGTCTACCTCATTTTCACCAAGAACTGTGTCCCAGCTTTGTTCTGATAAGCTCTGCTGTAAGGCATTCATTGAACTTTCAATCCTGGGTCTGCACTTAATCACCTTGTAAGGCACAGTTTTCAAACAGCATACCAATTTTACCTTGACTGACTTAAAGACAGGTAAGTGATCACTTACGTCGTTTACGAGGATACCACTCATATTAATGTTCTCCAAGTTATAGGTAAATATGTTATCAATTAGTGAAGCAGAGCTAGATGTTATCCTTGTAGGTAGTGTGATCAGTGGATACAGTGAGTTACTGTACATAGCATTTTAAAATGTTTCTATTGGTCCATGTCTCTTCCATTTGAAAAGGTCAATATTCAGATCTCCACATAATATAATATCTTTAGTTTGGTCAACATACATCTTTTCAATGAAGTCTGTAAATACTTGTACATCTGTTCCAGGTGCTCTGTAGACACAAGTCAATAATATATTCTTCCTTCTCTCCAGAATAATCTCCACCATTATACACTCCATTACTTGCTCAATTGCTACACTCATATGCTCCACCTTTTTGTTTGGATTTTTTTATCCACAAATAACGCCACACCTCCACCATTTTTGTGCTCTCTATTTTTATAAAACATGTCATAACCTTCAATTGTTAAATTTAAATTAGAGTTCTTGTTTAACCAGGTCTCTTCCTCCGAGCACAAGCTTGTCTGACAATGTCTGCATTCCTTTTAGTAAGGTGCTCGTTAATGTAAACATTGGACCCCTTAAGTTTTTTTCCTTGTCTGAGCACCGCATTTTTCCGTATTTTGTTTGTGAACCTTATTATTATTGCTGGTTTCATCTGTTTCTCTCTGCATGGCAGAGAGTAACAGGCCTCTATATCCTGTGTGTCTATGTCAATGCCTTTGTTTTCCAGGTATTTTATCACCTGCTGTTCTGTTGATTCCCAGTCCTCTTCATTGTGTGCCGCTCCCTCCGATGCCACAGCTCTCTTTAAAAGGAGTCAGGGCAATTTGGCATGCCTGTATTGGAAATACACTGTGATACTTTTACTGTGATTTACTTCATGTTGTTGCAGCTGTGTACTTGACTATTTATGCCACAATGACACAGTAGTTAATTCCTCTTGTGTTTAAGCACTAGCTAGCAAAACCGTGGCAGCTTCCACTCAATTGATTTTGTGTTTATGTCAACTATCTATGAAAAAAAATGAAGAACTTTAGATTAATCAATTGCATCACTGCACTGACACCAATAAACTACACACAGCAAATGTCTTATGTACAATTCATGACAACACTAAATACATCACACAATACAGGGTGGCACACTGGAGTGTAGCTTGCACCTCTCTTCTGAACATGACAAACTGATTTCACATATTGGTGGGCATCACCAGTTCAAATTAACAAAATCCAAACAAAAGCACGAAAATACAACAATAGACCTATCTGTAAACCACATATTAAGGTATGTTACAACATATTAGACTACAACTTAACACACATACCATACCATGCCAAGTATTTGACAAATAAACAGGTTGCTATACTGGTGTCTATTCTGCCAGCAACTAGCTGATTATAGATAATGTTGGCCAATTCAGATAAAAGCACCAAACACCTGTTTGCGTCTCGGTGTAAAAAAATTAGCTGGGTACACACTGACTTCTTAGTTAAGAGGTCCAATTTTTCCTGATGGACGTGACACACTCCAACATGGTTCAGCCTCTGCTGTGTCATAGCTGTACGTAACCAAGTCTTTAATCGTCTAAGAGCACTAAAGGTCCTCTCTGCCTCATAAGACGAGACTGGTACCACAAGGAGTAACCTCACCAAAGTTTCAATTTCAGTGAATAGGCCTTGCACCTCAAATGGCAAACTTTCGAGAATGTTTGCAGCCTCTCCACAGGAACTGTACATGTAATTATGTTTGAACATAGGTAGCTGGATTTCCAGCAGCTGGAATAGTCATGAACCATAGGGTCAATACTTCCAGAAAGCAAGGTGTTCTCCAGCTTTTGCAGCGTAAGAAGCCCACCCTACTGGAAACATTCTGTGAACTGTGTGTGAATGGTGTCAAGTACCTTATAAAACTCAACTCTGTAGTATTCCATAGGAGTTTTAGGACTGAAACCACTTGAATCTCCAATATAGCGCTTGGGTGCTTGCTGAACTCTTGCCATTGTTATAGGTTCTAAGTCTAAAGAGTTCACAACTGTAGATGCCTTCTCAAAAAGGCTTTGGAAGGCATCTTCACTTCTCTTGTCATTGAGAGTAGACTGAACCTTACAAACAGCAGCCAGCCTGCATACCAGAAACAGTCCGTGTCCTTCTTTGAAGAGAACTGTTGGGACACTCTAGCTCTCCAATTACTGCTTGTGCCATCACAAGACCAAGTACACTACTGCCGCTCATAAACTGCTGAAACAGACCACTTGCAGTGGCTGCAGTGGGAGAGTCAGTCCCTGCTATCTTCTGTAAGGCAGTGAGGATAGCGTCATACTGTGTTAAAATGGAACGGATGGCACTGTGTCTAACAGTCCACCTTGTTTCACACAGTGGTGTCAGGGCACTTGGGGTTCCATGGTCAAATATCACTATCTGATGAAACATCTGTTTGAATTTGCCAGACTGTCCACACAAAACTCTTAATTGATGAACCCAGTCAAGCACATCTCGCACAACTGTAGAAGCTGTGCATGCCTTTTGTTCTACCAACTTTACACAGTGTGCTCCACAGTACACATATAAAGCTAGTGGCTGTTTCTCCCTAATAAGAGCCTGTGTGCCAGAATATTTGCCAGACATATTCACTGCGCCATCGTATCTCTGCCCACACAGTGCTGACAATGGCAAATTTAGTCTGCAAAGTACATCTAATGCCACTTTTGCAAGATACTCTACTGTTGTTTCGGTCACTGAATACATCCCAGTGAATTCCTCATGAGGATTTAAGTCATGATCCACATAACAAAGACATGCAGGTTTTTGCTCTTGACCTGATATGTCTTGTGCCCAATCAACAATCAAGGCAAACTGTGTGACTGGGAGGCATCGAATAATGCCAGTTATTCCTCTTATAATGTCATTGCTCAGTATGCCTAGCATTTCACTCTGAATTTCTGTAATCCTGCTTGTGTGTCTCTAACCACTCCTAAAAAGCAGGGTCGTCTTCTGCCTTTTCTTTAAGATGTTGGAATAGATTATCTTTCTCTTCCACATGACCTTGTAGAGCTAAACCTTGCCGAGCTAAGTATTTGATGGAGCCTACAATCTTTGACAAACCATTCCTTGCTTCCTCCTGTTGTCTGGCAACAACTGAAGAGAGCTGTGAAGCTACAGTGTTCCCTTTTTGAGCATAGATGTTCATGGCATGGATGTGCAACTGACATTTATCATGTTCTGAGAACCTCTGGATAGCCTTTTTCCAATTTCTAAAGCCTACACTCACAAAGGCAGGATCACACTTGCTTGCAAATGTTGACTGATTCAAATAAACTTTGACACAGTGAAAACTTGTAAAGTGGCACTGGAAAAGTTGTGAACCAGTTTTGTTGAAAAGTCTACACACATTTAGCTTGCTCCTGCACTACTCTAAACTTATGATCAGGTTGCACAGGCTTCTGCAGGTCATGATGTCTGTAACATCAAATCCTTCTCTGTCCCTGTTGTCAGTGTTTGACTGGTCCCTAACATGGGGCTCAAGTCCCTGTGGTGAACATCACAAGAAGACTTGTCAGTGTCTGAAACAACAATCGATTAAATAAATGTATTGCAGGGGCGGATCTAGAAAAATATTTATGGGGTGGCAGGAATTTTTGAGAGGTGGCAACACATGGCAGACGTATATATACTGAATTTAATCACAGTTACCACAGTTTGATGAGAAATGGCATGTACACACTGCAGAAGGGCGCTGGCTGCCATTTACAGACTCATACAGCAAACTTAATCTCATGCAGTCAGTGTCCTGCATTTGAGGTTTCATGTGAAACAGGCTGCAGGCTGTTACGACCCAGCCTCGAGGGGTAGCTGGGTGCAACAAAAATAAAACGAAGTGTTAATGGTGAGGTAAAGCAATTTATTGCTTAGTGACAAAATTAACACAAAACAGATGATACACAAAGTAACAGAACCTGGTGGGTGTTGCTAAAATCAAAGAACTGAATAAAACCGAACAAAGGCTAACAGAGTTTACGAAATCTTACTAAGTCTAAATAACAAAACACAACTAAACTCCCTAGCCAAACATAAATACAACAGCAACACCACACCAAAGAGAAAGTACAAACAAGTGCCCAGTGCACAAAACTAAACCAAAACTGGTGCCTCTAAACACATATTACGGAACATGGCATGGGACGCGAATCACCACACAGTGGCTATGGAACACATAAACAACATTAGCGTCAGTACCACACAGCAAACCAGATGGTTTTCAGCTGGGCTCTGGAGCAGTCTTCCCCAGGTCAGCCACAGCTGGGCTTACAAACGGTTTTTTAAAAGGCCAGCACAAAAGAAATACGGCCCACTGATCCCAGTGGCCGTAACACCCCTCCCCTTAAAACACAACCCACCACACTTGATGAAACACATCTGCTCAAATCACAAAGCTTCCACACAACCAACCACACAAAAATTACCAAGCAAATAAATTACCTTACCTATGGATTGGGATCATTTAAGATCCCGGACGAGCCCCCATTTATGTTACGACCAGCTCACTAGGGGAAAGGAAGTAACATAAAAACCCAGTTGTCATGAGGTAAATCAAAGTTATTTATTAACAAAAGTAAGGATTTAGCAATCAAAACAAAAGTGAGGCAACAAAGGACTAAATGAGTGCTGAAAACAACAACAAAAAGAGACTCTAACCTAGAGTTGTTAACTTATCTAAAAAACAAAATCAGAACCCAATTAAACTAATCAAGGGAATTTACAGGGTATGCAATGTCTGAAACTAGTGCCTCACAAGTTCACAGAGTTTCACAGAGTCACACGAGGCACACGAGCAGGGCTAACTACAGCTTGCCCCTTGGCTGTCATCTGCTGGCTCCTTATATACTCCTGGTGGCTCCATCTGATTGGTGGGCCGGCAGTCGTTACTCCTACCCCAATCCGTCTGGTCCATCACAGGTGGAGGGAATCAGGACAACCTGAGTACAAAGTTACACGCACACAAGCACTCTCACACTCACACACTGAAGAGGAGGGAGATCACATGTTCCTGATAAGGCAGCAGCCGTAACAACATTGTATTGTAAATATCAGGAACACTATTCACAGTTAAATTAAGTTTCTTGCATTCTCACCTGCTCATTTGCCTGACTGCTGCCCTCACTATGTGTCCCTCTGTGAGGAAACCACATGAACCAAATACCAGTTCAGTGTTCTGACAGTGAGTGTGTGTATGCACAATTTTGTTTTTTAAGGACTGTTACCTGGTCATCTGTGCCTCCAGCGCTGCCTTTCTCTGTGCTCTCTCTCCCTCTCTTTGGTCACCTGATCCTTCATCGCCTCCTCCTCTCTCTTGCTCAACTGCTGCACCTCCACGTAAAGAATCTATGCAATATCACCAAATTCACACAAATCCACACAAATTTTAAAAACTTATATTTGATATACAATTCAGAAATGGACGTGGTCAAACGGCTCCACAGCGCCCCCTACAAATATTCAAGTACTCATATAAAATCACTGCTTTATGGTACAAACATGAAATTTGGTACACACGTACAGTATCCCGAGACCAACAGATCTGCACACTCAAAATTCGAAACGGCTCCACACCGCCCCCTAGAAATTTCAAAAATTCATATAAAATCAGTGATTTGTCCTACAGACTTGAAATTTGGTACATGTGCAGAACAGGATGAGGCAAACACAACTGGGTGCAGATTTTTCTGAAGACTGCCAGCTGATTACAAAGGAGTCTTCAAAAAACTCAGAATTTCACAGAATCTGCAGGCTTGTGAGGGGAAAAAGCCTTTGCTGTCATATTAACCACATTAGAGCAAAACTATGGTTTACAATAAACACACAGGCAAAGAATAAACTGTTTGGAATAAAGTTCTCTGAACAGATGAATCAGAGAGAGAGAGTTGTTTGGCCAAAGTAACAGTAGACATGTTTGCTAGTTTTCAGGAGAGAGGAGTCTCATAGTAACTGTGAAACCTCGACTCAGCTTGATAGTAGTAAAAATACAACCATTTTTGTTTCAATATTTATTGTCTTTTTCCAAGGAATGCTTCGGAATACCTCATGAGTAACAGATAACATCACAGACTTATTATGTCCTAGTCAAATGAAGCTGTTTGTAATCTTGGGAATAGTGTGTCTAGGTAAAATTCCAGACACTGACCCAGTCACTGCATAATTCTTAATAGATATATACATAGCTACTGTATATGTATATCAATTCATCGTTATCCTCTTACGGTCACTGCTGTGCTTTGTATAGGCTTCTTTCTGAGGACCCAGGCACCTCACCCCTTCCAGCAGCGTTGGAGTCCCGTGATGTGGGTCTGAATAGAGGAAGAAAAAGGCATGAGGGCAAAGGGGACTGATGCTGTAGACAGAGAAAACATTGTCTGTTGTCTAGGAAGGATTATTTAAAAGATGACAGATTGAGACTGATTGCTACTATATGTCTGTAGCCAAAAGTGTTGCACCACAAAAAGTGTCTCATTGGTTGTGCCATGTCTACTCCAATGAATATGGATGCAGAAAATATTGGTGATGCCATGCAAAACTCAGAGACCACAAGAACCACGTTCTAATGTATGCTGAAATTTCTCTTCCACAGAAGCAAAGGAAGACAGTGCAAACACATGCAGAACCTGGGACAACAACTAGAAGTTCAGTGATAAGTTCCCACAGTGGACAAGGCCTTTAAAATAGGGTAGTAATTCCAAACTAAATACAAATTTGTAGTGTATTCATATTGGACAAGTTACAGAAATAAGCATACTCAGTAAAGTCACAATGCAGACTAAAACATGCTGGGTTTAATGTACACTATTGTGCCACAGCACAAAGCATAAAGGACATGTAAGCTGCCCAAGGACAAATAACTTAAAATTAAATATAGAATAAATTTACTGTGGTCACACTCAGTTTGGCTGCCTATTAATGTATTCCTATTCAACAGTGTGAATGCAATCTGACCGCCACCGCCAAGGAGGTTATGTTTTTGCCAGCGTTGGTTAGTTTGTGTTCAAAATAACTCGAAAAGTTAAGGACGGATTTGGATGAAATTTTCAGAAAATGTGTGAAATGGAACAAGGAACAAATAATGAAATTTTGGGAGTGACCCAGATCACCGTCTGGCTCCAGGATTTTTTTTTAAAAATTTAAAAATACTCTCTCATTGGGAGATTGTGTTGGGGGTGGACTGAAGCTGCTTGGCGAAGGTTTGCGCTCTCTGAGTGCTTTTCTACTTTTATTTTTATCTACCTAAAGTTGAAACACTGTGCTATTGTAAAGTGTTTTGAGTTTTTGACACCGGAGCCTGACACCAGAGTTGGCAGGTCCGCGTACTAGAACATCTGCGGTGTACTACAGCCTCGGCGGCACCTGGCGGTGCGTAGAACTATTCGCATATTGAAATTATTATTCTAATACCACCACAATGAACGAATATTCGGATATTTGTATATTCGGGATCAGCCCTAATAGTACGTTTGTAAAGCAGGTAAGCTACCATATTGTTGGTTCACTAACTTAGCAACTGTAGGCTACTTGGAACTACACTGTACTTGGCCCTAAGATTAGCCTTATTATCTCCGCCAAAGAGATTATGTTTTTGCTGGCGTTGGTTGGTTTGTTTGTTTGTTTGTTTACCTCTGACAAGGAGGTTATGTTTTTCTTTCTTTATTTTTTTGTCTGTGTTCAAAATAACTCTAAAAGTTAAGGATGGATTTGGATGAAATTTTCAGAAAATGTGTGAAATGGGACAAGGAACAAATGATGAAATGGTGGGAGTGATTCGGATTACCGTCTGGATCCAGGATTTTTAAAAAAAAAAAGATTCTTTAACATTGGGAGTGTTAGAAAGCCTTGCAGTGCCGCCTTATGATAGGAAAGTGCATTGCACATATATGGTGGGTGTCAGCCGCTTGTGCTCAACCACAGCAGTGCTATGGTGTGAGAGCGATTACCGGACAATTAACTTTAAGGATACTTTGTCATTGGGAGGTTGTGTTGGGGGTGGACTCAAGCTGCTTGGCGGAGGTCTGTGCTCTCTGAGTGCTTTTCGAGTGTAGCTATGAGATACCAATTTGCAACTCTCTCCAATACCCAACCAGTTTGACAGGTGTGATTCACTTCTTAGTTTGGAAATATCGACTTACACTGTTTTGGTGACTGCATGACAAAACAATGCAAACAGTGGGAAAGTGTGGGTGCTGTTTTGCTGTTTACAACCATTTTGAAACAGTTTCCTTGACTGCTGTTATCCAAAACACACAATTAAAAATTCTAAAATTTCCTTTCTAGTACAGCATTTGGATGTGTGAGTGTGTGAGTGTGTGCAAGCACATACCAATGACCCTGGCCTGGAGTCTGTGGTTACCAATGTGATCTCCTTCTGTAGCAAACCTCCTGGTGAGTCTTGTAATCACGTTACTTTTATCCTTCCTAATGAGAGGAAGGAACAGCGTTCCACAATTTACTAATGTGAATTTATGTGCAAAAATGTGTTCCTTGTCATTTTGTGAACAATGTCCTATTAAATTGAATGGAAAAGTCAAGCTAGCACCAGCACAGGACTGAAAGATAGAGAAGAGAGTGAGAAGTGATATGGAGATTGAATACATAGGAAGAGAAAGGATGAGAGAGGGACAGTTTTGCTGTATTCTCTGCCTATACAGATAATGATAGCTGAGACTCATGGGAATCCATTTGTTTTTGACTAATACTGGATTTTTGATGCACACAGAAATAACATAACAGCTGACTGTCAGTTCTTTTAAACATAGACATGCCAAAGCTGTCATCAAAGCAAAAGGGGCTACTTTAAATAATCTAAAATATAATACATTAAAATACACCTGTGGAAAACTTATTTCTCTATTTCCTGTTCGTTTTGGCTCCGTGACCCGTCTGACTTCTGATGAGGAAGGATCTGGTATCTAAAGCTCCAGTGTTAGCTCACTGTTAGCAGACCTTGCTGTGTGCCGTGGCCTGATGAAGACCCACTGTGGGGTCGAAACGTTGCTTGGCACACTTTGTTCACAATTTCACAGTGGACTTTTCACCAGCGTGGGGTTTATCTGTCCCTTTGGAGGGACCTCGTGGTGCCGCTAGCTCCGCTGCTAGTGTTCAAGATTAACTGGGGATCCGATTAACTGGTGATATTTGCTGCTCCAGATGTTTCGTTTGCAGATTCGTCACGATCAGACCTGCCTTCGTGTATGAAGATAAAAATACTACATAAAGACAAAATGTCAACATCACATGTTAATAAAGTCTGTATCATGTCAGTATCATTTACAGACAGCACAACAAATCATTTTTTACCTAAATAAAAAAACACATATTTTTCAGTACAGTGACAGGATTCGAACCAATGTGTTCCACAGGTATAAAATACAAGAGGAGCATCTAACTCACTGTGCCACTGACTGACACGACAAGCACCTCGCTTCACCTGTAGAGATCGTTTCCATTCTGCCAGGTGTTCAACACCTGTTGATTATCCAGGACACATGCCCAGATGAACTGGTGATAACACAAGTTAACATGAGCAGCCTGTTTAATAACGAGACACAGAACTAATTATTGTCAGACCGAACAAAACCCACAGCACAGAAGCTCGTCCTCTGTTGTGTTGTGTGTTAGTCTGTGGATTCACTGGAACAAATCCACAGCAGAACTTAAAGCCTAACATAGGTTTGTTCAATGAAACACACACAGCACACACAGCAGCCTTCCTCCATAACAACACACAGCATAGCATCAGTTTGATTGACTGAAATACATCGGAATAATGTCAAACATGTGGAATTGACAGGACACAGTGAGTGACAAAAGTGGCATTTTCAGGCCGCGAAATGCTGTTTTAGAGCATGAGAAACAGCTAGACTGCACTTTTTGAAAATCAATGTTTAAAAACATGTTTCAAAATTAACTGTTGGGGACTACATTTATACACATATAAAGAATGTAAAACTTCTCATAGTAAGTTATTTCTTAATTCACAGTTTCATAATTACAGTGTAATTTCCACAATCTGTGTTATGGTATGGTATGATTTTTATTCTTTTAATTATTCATGAATGAATACAGTTTACTTTTATTGTTCTGGTCCCTCAATTCAATTATGTTATTCATGATATTCATAAAAGAAAATCTTCTAAAAAAATACGCCCTACCTCCCCTGCCACTTCATCATCTCTATTTAGAAAAAGATTTTAAAAAGCAGCACTGAGGGCTTTGAACAGCCATATTCATTTATTAACACATGATTGCACACAGGATTCTAGCAAAACAGAACGTTGAAATCATCAGAAACAACGGGATAAAAATATCCTTTCAGCACCCATCATAGTACCTTTTGCTCAAAAGCACATACACACACAGTGTGTGGAATGATCTGAGCAATAAATACTCATATCTGCTTCACATGACACTTTTTAAATTACAACAGTGTAATCAAATGCACATGTACATACACAAGTTTCATGTGATGGAGAGAAGATGTCAAACAATAAAAAGGTGTGTAGTTTGTTGAGCAATAGGCACACACACACACTTATAAAACACCAGTAGCACATATTTGAATAAAGCTTCAAATAGTAATAATAGTAAATATCTGGTGCCTTAGTGCAAAGTGTTCCAAACTTAAGTGTAAAAATTTAGAATTTACACAAAAAGCCCATGAAATATTTTGTCCATTAAGTCTCCCAACACAACAGGTATTAGTCTCTGTCACACACACACACACACACACACGCACGCACACACACGCACACACACGTGCACACATTCAGTTCAACTGCTATTAAAACATAGGAAGTAAGTTATGTTTATTGATTTTACAAATATTCCCACTGCAGCTACTACCAATCAGTTAAATAGACCCAAAACATAGTTATGTACCTGCACCCACACTGTGGGCAGAGGTAAACCCCATTCCAATCACATCTGTCAGTTTCTGTTCCTTATAAAGCCTGTTCTTAACAGTGCACACAGCAGTGTTTCAATCAATAGTGGGACAGAACACAAAAAACAGAAGATTTTTTTAGTTTTTCACACTTCTTCCTCTGGAGTTAAAATGATTTGCAATATAAAATTTGTCCCAACCACCACTCACCCAACAAAAAGTGCTGTATAGTCTCAAAAATCATCTTTTTCCATTTTTACCAATTTTTGTACTTTGTGCATCTTTTTTATCTGTTACAGTAACATTATATTTACACACAGCTGTATCAGGCACAGCAGCTCAAACCTGAAACAGGAAGCTTTTTTCTTTTAGATCAGTTGACTAACCTGAATGCTGTTAATACTTTATGCAACCTTCTTTCAATGAATCACGTCCCTGTTTCTACTGAGGTTAGTAAGAAACTGGTTGTACAATGTTATCATAACTGATAAAAATGATGGCCATAACGACAAAAGTAAGACCCAAGTTGTAATAAACCTGAAGGATTCTTTAACTTAAGTCATTAAGTACACACTGTTCTTCCATGGCAGCCACTAGAACTATGCCAGAGTAGCAGCTGTGGTTGGACACACAGTTCCAGTGGCAGTACTGTGTTGCTGCCCAACGGCATTTATAGCTTTGCCCAGCAGCCTTTGTTTGCTGTATACTCCCTACCTTAGTCACCTCCTACTTTTCGCCAACATGTTCTTTATGTCCACATTTGTTGGGGACATAAAGAACCCCAGCCCACCATGTGGCACTGTAATTACATATTGCCCCACTGTTTACTTAACACTCCATAGAACCTGGGGGTCAGTATTAGGCTTTTAGTATGAGTATGCAACATTTCGTGTTTCTGTCCCCTTACATTTACTGCTGGTGCATGTCTCAAGTTCAAAATAAAATCACCTCTTTGAAGACTTATGACTGGGCCTCTGGTAGGGATCTGGCAGGCTCACAGGACACTGAGGGTCCTGCCACTACTAGTCCATTTGTGCTATGACATAGCAGAGTTTTGGCTGCTGTGGCAGCTGTTGCTGATGAAGAGGTGCTGCTACCAGTTATGGTACCATTGAGGTTCCGGTAGGTCCGCTGCCGTGGTAATGAAGCCCTTTGGTGGGAGGCAGGCATGGCAGCTGAACCACGGAGGCACACTGAGGGGAAACTCAGACCCACCACACAGCAGCCTGGACAGGAAATGACCTCATCCTGCTCAGAGCGGGCACTACGGTCAGAAGACAGCGCCTGGACTTCACTGTAACCATTAGAGTGCCTTCCTCCACCCCACTGCACCTGCTGACCAATCACAAGGGCTGAACCATTGTTGTTGTCCAGACGTGGCAGAGGCGGCAAGGAAGATGGTTCATTAGCAATGGGAAGTCCACAGCCATTGCTCTGTAAGGAGGAGCAAGAGGTGGAGGTAAGCAGTGGTCTTCCAGGTGACGAGTTCAGGACTTTTTCTGCTGGCTCTGGAGACTTGGTACAGTCCATGGGTTCTGTCAGACATACACTCTCCTCCTCCTCCTCCTCTTCCTCCTCCTCCTCATCCAACCGCTCCAGAGACACCATCTCTAGGTCAATAGGAAGACCTAAATTCTCTACCATCTCCTCCTCCTCCTTTAACAATTCTCTTTTCTCAGTTTTGTTCAAATGCTCTACTTGCAACCTTTCCTCCATTCTGTCTGACACTCTTGTCTTCCTTTTTATGTCATTCTCCACATTCTTCCCTATCTCTCCCTTGATCACTGCCACTCGGGTGTCTTCATCCTTTTCCCTCTCCTTCCCCCTCATGTCTCTTGGCAATGCCACAGTTCGGCTGATCTCTGGTGTGCAGGGGAGGGACTGACACCTCCTTGGTGGTGCTCGCATCCCCGGTGTCCCTCTGAGAATGTGGGGGGAGGCACATGGGTCGCGAAGTGCTGGGAGGGTGAAGGTCAAGGAGATGACAGACTTGCTGGGTGTGTCCAAGAGTTTACACCGACCCCCATTCAGGTCTTGTCTAAGAGAGAAGGGGTTGACCCGTGCAGGGGTCCCAAGAAGAGGAGTAGTCAGGATTGTAGGAGGTAACATGTCTGATTGGCTCCTCGCCAAGCCTTGTCGCAGTTGACTGTGGTCTCCAGGGTGACAGGGAGAGCTGCGGCGCCGGTATGGGCTGACATCTACCACTACTGGTTCTGAGCAAGTTAATGTGAGACAAAGACATGTAAGATGGAAAGAGTCAGAGAATGTTACAGGCCCAGAAAGGTAAAATATACAAATGACACACACAGCGTAACAGGGTTTTTCCAGGGCAGGCCCCGAGTTGTGCCATTAATGGCCGCAAACAGTTAAGCCGCACTGCCACTGCACCAATAACAAGATAAAATTGTGCTGGTGGTGTGTTATTCACAAACAACAGTGAGAGCCTGTTGATAGTGAAATAGAGTCTGTATTAGGGTTGGCATTTCCTGATTGAGTGGTGTTGGTTTTATAATGGCACTATTTTTAGTAGAGCAGCATTTCCTTTAAAAGAAATTTTTTAGGTAGACAGGAAACTCCTGAACAGAAGAATACGGCTTAAAAAGCTGAAAGAATTACGCCTATACTTGCACTCCTACACTGGCTACCAGTTAAATACTAGGGGTGTAACGGTACACAAAAATCACGTTTCAGTACGAACTTTGGTATAGAAGTCACGGTTCGGTTTGGTTCAGTTCTGTATGGAACCCTCTAGAGTCGACGGATGCGCTGGCGTGTCAAAATGACATATGCAAATGGCATAGCAGCAAGATGCCTCACTGAGTCTCTGTTTCAACTTGTATCGAAAGTGCAGATTTCAAACTATATACCAGTTTTTGAATTGTGTTGACAGGCCAAGTAAAACCAAAGTTATGACAAATAATAAACACCATACTTTCTCACATGTTTGGAGCACCTTACAGCTTTCGTCTTGTCCACTTGTTTTACTCCTTTTACATACTTTACCGGGAAACAGAAGTGATCCCAAATGGGTGATTTTAACGACGGCAGAGCGTCTTCCAGCTCTGGCTTCTTGCCGTTAGCATTCGCTAGCCATACGTCACAGAAGCGCCGACAGGAGAAAAAAACGGTCAGTCACATCCTGTGTTCCACTGGAAACTAGGATGTTTGCAGCAAAAAAACAATTTTCCACTGGAAACATCCTACTTGTTTTTAGTTCCATAATACTGTGCAACTGTGAGACGGAGAAGGTCCGCCACAACAGTGGGCACTATGAGGTTCGCAATTAAAACAGTATCGTACATTGGCCATTCTTAGTAGTCTTAAAATTTTCTTACCACGGTACACCTCTGTACTGAACCGAAAGTGCCTGTACTGCATGGTTTGGTTCGGTGTATTACACCCCTATTAAATACTGAATTGATTTTAGGGTTTTTGTATTTCTTTATAAAGTGTCATGGGTTGGCCTCTGGGTACATTTCAGAACTTCTCTGCCCCCCCCTAGCCTACCTCAAATAGTCTTAAGCTTCTTTCAGACATCTGACATGGAACAATGCCGGTTGTATTATGCCGTTAAAGTGATGGCATTCCAGTCATTCAGACAGAGGTCACTTTTTTGTTGGTGTTCCTAATAGCCTCATCCAGACACAGTGCCAGAGAAAGCCATGATACGCACACAATATTTGTCATTCACGCGAAACAACACAGCACAAATGATGTAAAATGCATCATAATATATATATATATATCTAAATGTAAATCTAAACAAATAGCAGCTGATCAAAGTGTCCAAAAAATTAAAACAGCCTAGTTTATCACTGGTTTCCTAAACAATAAAACTGCTGCAATGTAACAAAATATTTAACTGCACCTAATAAACTGTGATTTAGGGATGGGTACCAAGCCCAGGTATTAAAGAACCCCAGGGCAAAATTTTCAATTGCTGGAGGATCCATAAGCTCCAATGTCAATGGTTCTGCTAGCAGTACTTTAGAAAGTAAGAAGAAAGTTGTGTTGCACATTTTGTCTCATCATCATAAGATATGTGTCTATGACTGCTGAGCTTGTCGTTTATTCCTCCCTTACCATGTATGCTAGCAGCCCATACACTAAATTATACAAACATATACGTCAACTGTTGTCTGTCTGAAGGAGACAGAGTCTTTGCAGTAGCAGCTCCAAAAAACTTGGGAAGAGCTTTCATCAAATTTTCCTCAACCATTGATATTCTGGTCAATTCAAGTTTTTTTTAAATCAAAGAAGCGGGCCAGTTCAGAACATTCAGGAAAACAGCCATGTAGCTATTTGTGAGCACCCAAATCAATAGTGCTGTAACTAAAGTACCTGTCTACATTTAATAAAGACATTTTTAAATAATAAATTAGATCCTTTTACCAAGTTCAAAGGGCTTCACTCTTTCTTCTTCTCTCTCCATGCCTCCCAATGTGAGGACAATGTCAGAAAATGAGGGACGCCTCTCTGCACTCATCTTAAAACAACAGAAAATTAGATCAATATTTATATGACACAGATAAAACAGTATCTTAACATCAGCTGAAGTGTAATTCCTTTGACCTTGGTAACATGCTCTCAGCAAACTCACACTGACTCAGACAGGTACTAAAATCCTTAGTGGAATATAACATGACATTAACGTTTTAGTCAGACAGTCAGTGTACTTACATTACAGCAGGTCACAGCAAGACTAAAGAACGCAGGAGGACAATCTCCAACCATGTTCTCGAATGCATCCACATCCAGACCAAAGTCCTACACACACATACACACAAGAACTTCAATAATGACCGTACTCTCATTGCAGACTGAGGACTAGCTTTATCTGGATCAGAGACACTGATGAGAGACACACAACACTCCTTGACATCATTACATAACTAAATCACTCCTGACCCTAAACTAACCAAAACTAACTGTACCTTAACCTAACCTTACCCAAACCCTAACCTTACTCCAAACTAGGGATGTAAATTTTGAATAAAGTCCTTAACTGACAGTTGGCAGCCTTACCAATCAATAAACGATTAATCGATAACACAGTATGAACTTTGGAGCCAACATGTGGCCTAATATGGATCACATGACTTTCCCGGCTTCAATAGTGTATCTCATGTGACAAACGTCCCTCATCTAAGACGAGCAAATTGTCACTAGCACTAAGTGATGTTACAGTACCGGACTACTGCTTCAGTTAAAAACATGAGCTCTCTGGCTGACAGCCATTTAGTGCCCCTAGGCACTTTCTCATGGTTGCACTTTACTAGTTTACCTCCCACAATGCTCTCTGCTTGCCAACAGGGAACTGATGTCTGCAAGTATGTGAGGGTGCACTCAGGTCCAACTGACGTAAATTTTGTCATGTGCACAGTTGGGTTCCCACAATGTAACTTTGACCAAATTTATGTCCTCACAATATGACCGATGCAAGTACCCACACAGACAACCAGCAACCCACTGCAGGCCCCTACCTCTGTCCTGGGTAAGAAGTCGGGATCAGCTTCAATCCGGGCAATGATTTCACACAGGATGATGCCATAAGCAAACACATCCACCTGAGCAGAGGAAGGACGGTGCATGTCAGTTCTGTCGTCAGGTTAGCTTTGACCATGCACACACTGGTTTGGAACTCCAACTAGATTTCACAATCCTAAAGCTGCTGGTATTTGTGCAAAAAGAACACCTGAATATCGCATGCCATATCTAAAGCAATTCCATCAGCTCTGGCAAAAATGTAAATGAAGTTTGTCTTTACCAGTTTTAATGGATTGTCTTGATAAGCATAAGTAGCATATTTTTTGGGACAACCTTTCAAGTGGCTCTGTTCTCTATATTGGATACTTTTTTATTAACTAAAAATAATACATGAAATTAATAATCTGATATAGTGTCAAAGGGCATCCAATTGCAACCACTTCATGGTGATAAACAACCAAACATTGTGCATTCATTATGGAACTGTGCTGTGTTTAAAATTAACTTAAATTAACTCTTGTAAGTCTATAAATGACCTTGTTTTTACATCATTAACACCCCATATAATAAAGATTGAAGCTTTACCCTTGTAAGAAGAACAGTTAATTCTTTTATAAAATGTTGCTCTGTGTTGCTCTAATACTCTAGTAGGTGTATACATGAGCTGTACAGAAACCACAGATGAAGCAGTTTTACCTTCTCATCATACAGCTCTCCCCTCAGAACCTCAGGGGCCATCCAGTACGGAGAGCCCACAATGGCCAGAGGCTGCTTCTCCATACCATCACTACAAAAAACCCCAAAAACATATAAAGTCATGTACTCAGTCCCTAATGACCATAATTAGAATATTTTTCAGATATACTTGGTGATCTAGATGATCACCAATACAAATACAACTGTTATGCTTGAGGCAGAGTCTCTTGTTTGATTACTGGTAATTGCACTGTCTCTGCCAACTGTGACCATAATGGTATAAGCTGACACACAATATTTTCTAGGTGAAGAAAATTATGTCCATGCAGAATATACATCTTTTCATGCCGATTTTGTTATAAGACTGCAGCAGGGAAAAATACATCAAGATTCCTGGTTTTACACCACTGACCTATAATCGGGGATCTTCTCTGCCAGGCCAAAATCTCCCACCACAGCAGTGAACATGCCGTTGTCACAGCGAACCAGACAGTTCTGCAAAGAGAAACATTTGGAAAGTTACATTTACAACCACTATTGGTAAAAATGCCAATTAAAACCATGTAATAGTAAAAACAAAAATCATTTTCTCACTGACTTCTAGTCACATCAAAAACAGGCTGTTAAAACCTACTGTTTGAAACTTGTGGTTTCGGCTACAATTGTACAATATGCAATACACTGCACAGGGAGAACATGCAAACTCCACACAGAAAGATCCCAAGCACAGGCTGGGATACGAACCAGGAAACTTCTGACTGCGGGGCAACAGTGCTAACAACCAAGCCACGGTAAAACTTTGCTGAAATGGTTTTGTTTATTTATATTTTGAATATGTTTCATTAACATGCAACTTTTAAACATTAACTGTTCAGTGTTGACGCCCATGACATAACCAATCAGATGGTGCTGTGGGTGAGACATTGCTCAAGGCCACTGAGGAGTGACTACAGATAGAGAGGCAGCTGCATCAGAGCCAAAGAAGCACATTTTTGAATCAATTTATTTTATTGGGAATCAGTTTATATAAATACTAATACTGAAATTAACTAAAACTAAAACTAATCTGATAATCGACCAGGCTGATAATTAGTTGACTGTTACAATAAACGTTGCAATGCCACTTGAACATCATTTAAAACCAGAACAATACTATATCATAATGGACCCCACTGATACACTGTACTGTACTGTATGATCACTGGAGGTATTTAGTCAATGTTATTTTCAGGATATTTTTTGTGTTGTAGTTACATTTTTAAATGCGTAACTCTGGCATTTCCCACCATCAAACAGTCCCCAAACTGTCTCTCTATAAGAGTTACAAAGTCCCCTGCACAAATGGGAGAACCTGTAGAAAGGACAACCATCTCAACAGCGCTGGATTCTTCATGGGACTAGACAGTAGAAGGCTGTTGAGTAAAAGGTGTATGGTTGCTTGGACTTTGACAAACTACATTTAAGGGACTCTTGAGTGCCTGTTAAAAAAACAGGGAGAACCTGATGTGAATGTGTCACCAGGGAAGCAACAAGACAAGAAATACAATCCAGGAATTCAAGTCATTTCATATCTCAATGCATTGCAGCAGGAAAATATGTCTACATCTGTTTCACTGGCCACCATAGCCTTGACCTTGTCAGATCATGTATTGCAGGGTTGCAGCAAAAGTTGAGTTTTTGGTGAACTTAATAGCTGGATGACGAAGCTGATGAAGCTTTTAAAGCAGGGCTAATGCTTTGAACATGGCCTTAAAAGCACAAAGGGTCACATTTAAATTAATTAAAACTGGGGTGCCCATTGCCCACTACCATGGTCAAAAATATCAAAAGTAACAGCAGCTTGACTATATGCTTTGTATATTCGCTGCCTCATTGACCTTGCTCCAAAGCATGGAAAATGACAGTGACAGTTGTTTCCTGTCATTAATTTATTCTGAGTCTGGCTTTTCCTATTTGTGCTACCAGGCAATAATAAGAAAGATATTTACAAATTCTTCTAAAGGATACAGGAAACCTGCCTCTAAATGTTACTGTAGAACATAAGCATCATGAAGGAGTTCTGTTAGCTTTTTTTGTTTAAATAAAAAAGTAAATAAAACAAAATAAACACAGCTGATGTAGCCTGATGTATCTGATTCTTGTATTCTCTACCTTGGAGGTGAGGTCTCTGTGGAATATACCCTTGCTGTGCAGGTACTGCAGTCCATGGGCAATATCCAGAGACAGACCCGTCCTGACGCCCCATGACAGATACAGATCACTGTCCAACAGCTGCTCTAGGTTACCTCCATTTATGTACTACAGAAAGAGGGAGGACAAAAGAGAGAATAAGATGCCTGAAACAGCCTTTGCTTTCATATTTAGCATATCACTTGTTTTTAAGCTCTTAAACAGTGTTTCTCATCTTGAAAAGGCCAGTTTTGTCAAAAATGTCCTGTAAATTTCCTCACACAAAGTGACTTGAAACAGGTTATGTCTTCATATGTATCATATTTGAACCCATTCTGAAGCAAAAACTTATTCTAGTGCATCTCAAAAAACAAGAATATCATGAAAACATTTTCCAATCAGTCATTTAAGAAAGTGAAAATTTAATATATAGTAGACTTAATATATATAAAGTAAAATATTTCAAAGTTTATCTTTTTAATTTATCATTACAATATGTCCTAGGATCAATCACAGAAATAATTTACAATGCAGAAATGTCCAACTTCTGAAAAGTAATTTATACACTCAATACTTGGTTTAAGCTTGGCATGGCATTGAGGCAACCATGCCATACCAAGAGAGGGAAAGGAGGAGCAGAGACACATTTTTGGAGGATTAGAGACACATCTAGCAGTGGCACTGCTGAGGTGCTACTGAAGTCAGGTTGTTTGATAGCAGTCTTCAGCTCATCTGTATTTTTGCGTCAAGTGTTTCTCATCTTCCTCCTCAAGCATAGTAATATAATGGCCAGCAAACCGTTTGGTAGTAGTTTGGCACTATCTGTAAGTGTTAGGTTCGGGTTGGGTGCTAAAGCTGTCTGTAAAAAGGAAATCTGCATCTCCATAAAGCTGGTTAGCAGATGGAAGCATGCAGTGCTCTGAAATCTACCGGTGGATAGCTGCACTGACTTTGAACTTGATAAAACTAAGTGCACCAATTCCAGTGAATGACATGACACCCCAAATCATCACAGTCTGCAGAAACTTCACACTGGACTTCAAACACCTTGGATTCTGTGCCTGTCTGCTCTTCCTCGAGACTCTGGGAACTTGATTCTCAAATGACATGCAAAATCTGAAGCTTCAGATGTTGTCTCAGGTTCAGAAGTGCCTTGATATTAGTAATGAGATCGTTGTAGCTTCTTTCCTGAAGATGTCTGTGCTTGGTGATTCTTGATCTCCCCCACTCTTATTAAATTCTTCAAACAGCTTTTCTTGATAATCTTTGTAAGGATGCCACTATCACTGTGGCTTGGGTACTTTCTCCTACCACAATTTTTCAATCCAGTCAACTTTCCATTAGTACATTTTAATACAGTACTCTGCCAACAGCCAGCCTTTTCAGCAATGACCTTTTGTGGCCTACCCTCTCTGTGGAGGGTGTCAATGATGGTTGTCTTCTGGACAGCTATCAAGACAGCAGTCCTTCCTATGATTGTGGTTGCGTGTACTCAATTAGACTGAGAGACAGTTGTTTTTTGTACTGTTTGAATAGTAATTTATCTATCCATCCACTTTCTTAGGCTTATCCAAGGTTGGGCTGTGGAGGATGCAGATGCAGCAGGTAATTCCAGATGTCCCTATCCCCGGCAACATTTTTCTGTTATCCTGAGGGATCCTAAAGCGTTCCCATGCCAGATGACATAATCTCTCCAGCGAGTTCTGGGTCTACCCCGTGGTCTCCTCCCAGGCAGATGTGCTATAAAGAAAGTCTCTCGGGAGACAAGTGGATCAGATGTCTGAACCACCACATCTGACTCCATTCGACGTGAAGGGCAGCAGCTCTTTAGTGTGTCCCACACTGCCCCAGCCTCTAATTTGCTGGCAGTCTCTGCTCTTCCTTTCCCTCTCTCCCAGTCTCTCAATCTGCGGCACCTGAGCAGAGGTTGCATCACCTGCTATCAATCAACTCTCCTCTCTATAAAACCCCAGCTCAAACCTCACTCTCTGACTGATGATTGACTTCAGCTTTTGCACATGCCCTGCCTGGTTCCTTGCCTTGCTCTCCACTCTTCACCTTGTACTGTTCACTGCCTGTTTTTTCCTGCCACACTACCCAAAACCTCCAGACTCTGAATTACATTTTGTTTTTCTGTGTGACCATTCCAAAGCCCAAGTCCATTCCAAAAGCTAAATTTGCTGTTTATTTTGTCTGTTTGGTTTATTCACTCAGTCAGTTCATGCAATCCCTTTTATGTTATTCCTAATCTCCTGTGAGCATTGTGTTCTTGGTTTTCTGTGTTCAGTTCCCCCAAATCAACTTCAGTTTGCTTGTTTTCTTACCTTCCCTTGCTCACTTCCCTGATCAGTTTAGTTTACCTGTTTGGAAGTGTGTTTTTAGTATTTTACTAATTGTAAACAAACACCTTCTGCACCAAGTCTCTGATCCCCTTGTCTTCATTAACATCTGCACCTGGGTTCTCCCTCAACAAACCCTGACACAGTGAGGGAAATAAGTATTTGATTCCCTGCATATTTAATGATTTTGACTACATAAAAAAGCGGCCATATAACTTTAATGGTAGGTTTATTTTAACAGTAAGAGACAAAATATCAACAAAAAACAGTTATAAATTAATTTCCAGTTTTTCAAGGAAAATAAGTATTTGATCCCCTTCCTACCAGAAGGATTTCTGGTTCCCACAGATTGGCTATGTGGTCAAGAGGCATCCATATTATCCCATTCTGCTTTAGAAACTAGTAATCTAAACTAGTTATGTGTATATGTGTGAAAGAAACTCCCCATTGGTAACACACTGCGTCATAATGGGTTGAAATTCTGTAGTGCCTGCAAGGTCCCTCTGCTCAAGAAATCACATGTACAGGATACTCAGGAGGTTTGGGAAAATGTCAGATGAGACCAAAATTGAGCTCTTCGGCTTACATTTGACTTGCCATGTTTGGAGAGAGAAGAATGCTGACTAAGAACACCATGCCCACAGTCAAGCACAGAGGTGGAATCAATATCCCAGCCAAGGGTACAGGATGACTGCACGGCATCAAGGGAACAATTAAGGGCACCATGTACAGAGAAATCATGATCAAGAACCTCCTTTCCTCAACCACAGCACTTAAAATGGGTCATAGCTGGGTCTTTTAGCAAGACAGCGACCTAAAGCATATGGCCAAGGGAACAAAGGAGTGGCTAAAAAAGAAGCACGTTAAGGTCATAGAGTGGCTGAGCCAGTCTCCAGACCTTTTGCCTATAGAAAATTTATAGAGGCAGCTAAAGAGTCACATTTCTAAGCAAGAGCCTCAGAACCTTAAGGATATGGAGTGAATCTGCAAAGAGGACTGGTCTAAAAAACCTCTTGAAATGAGTGATAAGTGATGACCAAGTACAAGAAACATCAGACATCTGTGGTTGTGAACAAGGGTTACGCAACCAAGTACCAAGTCATGTTTGGCTGGGGGATCAAATCCACTGGAAATTAATTCGTAATTGTTAGATAATGTGTTTTTCTGGATTTTTTTGGTTGATATTCTGTCTTTTACAGTTAAAATAAACCTATGTTGACTGGCTGGTTAAATTAGAATGACCCTCTCAGCAGCTTTGCAAGGGTAAAGAGCTAGTCCACCATTCCACAGTGAAGAACAAATCCGTGTTGCTCTTCCTGAATGTGAGGTTCGACATTTGGTCCCTTCCCAACCTCCATCTGGATGCAGGAGAACTCCTCTGGAGGAGAGAATTGAGTTTCTGGGCCAGGCTCCAGGAGGGGACCCCAGTTTCCCTCTTAGGGGCGAGGTGGTGGCTCTCCTTGTTTTTGTTTTCATTCGGGTTTTATAAATAGCTCTTAGTCTGGTCTCTCCCCCAGGACCAATTTTCCCAGGGGGACCCTACCATGGACTATTGCCCTCAACAACATATCTGCCAGGATCATAGGGACACTCAAACCCCTCCACCACGATAAGGTGGCGATTCTTTGGCAGAATAATAATTTACTCAAACTCAAAATTAAACGTTAATAATAATTAATTATAATAATATCTTAAGCTACTGGATGTCGCAGTTTCATAAACTAAAGGCCATTGCTCTGTTTGAGGTTCACTAGTATGTTTCTGAAGCCTGGACCTGGCAGATTTTTACTAGAAAGAAAACTTAAGTCTTTGTTGAACTATTAAAAGTTAGCCAAAATTTACTCAAACTCAAAATTAAATGTTCTAATATCTTAAGCTACTTGATGTCGCATTTTCATAAACTATAGGCCATTATCAGAAAAATTCAAACAAAAAAAGGCTTAAAATGTTTCACTCTACGTACAATGAGTCTAGAGTATATTAAATTTTATTTTCTTAAACAACTGATGGAAAATAATAAACTTTTTCACATTGTTCTTTTTGAGGTTCACTAGTATGTTTCTGCAGCTTGGACCTGGCAGATTTTTACTAGGAAGAATACTTTATTTTTTGTTGAACTATTAAAAGTTAGCCAAAGCAGAATTTTTTAAAATTTACTCACTTGTTTGTTTTGATATGTTGTATTTTACTGCAAAATGAACAGAATCCCTGTAGCCCCACATAGTTTATAATGAGGTGTTTTCATTTCAGTTGTAGAATTATTGGTGTAACAGTGAGGCTCATAGTTTTGAGTGTTATGACTTTTTACCAAAAAGAACTCTATTTTATCTAAATTGAGCAGATTAGATTAGCCAGATTAAACTATTTAGCCTAGTTTACAGTAAACTGGGTCCTCTGTTGATAAAGACAGGTATTTTTAGACTTAAAACTTTAACCATATTAACCAATTAACAGCATGTAAACATTACATTATGTTGGAATGGTATGAAAAAAACATTTGTAAACAATCTGGTATACCATAATTTAAAATGGAAACACACCATAAACACTAAGACTATTTTAGCATTCACTTTTTTTCATGTGATGTTTTAGGTTTTGTCTCTGCTATCTGCAGTTACAGTATAACCAAAGTTTTGGTATGAATGAAACAACATGGTAGAGAGAAAGGGGAGACAAATGACATAATAGGATTCATTGTTTAAAAGAGGCTACAGAAACCAGGAATTGCAGCGAGTATAAATGAGATTTAAAAAAGCTATGGCTTTACCTCTGTCAAAGCATGGAGTTGACCTTCATGCACACAAACTCCAAGAAACCTGAAGAGAAGTAAAGAAATAGGATTAAAACTACTACAGTCTGTCAGTTATCATATTTATCTGTTTAAATGCACCCAGAATTTGAAAGCCCCCTACCTGTATAGCTGAAATATTTTTACTATGGCATCTCCTTGTGTTCCTTAATGGAAACGCAAATTAACTAAAGTTAATTTAGATGATGTGTTCATCCAGAGTCAGATTTGCTAGAAAGAGTGCAGGGTCTATAACAAAAGTGTGAAAAAGTGAAAGGGTCTGAAAACTTTGCAAATCCATTGTTCTTTTTTATAGCCAGTGGCGATACTTACTATAGTCTTCTGTCGATATTAACTGTGACTTTTTGACAGTACGTGCTAAAAATAGTTTTTTTCTGCCAAAGTTTCTTCTTAACATTCAAGGCAAGACAGGTATAACAAATACAGAATTAAAGTCAACCAAGATTTTGTTCAAACTCTGAGGAGGCATTACACTTAATTACATACACTGAACAGTACTAAAGCTTTACTACACTAGACCTTAAAGGTAGCCATTTTTCTATTAAAGGAGAAGATACCAAATTGATGAGTTTATACATATCAAAACATGAAATGAAACACTGACTGGTACATTACAATAAAAGCATATTGACTGGAAATTAAGAAGTGGTGCAGAGGGGCACAACATCGACTGATGTGAAAACGGAGATTTTAATTTACATAACACATTTTTAACCTACCTGAGTATGTTGGGGTGACAAAGCCTGTTCATAAGCTGCACCTCTCGTAGCATGTTAGCTTTGTTGCTGGCCAGCGTGTTCATTTTCAGTGCCATCACCTGTCCTGTGATCCGATGCTGCACCTGGAAAACAACAACAGAGGATTTGAGAAAGCGAGTAACACAGAGGATGGATGAGATGTGGGGTTTCACCTCCAGGAAAAAGAAAAATGCAGTTAGCCTCTCTACTACTACTACTACTACTACTACTACTACTACTACGACTACTACTACTACTACTACTATTACTATATAAAAACCATACCAGGAATCCTGAAGGGTGTACTATGAAGCAAGTTTGACATAGCTGGGCTTTCTTTGTGTACAAAACGAACAGATCGTGTGCAGTTGCTTCAGGTTGTTTTGATGGAGAACAATGAAGGAATGTAAAAATGTATGATGGCAAAAAGTGCTGCGACTGGAAATGATGCAAGACAGGACTCCTGGTAGAAACTGAAAAATGGTCAGATCAGTGGATCGAAACCCCACTGCGGCCACTGGTGAGCCCCTGAGCAAGGCCCTGAACCCCTGACTGGTCCCCAGGTGCAGCAATGTGGCAGCCCTCTGCTCCCAATACCCAGTGTGTGTGGGATGGGTTAAATGCAGAATTGAATTTCCCCAAATGGGTTTAATAAAGGTTAAATTATCACTATCTTTATCATTAGGGCCCGAGCACGAAAAGGCAAAGTGCAGCGATCAGTGTGAAACACTGAACGCTGGCCTTTGCCTTGCAGTGCTGCTGCTCAAAGCTCTTTATCAGTTTTTTTTTTAACCCAGTGTTTAATAACAGTGACAAATGTAGTCTGTGGTTCTGAAAGTTAAGCTCAGTGAATTGGAAGGAGAGATCTTTACTGTATGAAACAACTCATTAGCTATGGTAGCTAGTAAAGCCCCAGTAGCTGGTACAAAGCAACATAGAGTAGCTTCTGTTAGCTGTCACAGTTCCTAAGCAGCTGGGACACCAGGCCAGCTGGGTGACTGTTCGTAGTCCCAAAAAGAAGCCTATGATTCACTACCCACCACCAGCATAAGTTTCAAATAGTTTTTTTTTACCACTCAGCGGCACACCTGCTGAGAAACAGACATTGGTGGCAGCTCCATAGTTCGAAACATTCATTCAACTTTTATTTAAATCTCGAAGAACCATTGAGGGCAAACCCTCATTTACAATGATGTTGAGAGTACAAACAACAGGATAAAAAGGCGACAATCAG
Organism: Dascyllus trimaculatus; assembly: GCA_024666655.1. Taxonomy (NCBI): domain Eukaryota; kingdom Metazoa; phylum Chordata; class Actinopteri; family Pomacentridae; genus Dascyllus; species Dascyllus trimaculatus. Next base: position 2,722,840 of record CM045447.1, on the reverse strand, counting down.
CAAGATAATAATAAGTCAATGATCATGGATTTAAACTGTTCAACAGATACAGCTGCATTAAGATGTTTTCTGCAAGATGTTCCACTAGGTGCAGCTGAAAAGCTAAAAGCAGTTTTACCACCAGCAGTGTAGGTACATGGGACTTTGAGTGTTAGGCAGCTGCTTGAGCAAATTGAATAGTTATTCTGGGATGAATTTAACAAGGAAGTTATGTGTTGTGGCATTTTGCCAATCACAGTTTTATCGATAAACAGAATGCAATGCCTGTCTCACCTTACTGCTATAGGTGACCAGCCAACTTTATGATACAATAAGCAGTGATGAGTGGAATCGCTGTCACAGGTAATGGATCTAAGGGCTGAGTGGTAAATTGAATCTAAAGCTTTTAGAGTAGGGTGGAGGTGGAGGTGTTTCTGTAGATGATATCTCTATAATCTAGGACAGACAAGAACACTGCTTCCATTATTTGCTTTCTGCAAAATACAGAAAAAGTGGCTCTGTTTCTGTAAAAAATATCAAATTTTCTGCTGTAGCTTGCAGACTAACGTTTCAATGTGAAATTTGAATGTGAGTTTTTGGTCCAGATAGGTGCCTAGATATTTATATTCAGAGACTTTCATGATGTTCCACCGGTCAGAGTGGTGATGTTTAAACTGCCTTAAGGAAATTCTGTGGATCTTCAGAAGAGCATACATTTAGTCTTTTTAGCATTGATGACAAGTTCTGGAACAGTGCATTTTGCAATTGCTCATAATGCAGTATCAGAAAAGCAGTACAGAACTGTATCATCTGCGTATAAATGGGAAGAACAATTTATTATGGTGTATGATATATTATTGATGCAAATTGTAAAGAGAACAGGACCCAGAAATTAACTTTGTGGAACTCCTTTGGACAGAGGTAAAAATTCAGAATGAACATTTCCAAAAGTTACACCCTGTTGACGGGACAAGTAATTGTGCAACCATTTACATGACATATAATCAAAACCAATATCATGTAACCTGTGAATTAGCATATTTTGGTCAACAGAATTAAGCTGATCGTTAATTAATGAGTGCAAGAAAGGATAGTTTGGAGACTGGCCAGTGGTTATTGAGATTATTTTTATCACCTGCTTTTTGCAATGGGACAACATGTGCTGACTTCCAAACCTGAGGGACCAGACCAGTTGAGATGGAGAAGTTAAATAGATGTCTAATAGATGTTTTTGTGTGTTTGTCTGGTTTTCTGCAGTCCCTCTCTGGTCACTTTCACCAGGGAGGAACTTTTAACATCGGAAAGTCCACTACCGCAACTTTTCTCCTGTTTTCTCCGACCTGGACAGTTTTGCAGAGATTTTGGTCAGAGGTGCAGTGGCTCTCTATGGGATATGCCGGAGATGCAGACAGGGTAAACGTGCTGGAGCACTCATCAAACTGAGGCAACGGGGATTATGCACTCCACTCCCCTCTATACATCTGGCGAACGTCCGCTCCCTGGCAAATAAGACAGACAAACTGCTGCTCCTCAACACAAAAAAATGGACTTTAGCAGATCCGCCACCCTGTGCTTCCCTGAAATTTACCTCAGCAAACACATCTCGGATGTTGCAGTACGGCTGCCAGGATTCCAGGTTTTCCAAGCGGACCGTAGCATAGAGCTCTCAGGGAGGTGGAATCTGCTTCTACACCAATGTAGGTTGCTGTAGAGATGTCATGGTACTGTCAAAATCATGTAGCCCTCACATTGAGACTCTATTTGCAAACTGCAAACTGTTCTATTCACTGCGGGAGTTTTCTTCGTTTGTTCTGGTCAGTGTGTACATCCCACTTCAGGCCTGTGTATCAGAGGCATTAAAACAGCTTGCCGACCAGATAACAGAAGTGGAGAAAAAAACACACCCAGACTCCCTGCTCATCATTCTAGAGGATTTTAACACCCACCTCACCCACGAGCTCCCAAAATACAGGCAGCATATTAAGTGTCCCACCAGGACACAAACACACTGGACCATTGCTACACTGTTTTAAAAGATGCCTATCGCCCTGTCCCCCGTGCAGCTTTAGGACTCGCTGTCCACTGTCTGCTTCATCTCATTCTGACCTACAGGCAGAAATTAAAAACATCTAAGCCTGCGGTAAGGACCGTGAGGAGGTGGAGTGAGGAGTCAAAGCTGAAGTTAGAGGCCTGCTTTGACTGCTCTGACTGGAGTGTCTTTGAAGCTGCAGCAACTGACCCAAACAAACTGACAGACACTGTGACATCCTACATCAGTTTTTGTGAGGACATGTGTGTGCAGACCAAAACCATTTGCACATACAACAACAATAAACCATGGTTCACACCTAACTCAGGAGGCTGCGTTAGACCAAGAAGAAGGCCTACAGAAGTGGGGACCAGGACCTGTTCAAGCAGGCCAGAAACTGGCTGACAAAGGAGATCAGGGTAGCTAAGAGTAGCTACAGGAAGAGGCTAGAAAACAGCCTCTCAGCCAATTACCCTGCATCAGTTTGGACAGACCTGCAGCACATCACCAGCTACAGGAGACCATCGCCCCACCCTGTAGAACACCTCAGACTTGCTGACAACCTGAACAGCATCTACTGGAGGCTTGAGAAGCAGTCCTTCACACCTTCCACCCACAGAATAGGACTCCCTGGAACCCTAATATCCTTCCCATCAGACCCCCTGCCTGCACTAAGGATCTGTAAAGAGGAGGTGTGCTGGCTCTTTCAGAGAAAGAAGATCAGGAAGGCTCCAGCATCCGAAGGTGTGTCCCCCTCCTGAGAGTGTATGCTGAACAGCTGGCACCCACCTTCACACAGATCTTTAACCGAACGGGCCCTCGCTCCCCCTTCCCACCACCGCTGTGGAGACGATCGGAATGTCAAAAGCACACAGTTGTGTTTGTCTCATCCTGCTCTGCACATGTACCAAATTTGAAATCTGTAGGACAACAAAGTGATTTGATATGAATTTTTGAAATTTCTAGGGGGCGCTGTGGAGCTGTTTGGCTGTGCTCAACTGTTGAGAGATAAACAGTGATCAAGAATATCAAGTTTCATTCACATCTGATCATGTACAATCAAGTTATGAGCCAGGCCGCCCTGTCACGCCCACACCGTGAGACGCAGCTACGAGATTTTAATAACTTTTCATCCTGGAGGGGTCCAGATGCCACACAGCCAATTTGGTGAAGATCGGATAAAAATCCTGGGAGGAGTTCGTTAAATTCCAATGTCTCCGCACGACATTGTCTAGGGGGCGCTGTGGAGCCGATTGGAATTTCAAGTGTACAGATCTGTTTGTCTGGATAGACTATACACGTGTACCAAATTTCATGTTTGTAGGATAAAGCATTGATTTTATATGAGTAGTTGAATATTTGTAGGGGGCGCTGTGGAGTCGTTTGACCACGCCCATTCCTGAATTGTACAGCAAAAGTTGGGGCACAGGCATTGGAATTAAAGTAATTCGAACATAGGCTATTGTTACCATTATGATTATTTTTTTCTCTTTGTTTGCTTGTTTTTTTTTTTAAACTGAACATGTCTGAAATAAATACATTTTAAAAAATACGTGTCGTCATGCTTCAAACGCCCCCCATCATCCCAGTCCCCAAGAAGCCTTCCATCACAGGATTAAATGACTACAGGCTCGTCGCCCTGATGTCTGTGGTCATGAAATCCTTTGAGAGACTGGTGTTGAGCTACTTGAAGGACATCACAGGCCCCCTGCTGGACCCCCTGGGGATTTTGCCTATCGGGGGAACAAGTCAGTAGATGATGCAGTCAATGTGGGACTGCATTACATCCTGCATCACCTTGACTCCCCAGGGATGTATGCGAGGATCCTGTTTGTGGACTTCAGCTCAGCATTCAACACCATCATCCTTGAAATTCTCCACCAAAAGCTCACCCAGCTCACTATGCCCACCTTCATCTGCCAGTGGATCACCAGCTTTTTGACTGACATGACGCTGGGGAGCATCACATCCAGCACTGTCCATCAGGACTGGCACCAAAAGTTTACATTTATATTGCTTTTATTTTTATTGTTTTTTTAACCTTATTTTTAATACTTAAGTTTTTTTTTTTTGTCTGATTACTTTACATAGAAAGCAAAGAGTAACCAGAGTCACATTCTTTGTTTGCGTGTACAAACTTGGCCAATAAAGTTGATTCTGATTCTTATTCTGATGTAACTTGTTCAGCAGTAACTGCGGCACAGAGCTTTAAAAAAAATATGGATCCAGTTTATCCTCCCCAGTTGCTTTCCTGGGATCACGTGTTTGTAGTGCTTCTCTGACAGCAAAAGGCAGTAAAGGCCTGTAGCATAAACTGGGAGCCTGAAACAGTTTATAGAGGGCAGATGATGTGAATGCTAATTATCAAGAGAAGAACTGATTCCCAGCAGGTGCTTTCCAGAATTTTGCTAGGTTTGTGGTGGAAGCTGGAAAATTAGCTTGATGTGATAGTTGGTTCTTGCTTTTAAGGAAGATGCGCATTCATTTCTGAGTTGCATAAAAGCTAGTCAATGGGTTGCTTCACCTGTACGTCTTGCTAGGGCCCAAGCTATGTCCGTTTCTTTGAAAAAATTAAGATAGTTCAGTGGAGAACCATGGGTTTGATCTATTTTTAGTCCTATGATTTTGAGGGGTATGTGTTTATCAGTGATAGTGAGAAATTAATTAGTGAAATGTTCTAAGGCTATTTACACATCTGAAATGTAGAAATAGTTAAAAGTGTGGTGTGTATTACTTTCAGCAAGTTCACTGGTAAAGGCCTGTTGGTTCAAATTTTTCATATATATTTTTTTTTATTATATCCCTAGGGCTGGATTTTTTCTGTTTGGTACTTCTGACATGGCACTAATTTTGTCCCTTCTGTTTCACATAATTAGGTCTAACAATGTTGATTTTGAGGGATCATTCAAATTAGGTCTTGTTGGTTCATGAATCAATTGGTAGAAACTGAGGTTGTCACACATCTCTTTTAGATTAAGAGAATCGTTTTACCACCAATTTAGATTAATATCCCCTAAAACCAGCATTTCTGAGCCACTGTACTGAGCAAGCAAGTCTGATAGTTTTGGGACTGCACTAGATGCAGCTAAGGGGGAGTCTGTAAACAGCCACCAGTGATAAAGTTACTGGTCAACAGGTTAACTTTCAGAGAAATTACTTCAAAATGTTGAGGTACACTGATGGCATATAAATCTTTAACAGGAAAACTTAACATGATATAAACAGCCACACCACCCCCAACTCTGTCTATTCTGTACGGGTTATAATTGTGTATGAAGATCTCAGAGTTGTGTACACTCTGTTTAAGCCATGTTTCTGTAAGAACCAGGATATCAAGGTCTGTTGGTGACATCATAATTTTTATGTGATCTAACCTGAATTGGTTGCACAGACTTCTAATGTTCAAATGAAGCAAGCCTAGACCATGTCTGGATTTGAAACTATGAGGATTTAATAGAATCTGTCTAGAGTCAGAGGTGGGTTTACTTGACAATATCTGATCTAAATGTTATGAATATAAAATTTTCCAAATTATAGCCTGAGTTAGACTGATGGATATGGGAGCCATTTGTGGTCAGCACTGAAATGTGAAAGACAGGAGCAGAGATTAAAGGTGGGGGACAGAATGTGTCTTGACTGTCATCTTCATGCTGTGAATGCTTGATTGGATCTTGCATGATTTGGATGGAGGCAGTCATGTCTGAAGTGGTCTGGTCTGTTGTAGAAGGTCATTAAGTTGTCCACATATGGGATGTTTCTAGTGCTGCAGTAGCCTTTAAGCCAGTTGGCTGAACATTACATCTCTAAAGTAGGGGCAGGGCAGTGGACCTGAGATGATGCATTATTTGTTTATAGCCAGAATACTGTCTATGAGGGATATAAAATTGTTTTTAAGTTTCTGTGAGTGATGCAGTTTAAGGTCATTCACTCCTCAATGAATCACTATGGTAGAGACAGATGAGTGCTGACAATCCAGCTGCAGGGCAGCTGTGCTGATGTCCTTAACAAGTGCATCTGGGTGGCATGAGGGGAGATACCTGTTGACCCACATGTGTTGGACCATGGAAGACCCAACAATCAGCACAGGAGGACAGGTAAGATTATTGTCCTCAACAGCCGCTACAGAGGATGTCTCACAGTGTGCATTGCCAGCAAAGTGAAGATTTTCAATGACGCTCGACCACTGTTTGAGAATGGGCCCCAGCAGGCTGGATGCCAACGTACGGACAGTGAGGGTACCGGCGGTGGAGCAACCGATGGGCTGGAGGATTGGAGCTGTTCACACAGTGGAGGAAACTCCAGCTTATCCTGGATATCGATCCGATCTCCCAACGCTTCAAACTCTAGTATGGAGCAGGAAGGTGAGCACTTGCCATGCCGCCTTCTAACTTTCACCAATGACCAGGGCTCTGGAGTGGAACAGGCTCTGGTTTTCGGCTTTGCTCTCAGACCCAACCATGGGTCCTCCTTAGCAGCCAGTGGGGGCTCAGATGGGGCCGATTTACTCACAGCAGGGATAGACCTGGTCCAAGGCAGGGTGGTATTGTGTTCGGCGGCGCATGAATAGCCTGGTAAGTTGCAATTGTGGAGAGCTGAAGGAGAAGCTCAAACATGAAGTTCAAGACATCGACGACCAGAGTTAAATATATTCCTGAGACCAGTTTGGGCGACATTGAATCTTATCTGAAACTCCTGGCTAAGGATAAATGTAGATACAGTAAGACTGTTATTCACGTTGGTGGTAATGACACCCGGTTAAGGCAATCGGGGGTCACCAAAATTCAAAGTTGAGACGGTGTGTAGTTCCGACTATTCTGAGAAAACCTTTTTTGTGTGAAATATTCATTACACATAAATTGAAACATTTCTGAAATCCAGTATCTTAAACAATTAGAATATTTCTAAACGTCAATCCAAAAATGGATTTAAAATAGAGAAATGTACCATTTCTGATAAGTATGTTTCAGAAATGCTGGTCAGCAGCTGGAAGCATGAAGTGCACTGACATGTCCTGGTAGACAGCTACGTTGACTTTGGACTTCACATTCAGCAAAAATATTTTGTCACCCTCGTCGTGGAGGGTGTTGATGATTACTCTGGATAACTTTCAAATCAGCAGCCTTCCCCATGATTGTGGTTGTGTGTACTGAACTAGACCAAGAGATACATGGTATTTATTTATGGAATTGTAATTTACAGAGATTATAATTTAAATATTCTACTATGTTGAGCTACTTGATTTCTGAGCTATAAGCCATAACTAACAAAATTAAAACAATAAAAGTTTGAAATACGTCACTTTCTGTGTAATGAGTCTAGAGTGTATTAAATGTAGATGATGATGTATTTAGTTTGTTGTTAGACTCAATTGTTTTTCCTCAAAACTAAATAAACCAACTTACTATTTTAATCACACCCTTGATCTTGTTCTGACATATGGCTTAGAAATTGAACATCTGTTTTTCGACAAAACCCTCTTCTGTCTGAAAATTTTTTAATAACGTATGAATTTATGATAGACTGCAGAGCATTTGGTAGAAAGTCGCATTACCATTGAAACTTATCTGATAATATACAATTTAAATTTAAGGAAATCATCCATTATTATTTACTTCAATGCCATCTGTCAATACAATGGAGAGAAGCTCCCCCAACAATAGTACCTCATAGCTGTATATCCTTGTTGATAGGATAGGATCACAGAAGAGTAGCTCTGGTAAAAATTAATGAGCATCTTAAAGCAGGCTTTACAAACACTGGAAAGGCAACAGCATTTCACAAATTCAGAAGAATTTCACAAAACCTGGAAAGACTGTTTTAAAAAGCGCTTCGTAGAATAAGAACTGCTTATTATTTATCTCTAATATAAGAAAATAAATACATAAAAGGTTTCTCTTCAGCACTGTTGCCAGGCTGACAACAAGTCACATCTCTGGAGCCTTGCATTTCTTTCCTCTCAGTAGTGATGACTTCTTGACTTTGTTTCTAAATAAAATTCTGATGATCAGAGAAAGAAATACAGATATGTCACTGGGTGCATATTTGGACTGCCTCTCTGCTATAAATCTCTCTGAGCTCATCATAGTCACTTCTTCTTAACCAGCAACATGTCTGTAAAACAAATCTCAACTAGAATTATCAAGGATTTTTTCCTTTAATTAGCACTTCAGTATTCAGCATCATCAGCCTCTCTTTATTAACAGGCTATGAACAGCTGGGTTTTAGGGTTGCTGTAATAAAACTGTTACTCAAAAAGCCTACTCTTTATCCAGGTGTTTTAGTCAATTAAAGACCTATAGCCAACCTCTCCATTAATTCTAAAAATATTCTAAAATTATGTGGCCATCTGCAGACAAATGGTTTGTTTGAAGAATTTCAGTCCAGATTTAGAATGCATCATCGTATATAGTGAAAATCAACAATGATCTATTAATAGCCTCAGACAGTGGGTAGTTTCTATACTTGTTCTACTGGATCTCAGTGCTGCATTTGATACAGTCGATCACAGCATTTTATTACAGAGACTGGAACTGTCAGGATCCCGGCTTCGGCCCCTGCTCCCTTCCTCCTCTCTTGGCTCGGTTATCTCCCACAGCAGCAGCCGGTCTGATCATCATCAGCGGCAACTCTGGGCAGCCGTGTTCAAGCATACCCAGTTCATCACCACCTCCTTAAAGACTGGCTCCTCACCGCACTCCCTGCCGGATCAAAGCGTTAAGCTTTCAGCGTAGCTCCAGTTTGAGCTTCAGCTCTAAGCTCTAGTTTCAGTTTTCAGCTTTAGTCTCAGCTTAAGCTCCTGCCTCAAGCCTGCCTGTTCCCTTGGTTAGTATTTTGACTTCTGTGAGTATCCATGGTTTTCTGTTCTGTTTTGTAATAAATATCAGTTATCATAATCCAGTCCTGGTTTGCTCTGTGTCCGCATTTGCATTCTCCCTCGCACCATGACAGGAACATGTTATTGGGATTAAAGGAACAGCACTAAATTGGTTTAAATCATCTTTATCTGACAGATTCTAGTTTGTTATTGATATTGATAACTCTTCCACTCTGTTGTGGAGTTCCACAGGGTTCTGTATTTGGACTGATACGATATACTTTGAAATGCACCTTTTAAGCAACATTATTAGGAAACACTGCATAAATTTCCATTGTTATGCAGATGACAGACAGTTATATTTATCTATAAGCCGAATTAAACCAATCAGTTAGTCAAATTGTATTTATCCTACATTCAGACAAAACTGCAGTTATTGTATTTGTCCCTTAACGCTTCATAAACTCACTATCTAACCAGACAGTTACTCTGTATGGCATTGCCTTGGCCTCCTGTTCTACGGTGAGGAACCTTCAGGGTTTTTTTTAAACAGAATTTGTTGTTTAACTCTCTAGGACAGCCTTCTTTTACCTGACTAATATTTTCAAAATCAGGAACATCCTGTCTGAGAGTGATGCTGTAAAACTAGTCTATGCATTTGTAACTTCCAGGGATGCAAACACCAGTAAGCTGAAAAAAAGGTCTGTGCTAGTATACACCAGAAAAATGGTGAGTTCTATCATGGAGATCTATTATATTACTACATACTCAGGTGAATATCAGGGAGGCAAAGGTCAAGTAGTAAATTATGTTTATTTTTTATAATCAGAGATGGTAAAAGCTGATCTTTTGGGTAATATTGACATGTACTAGTATTTCAACAATGTCCCTAATGTCCAATAAAGTCATCTCTTTAAAACACACCTCAAGCTGCCTGATAAGTTCAAAATCTCTCTCTCACACACACACACACACACACACACACACACAATCACTCATAGGTACAAGTACACTATATTACCAAAAGTATTTGCTCACCCATCCAATGATCAGAATCAGGTGTCCTAATCACTTGGCCTGGCCACAGGTGTATAAAATCAAGCACCTAAGCATGCAGACTGTTTTGACAAACATTTGTAAAAGAATGGGTCGCTCTCAGGAGCTCAGTGAATTCCAGCATGGAACTGTCATAGGATGCCACCTGTGCAACAAATCCAGTCGTGAAATTTCCTCGCTCCTAAATATTCCACAGTCAACTGTCAGCTTTATTATAAGAAAATGGAAGAGTTTGGGAACAACAGCAACTCGGCCACCAAGTGGTAGGCCATGTAAACTGACGGAGAGGGGTCAGCGGATGCTGAGGCGCATAGTGCAAAGAGGTCGCCGACTTCCTGCACAGTCAATTGCTGCAGAGCTCCAAACTTCATGTGGCCTTCAGATTAGCCCAAGTACAGTACGCAGAGAGCTTCATGGAATGGGTTTCCATGGCAGAGCAGCTGCATCCAAGCTGTACATCACCAAGTGCAATGTGAAGCGCCGGATGCAGTGGTGTAAAGCACGCCACCACTGGACTATAGAGCAGTGGAGACGCGTTCTCTGGAGTGATGAATGACGCTTTTCCATCTGGCAATCTGATGGACCAGTCTGGGTTTGGAGGTTGCCAGGAGAACGGTACATTTCGGACTGCATTGTGCCAAGTGTGAAATTTGGTGGGGGAGGAATTATGGTGTGGGGTTGTTTTTCAGGGGTCGGTGAAAGGAACTTTGAATGCTTCAGGACACCAAAACATTTTGGACAATTCTATGCTCCCGACCTTGTGGGAACAGTTTGGAGCGGGCCCCTTCCTCTTCCAACATGACTGTGCACCAGTGCACAAAGCAAGGTCCATACAGACATGGATGACAGAGTCTGGTGTGGATGAACTTGACTGGCCTGCACAAAGTCCTGACCTGAACCCGACAGAACACCTTTGGGATGAATTAGAGTGGAGACTGAGAGCCAGGCCTTCTGGACCAACTTCAGTGTGTGACCTCATCAATGCACTTCTGGAAGAATGGTCAAATATTCCCATGAACACACTCCTCAACCTTGTGGACAGCCTTCCCAGAAGAGTTGAAGCTGTAATAGCTGCAAAAGGTGGACCGACATCATATTGAACCCTATGGGTTAGGAATGGGATGGCACTTAAGTTCATATGTGAGTCAAGGCAGGTGAGCAAATACTTTTGGTAATATATTGTAGTTTAAGTCTAACCGGTTTCCTGATCTGTCCAGCCGCTTTGTGTTGCAATAATTGTGGCAATTTTCTACTTCAGTTTGAGCTACTGTCACCTCCATCTACACCTGCTACCTGCATCTCAATGATGCACATAACATGCATTCTATTCATCATGATTATTTTCAAAAAGAATACATAGTTGACACTGTAAAAAAAAAAAACAGCGGGACGACTAAGTTAAGTTGTCTAACAATACAAAACTGCTCCTACAGAGCAATTTTACAGGGCATATAAAAACTATGGAAAAAGTCCATCAAAAGAAAAAGTGAATGTCTTTATCTCAGTGATCTCACCTCTAAATGCTGTAAAGGATAAAGAAGAGAGTTTGTGCCACTCACGAGGTTACAGTAAAGTGTTGCAGTGATGTGACAGAAACACAACAGGTACTGACAGGTGAGTAGAGTTTTTAACCGACTTACATCTGTGCAGCAGAAAAAACTTTTATGATGCATGTAGCATTGACTCTTGACAAGGTCTTGACTTTATGACCCCCCCACTCCCTACAAAAGGAAAAACTCTTTGGATTTGGATGATTCACATAAGTCACTCAAATTGATGTAAAAAAAGAAAAAGCGAGTAATGCTTCAACCGTACTAAGATATGCTGATATGCAGTGCTGTGAAAAAGTATATGCCCCCTTCCTGATGTACTCTGTTTTTGCATATTTCTCACACTTGAATGTTCCAGATCATCAAACTAATATTTATATTTATTGAATATTAGACAGAAATGACCTACAAAAGAAAAAAAAGGCAGTTTTAAATTCTGATTTGTTAAAATTTATTGAAAACCTATGTCACTCCTGTGGAAAAGTAATGCCCCCCCTAAACCTAATAACTGGTTGGGCCACCCTTGGTAGAAACAACGACAGTTAAATGTTTGTGATAGCCTGTGATCAGTCTTTTACATTGCCATGACTTTGACTTTGGCTTGGCCACTCTGCACAGGTGGACTTGCTTGTGTTCTTTGGGTCATTGTCATGCTACATTACCCATTTGTGTCTGAGCTTTAGGTCATGAACTGATGGGTGGATATTCTCCAGGAGGATTTTCTGATAGAGAGCAGAATTCATGCCTCTGTCAATTATAACAAGACGTCCAGGTCCTGTGGAAGCAAAGCAGCCCAAGAACATCCCTCTACCATTACCATGTTTCACTGTTCATATGAAATCCTTCTTGGGGGAAGCACTATTAGTTTTATGCCACATGTAACAGGACCCATGTCTTCCAAAAAAGTTCCACCTTTGACTCATTAGTCCACAGAAGGTTATCTCAAAAATCGTGGGGCTCATCTAGATATTATTTTGCAAATGACAGATGCTCTTGTGTTCTTTTTGATCAGGAGTGGTTTGCTGCTCGCAAATCTTCCATGGATGCCATTTTTGTCCAGTGTCTTCCTTATTACGGAATCATTTACACTGACCTTAACTGAGGCAAGTGAGGCCTGCACTTCTTTTGATGTTCATCTGAGTTCTTTTGTGACCTCCTGGATTAGATGTCGACACTCTCTTGCAGACATTGTGGTAGTCCAGCCACTCCTGGAAGGTTCACCACTGTTCCATGTTTTCTGCATTTGTGAATAATGTCTCTCACTGTGATTCTCTGGAGTCCCAGAGCCACAGCAATGGCTTTGTAACTCTTTCCAAACTAATAACTGTCAGTGACTTCATTTCACATCTGTTCTTGAATCTTCTTAGAACATGGCATCATTTGTTGTTTTTAAGACCATTCAGCCTACTACACAATGCCAGACAGGTTCTATTTAAGCTATGTTTAGAGCCTGGCAGTAATTATACGTGGGCATGGATGGTGAAACTGAACCCAATTGCCAAATGAATTTGGTCATTTGGTAGATTGGTAGTTAAGGGGGCAATTACTTTTACACATAGGGCAAGGTGAGGCTGGATAGGCTTTTTCCTTCAATAATGAAATCATGATGTAAAAACTACATTTTGTGTTTTCTTGGGTTATCTTTGTCTTATATTAAAATTAATTTGATGATCTGAAACATTTAAGTGTGACCAGTAGGCAAAAATAGAAGACATCTGTCAATGCTTTTTCACAGCACTTGCTGAGGGACTTCTCATGATGCACTGTGCACCTGTCCTCTACTCTCCTCTTTCTCTTCATACATTTATATGGCATCATTAAATGTCACTAACTCTGTGTCTTCTCTCATCCATAGTTTCTGTTTTATTCTCTCTTCAGGTGTCTCTGGATCTGGAGTTACATGTCTCCGATATGCAGTCCCTGGCCTCAACCGATCTCCAAAATATTTCATCTTCTCTTATTTATTCTTTGTGTATTCTCCATTTGCTATCCTGCTATCATATCACTGTCCCACAATGACTTGCAAGCTCTCCTATACTCTCACAATGTGTCTTGGGTTCAGCCCTAGGTAAGTATACACAGCCACTCTAGAAAGCAATCAGACCTCTTTCCTTTTTGCACCGCCTCTGTTTCCAATTAATTTTAAATTGATAAAATCTGCATTTTCACATCAATCCATTTTTAATAGCCAACAATGAAAAACACCCAAATCTGTCATTTACACAAGTAATCAGACTCTGTTGGCACTACAAGCAGGTCAGGTACATTTTTTGCTTCTTTAGTCCTTGAGACGAGAGATGTAAACTGGATTGAGTCTGAAGATTTCCAGTCATCCAGGTCATTGTATATCTAAGTGCAAAAATGAATGCAACTGGGCCTGCATGAGTTTCTAGAATACATCTTACCTCTCATCTCATCTGAAAGGCTCCTTCAGCTCCAACAAAAACAAAGCCTGAAGTCCAAGAAACTCTCTGTAGACCCCCATAATAAAACTGCGGCAAGGTTTACATTATCACAAGTGGATGGAAACAAACAAAAAAAAAATGGTTTGAAACCACCAGGTCTCTTTCTAAAGTTGGTTGTCACAAAGTCTTAGTAAAGGTAGGAGACCAGCAATGCATGCTATGTTTCACCGCATAATTTGGTCAACAGAAATACATAAAATAATAGCATAATGAAATCCCATTACAAATAGATTTTTAGCCAGTGTCCCACCTGCTAGGCCAATCACAACCATTTCTTTAATATGGAGCAGGAAACAATATGGTTGCTTTAAATGTTAACAGGAGTTAGACATTTACACAGTACAGCAGAGAACCACAGCGTTGCAGGTGATCAACATATGCTTAACTTGTGAAGCTGCAGCTTCTGTGGGTCTGTGGTAATGTGCATGACTGGATAGGTCATTGACTGGTAATATGTGCTCTCAAAGCTCAGCCAGTGTCTGGACCTTCAGGTGCATGCATCTGTGTGTGTGTGCGCGTGGGTGTATTAATAGCATAGCGCTAATAGGCTTTCTGGATTTCCCATCACTCCTCCTGATCTGCACAAATCCACAGGGCCATTACTGAGACTTCGCCCAGCAGCCAATATGCACGTATACAGACAAACACATGCACACACAAAGGCACATACTAAGGAAAACAGTAGACTGAGTTCAGCAATGAGAGACACAATCAGCACCATGGACAGAGCCTGCAGCTGTAAATGCATTCAGAATTTGCCCGTACAGCTAGATGTGCTTTTCAGTGATGTGTGATTTGTGTTATTTGTGATTATATTTCCAGCTTGTGCAGTCAGTATTTGTTTTAGAATATTTTTCATTTTTGAAAAAAAAAAACACTATAAGATAATGAGCTATTTTTAAAGGAAAAGGGAAAAAGATAGCAGCCTTGAGCAGGATGCAACCAAGTGCACTAAAATAAGAAGTGTATTCCTGTAGAATTCCTTTTAGTCTGCAATCAAGGGATGAATGCCAGCATAAGCTAAAAAAATATTTTAATTTTACAGTTGTTGAAGTACTAGTAATATTATCATATCAAATTAGCAAAACTGTCCGTGTTCAGAAAATCGCGAAAAATAAAAAAAGTCCATTTCTTATTTGGACAGTTTGATAATCTTTTATTGATTTAAAAATAAGCTACTGTTTATGAATGCAGATTTATTTATTGTATACTACTTGCTGTACTGTCCAATCTTACTGTTGTGAACAAAAGTTTACATATATTTGTAAAGATCATGTATACAGACCCTGAAAGTTTTGAGTTTCCAGTTATAGCTACAACTCTTAAATTTCTATGATGGAATGATTAAAACACATTCACCTTTCTCACAGAAAACAATCATACATTTTGGTTCTTTCATAGTTTTATTATAGGTCTTCAGGAAATATTACAAAATCTGCTGGGTCAAAAATATACATGAAGCAACTTCAATTATCAGTTTTCGTAATGCAGAAAGTTGTGTAAATCAGATCTTCTTTGTGGCCTGTTAACCTCTTGTGAATAATTAGAATTGACCAGCTGCTGACCTCTCTGAGGCAATTTAAATATGGCCCAGCTGATACACTCATTAGACCTATCCACTGTAGAATGCTACAATAGATATGTCTGAAGAGTTCAGCATAGATCTAAAGAAGCAAATCATTGACTTTTCCTTAACAGTTTCTAAGTACAAAGTGCATGGTACAGTCGTGTCACTGCCATTGATCAGTTCATCACCTGTTGCCAAGAGGCAATTTGTCAGGGTGGTTAAGGGTAAACCAAACACACATCAAAAGAGAATAAGAAATGGCTCAATCAGGATAAAATTAAGGTTCAGACTGGCCTTCCCAAAGTCCTGATTTAATAAACCCTAGTTGAAGTGAAAATGGCCATTTAACCAAGTATCAGAGTTCCTGTATGTATATTTTTGACCCCAAAGATTTTGACATATTTCCAGAAAATCTTTATTAAATCTATGAAAGAAACAAAATGTATGTCTTTCAACGATTCCATTACAGAAAATTAAGAGCTGTCGGAGTCATTGGAAACTCAAGACTGCTGATGATATACATAGTCTTCACAAGTGTATGCAGGGCTTCCCGCCAAGGCGAATGCATCCCCGGCGAGCCGACCAAGCTGTGGCTCGATGATGAGGCAGAGCCAGTGTGAGTTAGCATGGATGTTAGCACGTCATCAGAGCAGCCTTCTGCGAGTCGCGATGGTAAACATGGAACTAGTGGATTTAATCCAAAATGGTTATCTGACTCTAAATTTAGCGGATGGCTCTACCAGACCCAGTATGGTAAACCCAGATGGATTGATGCACTGATCCAACCTGAACCATGAACAGGTCACACAGCACAGCAGACCTGTTCAGCCTCTGAGTTCTCTGGTTTTACCCCTTGGCCATGTTTCCACTTTTTTATTTATGTTCATTTGATTTACTTTTAAATGACACCAGCAACGGCTTGTTTTAAGATTCACTAGAATTTAACTTCAGCGAAAACAATTGATATTATTTATTTTAATTGTATTTTTTTGTGTTTGTTAAAACCTGATTTCAAGATTGTGACTTTTTGTAAGACTCTATGTTTAAGTATTATTAATAAATGGCTTATAATAACACATAACAGTCATAATTTCAAAATTCTTGTCAACTTTTAACTTTTTTTTTCTCCACAAAAACACGGTGAGCGGCCGGTGGGCTTCTCTACCACTGGGCTTAGCAAGTTTTCTGTGGGAAACCCTGTGTATGTAAACTTCTATTTACAACTGTGTTAAGTATAAAAAAATCATGCATGTACCACGGCTCTTTCTTTCACCATGGTCCATATATCTGAATGAAGCCATGAGGAACATATTAAGTAAAGATGACCTGTGTCTGATGTTATATATACCATATCTAAAAACAGATTTTACTATGTTTTTTTTCCACACCATGGCAATGCTAATTCACCAGCAATGCCTTTTTTAGTAACTTCCTGCTCAGCCCACTTTCACAATGACGTTTGCTATAAGTAGGTGCTGTGTGGAGTCTTGAGCTGGTGGTCAAGAGGCAATCTGGGCCATACCGCCTTGTGGATGCCTGATCCCATCAGATCTCGGAAGCTAAGTGAGGCTGGGCCTGGTCAGTACCTGGATGGGAGACCGTGAGGGACACCAGGAAGCCTGCATGCATGCAGTGTAAGAGTGAGTGGTTGGTGGTGGTCGGAGGGGCCGATGGTGCAGACTGGCAGCCTGGCCTCCATCAGTCTACCCCAGGGCAGCTGTGGCTACATACGTAGCTTACTACCATCAAGTATGGAGTGAATGGATATTGAAATGTAAAGCGTCTTTGAATGCCTAGGAAAGCCCTATATAAAACCAATGCATTATTATTATCATTAATCATTTTCATATGTGCACACATAAAAGTGTACATAAACACACGCAGTGGGTGAGTAATCTACTGGATAGAGAACCCTGTCCTCCAATCAGCCTCCCATCTCACACATACAAGCAGCCAACACACAAACAGTCTGTGCAAAACATGCACAACAAATCTGCACTAGTGAAGACGAACACATCCACAGAAACATTTCTCTATATATGTGAAGAACAGATGTCAATAACAGACAAACATTAACCCGTCCATTAGGCTGTACATTATGTATTACTTTAAATCAACAGCATACCAATGCCAATGATATTTTATTCATTTCTTTTGTTTCCTCTGTCATATTGAAAACAGACCAAGCTGTGTTCATACAGAACTGAGAATTTTACTTCATCACAGAGACTACAGACGACAGCTCAGCAGAAGTAAAGCCAATTCATCTCGATTGCCACCTGGAGGCTGGTTATAGTATATGTCATAAACCACCTCTGTGTTCGCAGATGAAACTTGAGCCAAACTAAAAATAAAATTAGAGTATGCTTCTGATACATTTTTCCCAAATATGTTTTCAGACATATTATATATAGGACTTATTATCCTGTGTTCAAGTGTTAATTTTTCAGAGCAGTTTGTTTTTGATTAGTCATTTGATGAAAAAAGGGAGTATCTCTTCCTAATTGACAGCTGTGCTGAATAAACAGTTATAGAGGTAACTAGAGACAGCTGTTTAGGAACTATACATAAGAACATGGAAGGACTGTTCCTTTCTTGAACCATGTGGTTTATCGTCACCTAATATTGCTAGGAAAAAAGAACGATACATAATAATTCACTCTTAATTGGAGAAGCACCTTACTTCGCAACCTCGTATAGTCTAATTGTTCCTTCTTTATACATTTGCTTGTGTTATTGTTGTATTTATACACGTCTTTAAATCATTCAGTAGAGAATTCCAGAGTTTGATGTCACTGATGTACACAACTTCTTAAAAACATTCTGTGCAAACTGATGTTTAAAATTAAATGTTCTGCTATTGGCCTTGTACTCCTTACTAAAACAGTTTTAAAAGTATGAAAAATCTAAAGTAGCCATGGACCTCACTTTACTCCAACAGTATTTACTGTGACAATGTTTCCATCCAATGTGGCCCAAATGTCAGCATACCAGTGATTCAAATGTTGTGGACTGTGTTTTCTGCCCTAGAATGGGAAAAAAAGGCCTGGTTCATGTAACGTTACAACTGTGCCTCTCTGCTTCTCATCTCAGAGTTGGTCCTCCTCCTGCAGCTCCCCCTTCCCATCGAACCCAATGCACCACCATATCCAGTTGTTGCTACAGTCCTTCTGAGACTCTGGGTGAAGAGATCTGTGATTGGCTATAGTCCCTCAAGACTGGCTAAAATGAAGTGCATAAGTTTAGTGTCTTCTCAGACCACTTGAATTACAATGTGGTAAAATGTTGTATGATTATCATTTTTTGCTTAATGATGACAGATAAATACTACCTACCCCCGCTTTAAAGAATTTTTATGTCTCCCAATGCTGCTGAGAGGCCCTTCCACTGATAGCAAGAAAGATGTATATGACACAGTCACCTGTTGTTATCTTTAAGCTCCTTTGAATTGTCAGCCTTTAGGATATTCTTGTAGACAATAAGGACAACAGTGAAACTCTGCACTGTAGTCATACAGCAGCTTTACTTAATGGGACTGAGCTGCTCCACTCCAGGGGAAGTAATACAGGTGGGGGGTCAACTAAGCAATTGTACTTAGAATCGTGACAGCCCCTGAACTTCCTGTTTGGGCTGTCTTGGTTGGTTGGAGTTCAGGCTCCTTCAGAGAAGAACAGGAAGTCCATCAGCTGATGGCTGAAACCTGTGCTGGTTGTTCATCAACTTTACAAGCTGACTGGAATAAGCCGCTCTCTCTCTCTCAGCTGCCACTCATCCACACACACACACACACACACACACACTGCATTACTGATAGTAATGATCCAGATATTTAGTGTGTTTTGTTAAATTATGTTTGATTAAAAAAAAATTAAGTTTCTCTAACCATGTGTGGTCCTCTCCTCTTTGTCCTTCCTGGAGCCAGGTCGTGACAGAGTCATTTCCTGCTGTTTGTTGTGTCTCTGTTGAGGCTGCTTTCATTAAATTATATCAATAGGAACTATGGTTACAGTAGCTGGAAAAGAAATAAAAATAACTAGCAATTGTAGCTGGCTTCATCTGCTATGGTTTCTATTATTCTTTTCCATTTCCATTTCAAATTTAATTTTATATGATCATAAAAAGGTCTTAAAAATTCATAATTAAACTAAATATATAAGACTTTCTGTGAAGAGATGATTGTTGAATATTTGAATTGAATCAAATTCAAAGCTATACTTATTTGATTTTTTTTACAGCCCTTGTGTCAAACATTCCAAAACATTTCAAGTTCCTGACTCCATTACTGGAAGCATGAATAGCACCTTTTTACTTATTTTTCTGTAAAATATTTCCAAAGAAATGCAAAAAAGAACATATTTGCCCGCCCTCTCCTAAAAACATAAACAATAGAAACAGATGGCCTGTCACACTTACAGCTATTTATCATCCAATACTTTACCAATACTTTTATCAACATGCTATAGAATTGCCTTTAAATTGTCTTCAGTAACTGTATATACAGGATGTCACAAAAAAAGAACATTTTTGCCCGACCAACAGTCTAAAACCCAGAAATGTTGAGTTTATAGTCATGTAAAACTGGGGAAACAAGTGAATCCTCATATTGGAGAAGGTGGGAGCAGTAAATGTTTGCTTATAAAATCACTTTTGTCAAATGTATCAAAATTGTTGTTGGTTTATTTTCTATCAATGAATTAATCTGGAGAGATCTAGTATACTGATCAGTTTCTGAGTGAAAATAATGAAACTGACATGTATAGTGGGGGCCAACAGGGTCTAACCCCAGGAGGTAAATCCAGACACAAATTAATATACAACATATTGTAACAACTGAACTAAAGACACTTTAGCATCACCAGAGGGATATGCGTCTCAAACAGTGCTGCCCTAACACTGACTGTCTGACACTTGGCCCAGTAATGACAAACCTGTAGACATTTATTCCAACCACTCAGAAGCTGTAGTTGGCCCAGCAGACGGCGTTCACATACCTTGAACACCTCAGAAAAGAAGCCTGAACCAATCTTTTCACAGAAGAAGTCATCAATGCGGGCCAGGCTGGACACGGCGCTCCTCAGGGCTCGGTATGAGGATGGGCGAATCCTGTTAGGTGCATGGATACTGTGAAGAGGCAGGTCATCCGGGCCACAATGAGTGTCCTCGGCATCACAAAAGCAGCACTCAGCGTGGTAGTCCATAGTGCTGGCAGACCCAAGCGCTGCAGATGCTCTGTTGTTTTCCTCAAGGGAGCCTAAAGGTCTGTCAGACCACAGCTGTCCAGAGGCACGAGGTGCTGGTGAATCCCACCACCATGGTGTCAGAAAAATAAGCGCATCTGCAGGTTGTATCAATGATCAACAACAATAAATAACAATAAATTTCTTCTGCAATGCTCCAACTGTGATAGCATCTCCCCTTTCGGTTCTCCTCTGATGAAGGCTGTGAGAGCACTCGGGCTACAGTTTAATTAGCTTTAAGTAGAAAAAAGGATTTGTCTTTTAATTTCATTAAGCCAAATTTCCCATTTGTTCAGCACTGAGTCATTCATCTCATTTGATGGGAAAGAAGAGTCTACTATCCCTTTCAGGTTCATTCATGCACTCTCCCAAGGAGCCCCTTAACACCAGTCCAAGTCCCCACCAACTCCTGGATTGAAAAGTTCTGTCGCTCCAACTCTCCCAGCTTTGTCACTGCGGCCGTAGTGATTCCTGCCGCCCTCGAATGCCTCCTCGCTGTGTAGGGATGAGAGAAGGCCCTGTTCCCCCCGTCATTCCGTTAGTTTGGAGGTTGTGAGAATGGATGCTGCAGTGCACGGTACCAGGAGAGGCCACACGCAGGTCCCTGTTGGAGTGTTACAAGTCGATTACTGGACTGCACCGGCTGCATATATATATATATATATATATATACATTTAGAGGAGCACAACGACCTAATGTCAGTGAACAATAACAGCACAAATAAACGCGGACTTTGTCGTCTCAGGGCCTCTGGAAAGACAGCCCGGGCCCATCTGCCAACCTGTGCTCTGTTCGGTAGCCATGAGGCCAGCAGCCACAGGAATCACCTCACCGGGCGAGAAGACGTAACCTCCACTGGATAACATGAACCTGCACGGTCCGGCCAGACTGCTAGCTTTGCAAATGATCGCAGGCCTTACTCAGTCATGTCTTTCTTTACTGCTGCGTACAGTAAAACAACATTTATACATTTATAAGCAAAAATAAAGATTTCCAAGCCTATCGTTGGAATTCCGCCTTCCTAATAACCCTAGCTACTCGTAATAACTGGAGCTGTCAATGACAAGCGGGTTGAAGAGACACAGTCGACGACTCACCTCTCTCCCCACGTTGGTCTCGGTGGAAATGTGCCTGAGGTTCGAGTGCTAAAGGTGAACTAAAGGCAGAAATGTCTCTGTGCACCTCGGCGGCGTCTGCTTCTGATAATCCTGTCTGGATTCCTGCTTCAGAAGCCGCTCGTTTGGAAAACCATCTTAATGAAGCAGCCGGAGTCAAGCGAAGAAAGTGATGTGCAGCAGTTCCTGTTCGGAAATTCATAATAAAAGCTTGAATTTACTAGTCCTGTGCACGATGCACATGAACAGTATAAAGTGAGTACACTTCCGTGGAATATTATTTAGTGTCAAATGATTCCCAATTGTATGACCTTACAGTAAATGCATAACTTCTGAGTTGACCAGTAGGATATTTGCGCTTATATGTTAAATAAAAAACTAACAGTTTAAATTTACTATATTGAAAATGCAGGCCCCCAAGTAGGAACAAAAAACATCAGGACACCTTTCATTACTAAGAGTCAAATCAATATTTTTCACCTTTATTTTGGATGACAGACTCAATCCTCCTCATCATGCAGGATACTAGTGTCACACAAATTCCTGGAGAGATGTTCTGCTTTTCTTTACAGACTTTTTTTTCCTAGCTGCTCTTTCCTTTAGGGGTTATGTTGCTCTACCTTCTCTTTAAAACAGGTGTTTTATTATAGTTTGTGCAAGTAGCCTACTGTCCATGACCACTGCAGCTTTGATTAGTGATACTTTGTCTTGTTCTGTACCTTCTGACAGCTGCTGCAACTGTATCTCCATTGCTTTATATTTAGTCACTGATCTTCCTGTTCCCCTTTTCCATTTTCCCCCCATGTCTTGCTGTGAAGCATACATGCAGATAGACACAGCCCATAGAGCTAAAAACTGAGAAAGTTCTGGTGTTCACAGCTCATTTTATCACTACCTTTATGCAGTCAGGCCAGTGGACAATCACAGGTGTACTCAGTTTAGTTTCAGTGACTACAGGTTCTCTAACGTGTGTGTCAGTGATCATCAAAGTTGCGCTGCTTTTGTTGCACTAAGCTTCTACTTTGTGGCCTGCATTTTCAGTGTAGTCTTCACAAATTCTTTGTTTTGATTATTCATAAGAAAAAACAAGCTACAGTTCAACTTACAAATAATGCAAGTATTGAGGGGTGTTGAAAATGCATGACTGTGGTTTTCCACATACAATACAGAAGCATTACTTTCTTTTCTCAACAAGTTTATGTATCCTGATGTTAAAAGCTTCTTTTTTAAACACAGACATAATGTGTGTGACGTGTCTGATTGAATTTTCACCTTGAGACATGTAATGTACAATTATGGATTGTAATAAATAACCCTATATCTTGCACTATATCAACAAAAGTAGGAACATCCTGTCTCAGGGTGAAGCTGAAAAACTAGTTCAATGCATTTGTAACTGCCTAGACTGAATTAATGTAACTCATTACCATCAAGATGTCGCAAAAAATCTGGATAAAAAACTGCTGTAAATATCGTTCTGACAGGAACCAGCAAAGGAGATCATATGTCCCAAATATTCGCTTCTCTCTATTGGCTCCCTGTAAAATTCAAAAAAGAATTTAAAATCCTTTTCCTCACATGCAAAGCTCTTAATGAACAAGCTCCATCTTATCTTAAAGACCTTGTTGTACCTTATCAACCTAACAGAGCCCTTCGCTCTGAGACTGCAGGTTTACTTGTGGTTCCCAGAGTTTCCAAAAGTAGAATGGGAGGCAGAGCCTTTAGTTATCAGATTCCTCTGTTGTAGAATTGAGCTCCCAGTTTGGATTGAGGAGGCAGACACCTTCTCTACTTTTAAGATTAGGTCTAAAAATTTTTTCTTTTATAAAGCTTATAGTTAGGGCTGCTTCGGATCACCTACACTGTCCCTTAGTTTGCTGCTATAGATCCAGACTGCTGGAGGACTCTCCTCTTTCTCACCATACATGTTACTAACATTGTGTCTTCTCCCTCCTGTAGTTTGTCTTTTTATTCTCTCTGCAGGTGTCTCTGGATCTGGAACAACATGTCTCTTGACCTGCAGTAACTGGCTTCACCGATCTCCAAAGTGTTTATTGTTCTCTTGTGTATTTTCTGTTCACCATCTGCTATCGTGCCATTGATGTTTAAATACTGACTGCGGGCATGTATAAATGCCAGTCAGTCAGACCTACAATTAGACAATAAACTTCTCATTTGCCAAAGTTGATTTAAACACATCACATTGTAAGATGTCCTGTAGAAACAGCAGAGTGTATTAACTGTGTGTCTGTTGTGAAAAATAAAGTTTCTCCAAGAGAAATTTGCTCAGGATGCTTGAAACAGCTTCTATTTAGGCTTACTCTGCTTGTACAAAGGATCATGGGATACGGGGAGGCTAGTAATATTGGTTAGTAAAGTAAAAATGTGCTTTATGTTTAATGTATGAATATGAGACTATGTGAGTGGTAATAGGCTGTGGCTGAGTAGACCTATTTTTGTCATTTATCAAAGCAATGAAAATCAATATGCTATATGGAGGAATACTAGTTCATGTACTTTTTTAAAAAAAAAATCCAAGCAATTTTTAAGAGACAGCTTCCAAGGAAGAAAATTTAAGCCAGTGTGGAAGTGCCACAAACTGCAATTCCTCAAATGGTCATTTGAGGCTGGTTGCAGAAGCAAGTCAATCCTAATAAGCCCCTTGCTAAAATGTCCAAATTTTCAGCAGTAATTAACATGCTGACATTCTAGTACAAAAAAACTGTTTTGGTCTCCATAGCTAAATTTCCCATTCATGTCAACTATAAAAGGGATGTTTTTTTAAGACAACTCACCTGTTTAATTTGTATTAAGGTTCGCAGTTATGCATAATTAAGGGTATGGCTGCTTTGAGTGACAGGTACTTGCCGTCACAGGACAGTCCATGTCCAGAGATGTTGGTATGGCCCACCTCAGCTCCACTTCCTCTCCACCTCTTTGATAATTTTTGGGTTAGCAGGACTTAGGAGGAATCAGACATTACCAATGTGCCAGTGGCTGAAGCTATTACATTGGCCCAATCTAGCCACCACTCATGGACTCTGAGGCATGTTCCCGCTAAGTGCATAAACATTTAAGGCTGTCCCATTGTAAAAATGTCAAGAGCATGAGGGCTCTGATGCAACGTCATTATTATGCTCACTTTTTGTGGTTCTGGCACACTTTCCTTTAGGAGTTACAAATGGTCCATAGCAAAAATGGTTACATATAAAAGTGGGTGCCCTATCTGTCAGCAACAGCATGTGCCTACTCACTGTTGTGGTTATTTATTGCTGGGTTATGGAGTTATTTGTTCTTTCAGCCAAGCATCCAATTTTGAAGACAAAAGCCTGTAACTTCCTGCATGTTTTTCCACTAACTCTGTAAAGCTTGACACCTGACACACATTAGCACAGCTGAGTGAGCATTCTTATTTGACCAGATAAGAAGGCAGAGCTAAAGGGGGACAGCTGATCGGAATTCCGCTCCTCGCTGGAAGAGCAGAGATTTACATCCACAAACTGATCCCAGATCAGCTGCTGAGCCAGCAGTCAAGCACTGCCAGTGACACATATTTTGAGCTTAAAATGAATAAATAGCTAAACCATATTTCAAAAAGTTAAGCATGCACACTATACCAACAATAATAGCAACAACACAAGTAAATTTATTGTCACAGAATCAATTCAAAACAAAATTATTTAAAAAATACATCACCTTCATGGGATCTCATCCCACTCTGCTACAGCTGTGCCACTAAAATGAATTTCCTGTTCTTACATTGGAGGAAGTGATGAGGGAACTCTGCAGGAGCCCACAGGTCAAACGGCATACGCTGCAACACCAAAAAAGTCAGTTCGGCCTGTTGTATGATTTCATATCCCTGTTGGTACAGGGATATGAAACCATAAGAATAAATAAATATTCATGTTTTTTTTCTAATATAATAAAGAGTTAAAAGTGATGTCAATGATGTGTGATTAGGATGACATCATGGTTTGGTTCATTCTCTAGGAGCAATAGTTGATCCTTGCTTTTTTAAGTTATTATGATGGAAAGTGCATGTAAAAGTATACGTTTGTGATCCTAGTCACTAAGAAATTTCACACATCAGGATTTACCACAAAGAAAATGTACAAGTTTAGAAACAAAAAGCTGATCTTTACACTTTAACATACTTAAGTCATAAAAAATAAGTTAAAACCATTTGTATGCAGATAATTACATAATTGACTTGCAACAACTTTTCAAGAATTTTACAAATGAAAGGTAGGTTGGATATGGGCCTATAACAGAGGTGGCCAACCCTGGTCCTTGAGAGCCACAATCCAGCATGTTTTAGATGTTTCCCTCTTTTAACACACCTGATTCAAATGATCAGGATCATTATCAGGCTTCTGCAGAGCTTGATGACGAGCTAAACGTACAGACCTTACAAATTATACACAGAACTGAAAACAGAAAACTCAACAATCCAAAGTGGCTTTTGGATTCCCTATGAGCAAGCAGTCAGTGACGGTGGGAAGGAACCAAAACAAAAAAACCCAGGACAGGGACGGGGGAAAAAAAACTCCGACAGAACCAGGCTCAGGGAAGGCCTCGACTGGTTGGGGTGGGACTGGGAATGAGGGGGGAGGGGATAGCAGGAGGTGTTGGGGTGGGGATGGCAGGACAGCAGGTTAAAGTGAAAGTCAAAGTGAAAAGTATATATTCTAGACTCAGTACACATAAACTGAAATATTTCAATCATTTACTTGTTTTTGACTTTGATAATAATAGTTTGCTTACAGCTCATTACACAGTTCTTTCTCAGCTTAGTCCAGGTAAGATGCCTCTGATGTCGTTGGGTGTTTAGGAGTGGCCTGACTATTGATTTCAACACTTGTAGCCGATTTCTCTGGCACGTCTGGTGGTTCTAGATGTTCTGGCTCCAGTTTCAGTCAAATGCATATGAATCTCTCCCACATTCTTGAATCTGCTTTTCTTGACCATCCTCTCAAATCGGCAGTCATTCCTTTTCAAATCAAACTTTATTTATATAGCACTTTTCATACAAATTAAAATGCAACACAAAGTGCTTCACAATGTTAAAAACATTAAAAACAAGCACCCATCCCTCCCTCCCTCCCTCCCTCCCTCTATATATACCCACAAGTTTAGCACGCAACACGCACCCCAACACACACACCCATACATGCACAGACACACACACGCCCACACACTCTCAGCTCTGACTGTAGGGAGACATGGCATGGCACTGAGGATCATGGAGAAAACGTCTACACTGGGGTCCTCCACACCGGGAGGAGCCACAGCTCATGACCACCGGGGGCGCCGGCACACGGACCCCCGACCCCGTCAGACAGGGGGACCCCCACACCAAGGTGAGGATCCCCCTCAACTGGCCGGGCCGAAGGGACCTGCAGACAGAACCCCCAGCAGCAGGCCAGACAGAGGCCCCAGTGTGGAGGACACCCCTGAGGAAACTCTGGAGTTAAAAAACTATAAGAAAGAATAAAAGACCTAAGACATAACATCATTAGCAATAAGATGTTATCATCAAAGCTAAAACAAGGCTTGAAATATTTCGTTTTACAGTTTGAGCAATGTCTGATGAAAATGATTGAACCTTTTCAACCATATTCTATTTATAGCTGATGCCCTTGTTGTATAGAGGGTACTGTAAGCAGGTTGGTAGATGAGCTGGTATGGAGGAGTGAGAGGACTTCATAGATCTGCACATTATAGAGGAGGCAACAGTCATTTTAAAGCAGGAAGGAATAATTTTTATACAATAAATCTGTAAATATATAACTCTGACAAAACACACATGAGAGGGACTTTAAAGATAATGTACAAAGAAACTGAACTTGCAGTGCTGAGCAGCCAAGTCTCGTTCTTTTTTCTTTCCCCACATTTATAATGTGAAATTGTGTCTGATATTCATATTGTCTAAAACTCACCTTCAAATTTGTGAAACCTTTTTTCTTTTAGTGATTGTGCGAGAAATGGTGATCTCTGTGCAAGACGTTGCATTAGACCATGTCCCGATGGTAATGAGCACAACGTCAAAGTTTCTCCTTGGTGAAAAATTATAAATACACCTCCAATCAATCGGCAGTGAACTGTTTTGTGCCTGCAGCTCGTTCGTCCTGTTTGACCTCCGCATATCATTCTGCCCCTTTAAATCACGAAATCGTTCCTATTTTGCCGACTGCAAACGCCGAAGCTGAATCAAGTTACCGAGAGTCATGGTCATACAGGACCTCATGTCTTCTAGCTATACGTTAAAAGACAATGTGTGTTTTGGAGAAGAAAACACGCTAGCATGTTCATATTATTTAAGTACAAAGCCATGACATACATATAAACAAAATATATTTACATTACAATAAGTATTACAGAAGTACAGCTTATAAAGGTAACGGTGAAAAACATGTATTTATAAATAGTTTTACTTTATAGCCCGGAAGTTGTGTTTTCGGCCACCTTCACGGAAATAAACAGCTAGCTAGCCTGGAGTGAACACCTTCATATTAAGCTAACGGCTTCATCAGTGACCACCTCGGTCTATGCGGTTTAGTTGTTGATTTTTAAAAAATGGCTTTGCTAACGCCGTTATTCGCCTTCCTGTACCATCTCCCTCAGGTGTATAAGTGGTTGCTGAAGCCCTATTATGTAGCTTCTCTCTTCATGTCTATAGCGTTTCTGGCTGTTCGCAAAATCCCTGGCATCTGCGACCATCTGGCCACACAGCGAGAGGATGGCAACTCCTGCGACTTCGACTGGGTCCGTAGAAAATGCTCCGAAGTCCAATTGCTTTTGAGAATTTGGTATCAACTAGCTAGCTAGCTTCTCAGTGAATGGGTGCAGTGTGGATTATGGGACAGGCTGGTAGAAAGCTCCAGATGACATTAACTACTCTTAGCTATGTAGAAAGAATGAAAGGCCAAACAGCGGTATGTTGTTTCTCGTATTGGAGGAGATACGTATGTCACAACTCTTCACTTATGGTTCCCTACAACTAATGAAGATATATTTCTTGCGGCACAGACATATCTATAAATAAACGTACTAAAACAACTTACGATGTTGTATTGTACATTCAGGATCGGTTTAGGTAACTGATCAAAGCTAAATCTTGCTTTTCATTTGGTTGTAGCAGTCTGTATTGGAGACTCTGAGTCAAGATTTGCATAAAAGCAAACGTAAAAACGTGAACTGAAGATCTGCCGAAATTTAACTACCAGCTACACTGGAGTCGTATACCGCAGTGTCTAAAAAATGAACCTATGTCGACGAACAAAAGATGTTCCTATTTTTCCACTGTGAATTGTCACCACACGAAAGAGAGTGGAGAAAATTGTTTTAACTAATTAAAGCTATACAGTAATCCCTGGTCTATCGCGGCGGTTTGGTTCCTCCCCCACCATAGACGAAATCCGCGAAGTAGTATCATATATTTATTTTATTATTTTATTATATATTAAAAGTCTTCATAAACCCTCCCCACATTATCAACCTTTCCCACACTCTTATTGGTCCATGAGCATCACCACCGATTACAATAGAAAAGGTGGGCAAATTCTAGTCGCTATTTTCTTTTTCCTTTATATGTCTACATAATTTATTTGTATGATAGCCATTGCAGACTGGTAGCTTAGTGATGGTTATCATGCATTGAATATATGGACCCCTATAGCGGAAACCCATTGACTGTATATGGTGCCTATTTGGTGCAATGGTGTTTGTTGACTACTTGTTGACTACTCAAGCTGCCTAAATCAATCCAATATATTCTTAAGATATTGAATAACTGAAAAAACTGTGTAATTAGCTACCCAGATAAAATAGGAAGCTGTTACAACCTTCTTTTTTTACATTTTGCATAGGCGGAAATTACATTTTAGTTTTTCTCTTCTGTATCTATTCACATTAGAAAAATTACATAATATTTGCATTCTTTTCAATACCAGATTTGAAATCTCTAAAGTCTTACCTTTCACCAGGTACCAGATTTATGGATGTAGCCTTTATATTTCTGGAGATACACTCATTAGCTCCGCCAAGGAGGTTGTGTGATGGCAGGCATTGGTTTGTTTGTGTGCAAAATAACTCGAAAAGTAATGGATGGATTTGGATGAAATGTTCAGGAAATGTGTGAAATGGGACAAGGAACAAATAATGAAATTTTGGAACTGCTCCAGATCACCGTCTCAATCCAGGATTTTTTTTCAATGTAAGTGTAACTGGGTAGACAATTAAATGCGGTTTACTCTAAAAGCCACCAGAGGGCACTCTTGTTTTTGGGGTAACCCCCTCTGACCACATGACATTTTGGGTTTTCATACGACAGACAGTGACAGAGTTCTCTTTCCTTCCTGAGCGACATACGCACAGTTGAGCCGGCATTCTTATCTCCAGTTGTCTAAGAAGCTGGGAGGCTGTTAGGAGCTGCTGCGCCTGTTCATTAGGTCAGATGGGGTGAACATCGCATTGTCGGTAGGACATTTGAACTGTATGTAATTACATTTGTATCTGTAACGTTCAGTACAAAATATGTGAACTGGGAGATGTGTTTGGGGGTGGATTGAAGCTCTTGGCGGAGGTATGCACTCTGAGTGCTTTTCTAGTTTTTATATGTGTATTGTGTTTCAGGCTGAATGTCGATAAAACATGAAAAGTTTATCAAGATCCCTATGCCTATGGTAATAATAACCATATTTACCTGCAAGATTGATGTTTCTCAATTTAAGGAAAACGATAACATACAAATCAACATTTTTTAAGCAATCATTTGAACAAAGAACTAGAAAAAATAGATTATGATCCTTATGTCAAAGAATGTGGAGCACAGTAGTACAGTATTTAAAGTATTTCAAGTATTTCAAGTCCATACTCAAGATCGGTTGTTAGTTTCTGAGTCAGTCAAGTCTGCATCTGTGATCATCATGTCAAGGTCATCCTCTTGGGGTTGATTGTCACATGTTTGCAACTTGCACAGGTTGGCACATTTCACACCATTGTTAATGCACTGAAATTCCGGAAGCTGGCATCTACGACTGCAGTTGCAGGATAGCAGCTGCAGGACTGCCTCAGGGGCTGGAGATCCCTGCATCCAATCCAGGCTGAGCTGACCATCATCATTTCTGGCCCAGCCTTGTTCAAATGGGCTTGGTTCTTGCAGCTGTTGTTGGAGACTAC
Source organism: Dascyllus trimaculatus (assembly GCA_024666655.1). NCBI lineage: Eukaryota > Metazoa > Chordata > Actinopteri > Pomacentridae > Dascyllus > Dascyllus trimaculatus. Next base: position 2,691,844 of record CM045447.1, on the reverse strand, counting down.
CTCTCTAGATGCCAGCGTGGTAGTTAGCACACATAGCACACATAAAGAGGCAGTCCTCACAAGGTGGTAGCTGGCTAGATGCAAGCTCCCCACGGTGCGCACAGAGAAGTTGGTAGTGGGCTGTGTTGATGTCCTCTGTTATCATAGGTGCTGAGTACAGTTTACACGTGAATGCTTGCAGCCTCTTGAACAGGTCAGGGGATACTTCCCAGGACTGCCCCAGCTCAAGGAACACTTATTGAAAATGCTCTGATCTTGTGATAAGCTTCAAGGCTCGAAGCTTACCACTGCCTGTGAAGGCACTCACAGTATTGCATCTGGCAAATACACACACATCCATATTTCTGAAACTAGAAAAGCAGTCAGAGAGTGCAGACCTCCACTAAGCAGCTTCAGTCCACCCCCAACACAATCTCCCAATGACAAAGTATCCTTAAATTAAAAAAAAATTCCTGGATCCAGACGGTGATCCGGATCACTCCCAAAATTTCATCATTTGTTCCTTGTCCCATTTCAGACATTTTCTGAGAATTTTATCCAAATCCGCCTGTAACTTTTCAAGTTATTTTGAACACAAACAAACAAACCAACGCCGGCAAAAACATGACCTCCTTGGCGGAGGTAATAAGGGACAGGAGATATCAGCAGAGAATGCCAGGCAGAGCTACAGCAAATCAGTGTCATCAGCTGCTACTACAACAGCATTGTAGCCTTCCTTTGCAGCATGGGCTGCATGCAAAATAATTCTTGTGCCAGCTTCCTCTTGGTTTGACTGCAGTCCCTCAACCTCTACACACTGATCCTTGGTGCAAGCAGTTTTCCTCTCTGGCAATGTGCAGCTGCTTGTCATTCAGCTTGTGTCTCAGCTTGGGTGTCCTCAAATCAGCCACCAAGAACCTTTTGAGGTTTGTCTTGTTGGCCAAGCTCCCGAGAAACCTTCTCCATTGCTGAATCCGGTGACCTGGTGCAGTGCACCTTGTGAGGACTGCCTCTTTATGTGTGCTATGTGTGCTAACTACCACGCTGGCATCTAGAGAGGTAGTCTCCAGCAACAGCTGCAAGAACCAAGCCCATTTGAACAAGGCTGGGCCAGAAATGATGATGGTCAGCTCAGCCTGGATTGGATGCAGGGATCTCCAGCCCCTGAGGCAGTCCTGCAGCTGCTATCCTGCAAGCAATGGTTTGAAATGTGCCAACCTGTGCAAGTTGCAAACATGTGACAATCAACCCCAAGAGGATGACCTTGACATGATGATCACAGATGCAGACTCTGACTGACCCTCACACAACATTAACCCTGTGGTACTCCAAAACTGACTGTAGTCTGGATGGAAGAACCATCATTAACATGAACGAACTGGAATCTGTCTGATAAATATGATTTAAGCCAGTTTAGTGCTGGTCCTTTAATCCCAATAACATGTTCCAGTCTCTGTAATAAAATGCTTTGATCAGCTTTATCAAATGCAGCACTCAGATCCTGTAGAACAAGTATAGAAACTAGTCCACGGTCTGAGGTTATAAGAAGATCATTGGTGACTTTCACCAGTGCTGTTTCTGTATATGTATGTATATATAATACACATATAAATTAATAATTCATCAAGAAATATTTTACATTTTTCTTTGTTGCTTCCGTGCTCTAGATCCCCTTTCTGACACATTGTCTAGCTGGGGTGTCAGAGGTTGTTCACAGGTCTGGTTTTATGGTGCACCATACTCATTTTCATCAGGTAGTTGACATTGTGGAGTACCACAATGGTCTCACTGCTGTCCAAAGTATTTATCCACTACACCACGGGTGTCAAACTCTGGTCTTTGAGGGCCACTATCCTGCATGTTTTGGATGTTTCCTTCTTCCGACACACTTGATTCAAATGATCAGCTCATCATCTCATCATCAAGCTCTGCAGAAGGCTGATAACAATCCTGATCATTTGAATCAGGTGTGTAGGAAGAGGGAAATATCTAAAACATGCAGGATAGTGGCCCTCGAGGACCGGAGTTTGACACCCCTGCACTACACTAACCAGTCTTATTTTTTCACTTTGAAAAATGTGAAATCTGTTGAATGTTGAAATTTTGGATCACATGTTTGCATGATCCTTGAAGGCTGGAACAGATTAGGTTAGTGAGGCTGATCCTGGTTAACAGTTTTTATGTCTGTGTTCTTAGAGAGAGGTGGAGATCCTCATGTTTCTCAGTGCCATTGTCATGATGAAGAACCGACGAGCAAGTGAGTAAATGTTATTTTTTTGTCAGATTGTTTAATAGAACTGGTTTCTCAGTCAAACATTTTTTTCCCATTATGGTTTAATTGTGACAATAATACCCTTTTAATGAAAGACTCAAGTCTCTTTGATGTCTGTTTTAGGCTTATAAAGTCCATTGTCAGGATTTAATTATTAGTTATCATGATCTTTAGTTAGAAAAATTTGATCCTTCAAATTCCATACTGGCTGTATTTTAGACAGTACTTCTTAGCAATTGACACAATTGATGAACATTATCTTCTTCTTTACATGGTTTTTGTCAAGTTTAATCAAAAATGTGAGAGAGTCTCTGTATCTGTCCATGTCAGTAACTGTGGAGCAACATGTGGGGAACATTATTCTGTTCAGTAAAGTGGCCAATGTGATCCTATTCTTCAGACTGGACGTCAGGATGGGACTGCTTTACCTAACACTTTGCATAGGTCAGTGCAAACTTTGATACCTTAATACTATGATACCACCCAAATGTGGTCTTACTCCTCTGTGCCATTGTAGTCCTGAAACCATTAAAACTCACTGTGAGTCACATTGTTGCACTGGGTGACAGTTTTTTCATTGTCATGAGCAGACACAGTGTAGCCTTTTTGGACCTAACCCCACATTGGAAATGCTCACTAGAGCACCAGATGTGTATTAATCAGTTACTGAAAATAGTCCCTAACAAGGACATAATTTTCTCCTGTTTTAAATGATGTACAGTGACCAGCTGTTTTTGAAAATCACTGAGCCACAGTAATATGATGATCAAATGCAGTTAAAGATTTAATTTTTAACTGGTTAGCTGACTTATTCTCTATCTATGAAAAAAGAATTGTGATCTTGAAAACCCAAATATTCCTGTGAGAATATGCAAAAGAAGCACTGGCAAACTCTGAAGTGAATACAGTTTTAAGACATGTATGTTTTGGTATTTAGGCAGTTGTTTTGCATTTAAATTTGTAGAAATACATATAGTAAAATACAGATATTAAAAGTTAATGTCAGTAATAGCAACAGCCTCTAAAAACCAGAATCATTTGGACCATAGGCTAGCTTTTTCAGGAAATAGCTGAGTGTACAATGTCAGAAAATAATGAAAATACCCTACCTGACACTCCTTCAGAAACAACAGCTACAGTAAACAAGGAAAAATAATCAACTTGCATGAATAAAAGTGACAAATCCTCACATTGGAAAGTTAAAAACCAGAGAATATTTGGCATTTTTTTCTCATAAACGAATTGAGTCAGTAGACTGATCTTTTCCTAGATCTGTAAATGTCATCAAAGACAAAGTAACAAAAGTTATTTCTCTTGTGTTGGTTCCGTTTCAGTGTTTTTAATGACCTGTAAGCCTCCTCTGTACATGGGACCAGAGTACATCAAATACTTTAGTGACAAAACTATTGATGTGAGTAAAAATGGCAAAATTTGTAGTTGAAGTTTGGCCTATTTTTAATCCTAAATTAAAATTCTGTGTGTTTACTGCATGTGTCCAGGATGAGCTGGACAGAGATAGTCGTGTGACATGGATTGTTGAATTTTTTGCTAACTGGTCTCCTGAGTGCCAGTCCTTTGCTTCTGTCTATGCTGACCTCTCTCTGAAGTAAGGCTCTATCCATTCCCTCAGTAAACTTTTTTTTTTTTTAAATCACTCAGCAATATTAACTCAAATGACTTCTGTTCTTGTGATTGAGGTATAACTGTGCTGGCCTCAAGTTTGGCAAAGTGGACATTGGGCGCTATGGAGAGATTTCCAAAAAGTAAGACATGTATACATCTGTTTTTTATTGTCTTTTGCCCTAAAGAAGTTTATTTCCTGAAGTGCTCTTAGATGATGATTTTTTTTCTGTCAAAAAGACTGACTAGAAATAAGAACATATTTTGCCTGGATTTACTCTTTTCTGCAGGTACAAGGTGTCAGCGTCACCACTTTCAAAGCAACTTCCATCCTTGGTGTTGTTCCAGGGAGGGAAGGAGGTGATGCGGCGCCCGCAGGTGGACAAGAAGGGCAGAGCCGTATCCTGGAGCTTCACTGAGGTCTGACTGGATGGTACACTCAACATCTGCAACTGTTTGTCTGAGAATACATAGCCAATTTAAAAAATAACATGCACTGTATTTTCAAAAACAGCTAACCTTAGTTTACTTGTTAAAACCATGCTCAATGCATTGCTTCTGAACATCGTCCGCCTGGTGGGTGTGCACTAGCAGGCCACTAGGTGGTCACATGACAGCCGCTTTACCGCTAAAGATGTCGAACCCACATGGCGGCTTAGTTGCAAACTTTTTTATTTATTATTGAAACCTGTTCAGCGTAAACTATTTCTGAAAACATTTGAGGCAAGAAATATTCTATTTAGTTGTTGAATCTGTCCTCCTTTCAGTTCAGCAATTGCTAGTTTAGATGTTTTGTGAAAGTTTCGCAAGGCATCGGACCTCAACTGTTATTGATCCCAAAGAGTTATAGTAATCCTTATTTATTAAGTAATCTAGCAATAAATGACAGGGTTCCAGCTATCACATGCTGTAATCATATAATATTTAATATAAACATGTAATTAGTCAGTTGTAGTAGTTGTTATTAATATACATTAAATATATAATATTTAATGTATATATCTAGCAGTTCAGTAATAGTAATGTTATTAATGAATTTGTCTAATTATTAATCACAGGTTCCCTGCTATTACATGCTATTGATAAAAAACTTCTAATGCAGTAATAATTCTTTCATTTTTTAATATAGGGCCCATTCACAACATATGTCATCTCGTAGCATTTATAACAAAGTAAGGTAACCTTAAGGATTTTAAACAGAGAACAGAGAACCCAACAATCCAAAGTTTCCAAATAGTACTCCATATTAATAAAGTAGTCTACAAGTGCTTCTGATATAATTAGAATATAGTGGAAAAAGTTCAGTATTTTTTTACCAGGCATTGCTCAGAGTTAAAAAAATATATATATATTCCAGACTCAGTACATAGAAATGGAAATATTTCAAGCCTTTTTAAAAACTTTGATAATAACAGCTTACAGCTCATAAAACCCTCCCAAAAGCAATCTCAGAATAATAGAATATTTCACAGGGGGGCACAGAGATGTCAATCAAGAACCCCCTAGACACTCCCACACAGTTCTAAGATGAGTTCTAATCAGCTCAAAACACCTGCAAAGACCCTTTAAGTTATTAGTCTGGTTGAGTACACACAACCACAATCATGGGGAAGACTGCTGACTTGACAGCAGTTCAGAAGACAGTGACTGACACCCGACACAAGGAGGTTAAGACTCAAAAGTACATCGCTGAAAGGGCTGGCTATTCACAGAGGGCTGTATCAAAGCATATTAATGGAAAGACAGAGTGGCAGTACTGAGGGGTAATGGATGACCAAGGTTTATAACAGCTGCCTTGATAACAGTTGATTGAGTCTGGTTTGGCCCATTCAGCCAATCCAGTACTGTAATGCCATGGTCCATGAACCATTTCTGAGTGGTTTTGGCAGTGTGGGGAGATGCCAGGTCTTTCTAGAAGACAAAACCTGCATCTCCAAAAAGCTCTTCAGCAGATGGAAGCATGCAGTGCTCCAAAATCTGCTGGTAGATGGCTGTGTTGATTTTAGACTTGATTGTACATGGTGGACAGACACCAGTAGATAACATGGCACCCCAAATCATCACTGACTGTGAAAACTTCACACAGGACTTCAAGCAACTTTGATCCTGCGGCTCTCCACTCTTCCTCCAAACTCTAGGACCTTGATTTTCTAAAAGAAATGTAAATTTTACTTTTACTCGAAAAGAGGACTTTGGACGACTGAGCAACAATCCAGTTTTTTTGCTGCTTAGCCCAGGTAAGACGTTTCTGACATTGGTGGGTGTTTGAAAGTGACATAACATGTCTGGTGGTTCTGGCTGTTCTGGCTGTTCTGGCTCCAGTCTCAGTCCACTGCTTGTGAATCTCTCCCACATTCTTGAATCTGCTTTTCTTGACCATCCTCTCAAGTCTGTGTTCATCCCTGTTGCTTGTGCACCTTTTCCTACCACAGTTTTTTTCCTTCCAGTCAATTTTCCATTAATATACTTTATTACAGCACTATATAAACAGCAGACCTTTAAGCAATGTACTTTTGAGTTTTACCCTCCTTGTGAAGGGTGTTAGTCATTGTCTTAAGAACTACTGTCAAGTCAGCAGTCTTCCCCATAATTGTTGTTGTGTGTACTGAACCAGACTGAGAACTTACAGACTAGATGTTTTGAATTAATGAGCTGATTACAGCTCTTCTCAGGACTGTGTAGGAGTGTCTAGGGTTCTTGATTGACATCTCTGCATCCCTCTGTGAAATATTTCACAGAGGGACGTAGGGTTTTAGGACCTGTAAGCTGTAATCATCAAAGTTAAACGAATAAAGCCTTAAAGTATTTCAGTTTATGTGTAATGAGTCTAGAATATATACAGCTTTCACTCAATGTTCGATGAAAAATATATAACCTTTTCTACCATATTCTAAATATATGAGATGCACTTGTGTCACACACAGAGAGGGGTAGCATGAATGTGCAACTGATATAACTGAACTGCCTAATATATTCTATTTAGCAGGGTTGTGATCTCTAAAACTTTTTGTCATCAATGAATAGCATTATGTGCTTTTAGAACACCGCTGCCCCTGGTGCCAAAATGATACGAAGTAGAGGAAGACCAGGAAGCAACATCAGAGACTGGTTTTAGGACTGTCTGAACCATTAATCAGTTTATATACCCAAGGGCGTAACTTTGGGTCTACGATTGGAGGGGGGGTTTAAACTCTTTGCCTGTTTATTTATTTATTGAATCATTTACTTTTTTAAAAGGAGTCAGGGTAATTTGGCATGCCTATATTAGAAATACACTGTGATACTTTTACTGTGATTTACTTGACAGTGTTACAGCTGTGTACTTGACTATTTATGCCACAATGACACAATATTTAATTCCTATTGTGTTTAAGCACTAGCTAGCAAAACCGTGGCAGCTTCCACTCAATTAATTTTGTGTTTATGTCAACTATCTATGAAAAAAAATGAAGAACTTTAGATTAATCAATTGCATCACTGCATTGACACCAATAAACTACACACAGCAAATGTCTTATGTACAATTCATGACAACACTGAATACATCACACAATACAGGGTGGCACACTGGAGTGTAGCTTGCACCTCTCTTCTGAACATAAACTGATTTCACATATTGGTGGGCATCACCAGTTCAAATTAACAAAATCCAAACAAAAGCATGAAAATACAACAGTAGGCCTATCTGTAAACCACATATTAAGGTATGTTACAACATATTAGACTACAACTTAACACACATACCATACCATGCCAAGTATTTGACAAATAAACAGGTTGCTATACTGGTGTCTATTCTGCCAGCAACTAGCAGATTGTAGATAATGTTGGGCAATTCAGATAAAAGCACCAAACACCTGTTTGTGTCTCGGTGTGAAAAAATGAACTGGTTACAGACTGACTTCTTAGTTAAGAGGTCCAATTTGTCCTGATGGATGAAGTCCACCCTGCTGGAAACCTTCTGTGAACTGTGAGTGAATGGTGTACACCTCCCACACCACTTAATTGCCCAGAAGGCAGTCTGTACAGTAAGGAAGTGTAGCTTCATGTCAGTGTGGGTTTTCTGGTCATCTGTGCCTCCTGTGCTGCCTTTCTCTGTGCTCTCTCTCCCTCTCTTTGGTCACCTGGTCCTCCATTGCCTGCACTTCCTCCGTCACCTCCTTCACTCTGTCCTTCTTCAGTTGTTGCACCTCCTCTGTCACCTCCTTCTCTCTCTCCTTCTTCAATTGCTGCACCTCGTCTGTCACCTTCTCTCTGTCCTTCTTCAGTTGCTGCACCTCCTCTGTCACCTCCTTCTCTCTCTCCCCATCTGTGCTTCTTCGTCTCCCTCTCTGATCACCTGTCTCTCTCTCGTGACCTGTGCCTCCTTGGCCATTTCCTTCCCTTTGGTCACCTGTTCGGCAATCACATTCTTGAACCTGATATAAAAAAAGCTTTGTTAATGTTCAAATGGTAACAGCCTGGTTAAAAATGACAAGTGACGTCAAAGCAGAATTTAAGGAAATACATTCAGGTATTTCCCAAAGCTTGTCAAGATTCACACTAAACTTCTCTCCCCCTCCTGTGTCACTGTCACCCACTGCATGCTCCCCAGCCACCCTGCTGCTGCAGAACTGGTATGGGGGGGGGGGTTTATTGGGGGTCATGACCCCCATATCCCCCGTACAAATTACGCGCTTGTAGATACCCTTTTCTGCTTAATTTACAACATCTATGACAACCCATCTGCACAGTTCACATTGCAATTTGCCCAATACTTGGACTTTTTGCACTCTATTTTAGAACACTGTATATATTCTGTATATTTACATTCCATTTTTATTATTATTATGGCCTGAGCCTGAAAGGGCAAGGGCCAGCGATCAGTGTGAAACACTGATTGCATTACTTTTGAATTTACAGTCAGAATCTTTACCTTTTCTAGAGCGAACTCATCCTAGGGGATAAGTCTTACAGATCTGAAATTTGGCTGGCATATCCTACAGGTGGTGGTGAGCAAAAGTTAATAAAATATTCTACACAAGTATGAGGACTTGCCTGTGGTGGACTGCGGCGTTTTGGTGTTTGCACATTTTGCCGTTTTTTAGCCAATTTTCCAGAAATGTCACATTTTCAAAAGCAAACTCGTCCTACGGAATAAGTCACACAGATCTCAAATTTTGCCCACATATACTACAGGAGGTTCTGACAAAAAGTTATTTAAATGTTCCGCAAAAGTGTAATGGCACGTCCATGGCAGCCTGTGGCGTTTTGGCGTTTGGCCATTTTGACGTTTTCCATGAAAGACAGTCAGTGCTGTCTAACCTGTACGTGCTCCAAATGGCCTGAAACTTCACATGCATGATAAAACTCAGGCACTGATGACAGCCATATGGCCATTTCCTGTCTCAGTCACCAGCACGCCATGAAACAGGAAGTGCTCTATAACTACTCTGTACGTGCTCCGATTGGCCTGAGACTTCACATGCGTGATCAAATCCTGGCCCTGATGACATGCATCGGTCGCTGACCAGCGAGAGGCGAGGGCCCGTCAGACGCTTGCAGCTTTAATTATTATTATTGTTATTTTGTATTTGTATTACTCCTTTCAACTGTAGCTGTGTGTCAAAGTGAATTTCCCCCCTTGGGGGATGTGTATCTTATCTTATTGTGACTGAAATTACAAAACAAACTTGGGTCATTGTGAGTTTCAGAGAGTTGTTTCCCAAAATGGTAGTCAAGGGTAAATACTTTTTTATTTATTATTTTTTGTATTTAAACAGTTAATTTCAAATAAACTCATCAATAACCGTTGTGTCTCTCCACCAGGAGAACATCATCAGAGAGTTTAACCTGAACGAGCTCTACCAGAAATCCAAGAAGATTGTCAAGACCAAAGGAGACAAGGTCAGCCAGTCCCAATTCCCCCCATTGCCTGAGGAAGAGGAGCCAGAGCAGCCCAGAGCTGACTTCCAGGTGAAGGAGTCTGAATCCAAAAAGGACAAATAAGATGATATGTAGCTCTCACCTTGAACTTCTGGATGAAAAATGGTGGTCCAGGTCAGCTAACTCCCCTTCCAGCTTGTCGTCATGCTCCTTCTCTAAGTGTTCAGTTTGTTCACTTGTGAATCTGCCTTGCAGACTATTGGGACATATTATTTAGTTGTGTGGCAAGAATGAACAGCAGAAATAAGGCGTTCATGTTCATGTTGAATGAACATTAAATGACCACAGTGCTTCTGCACAGCTTAACACTAGAGTAATTTCATGCCAACTCACCCAGGGCTTCCCAGTTGAGGTCATGGATTTCCTTGAAAAAGAAATGCAGAAATTTCTACCTAAACCATTGAATCGTACAAAATCCCACAGCTCTACTCCAAATACTTTTTGAGTTATACATTTTTGAAAATAGGTCTTCTTTGTTAAATTTGATAACTTCAGCGATTCTTTTTAAGCATCTTTAAAGCCCTGCCAGTTACTTATTTTTCACAGGATTTGGCTGATTTTTTTTATTTTTATTTTTTTACCAAATATCCCAGAAACCTCAAGAAAAAGATGGAACTTGTAATCACATCTATAGCTTATGCTGATTTTTGTTTTACAGAAATTAAAATGATAAAGATCTGTAATTTATCATCGAAAATGAAATCTTTAATTTTCAAAAAATAGTATCTCCACTAACATTCACTCAGTTCCAACCGCATTTGTGTTGTGGGTAGAGACAACTTAGTTTTGTCATATCTAAATGTTATTTAGATATGACAAACAACACTTGTCATATCTAAACAGGAAGTCAATTTTAGGCTATATCAAAAACTGACTTCCTGAGGTCTTCCTAAAATTAGCTTCGGAGATAAAAATCCATTTTTTTCAAGAAAATCTATGACCTCAACTGGGAGGCCCGAGGTGAGTTGGCATGGAATGACTCACTAACCACTTTTAATCCAGTAATTGAACACTGGTTTCAGCCAGAATAGCCTAGAATAACTAACAAAATAAAAGAACAAGTAACTGTGTACACTTTAATGGAGGAGAAAAATGAGTTGCAGTCAACCAGCTTTTGATGGGGGTGCTAATGTTATAAACTTCTCAAGTACATCAGCGTCAGGCCTGGAACTGTGCTGTTCAGAATCTACCCAGCATATTTCTGCAGTGGAGTCTAAGTGACTGCTAAGGGAGCAGCGAATGTGATGATACACTGTTTCTGATTTAGATTTTTATGCTAATAATTTAATTCAGATTAGTTATTTTTTTAAATGTGATTTTAACTGTATACTCCTATAAACTAAGGCATAACTGACTTCATGTGTAATCGTTAGTTTTAATTACAGATTACCCCAAAACATTATAATTATATTACATTATTATGCCAAACATGGAGAAAGAGCCGATCAGGACCTAACAGCAGGTCACACTGCGTTTACACGGTTTAGAAGCTTAAGTTAAATATTTCATTACATTGCGGCTGTCCTGGGCTTTCATTTTCGCTGTTTAATAAATCACAGATAAACCTGGCTGGTAGTTATTTATGCATTTTAATCAGCTGCTTTTATATTTGTTTTTGTCTGTTAGTGCATCATTATGCATTCCACATCACTTGGTGCAATGTCTAATCTCACTTGAACAACAAATATTGTGTGCGTACTACCGCTTTCGCCAAAACTGTTGCATATTGAATGCAATGCTATGGGGAACATGAACGGAAAACTGACCTTTGTCTGAATGACTAGAATGTTGGTATTTTAATGGACTAATGAAACCAGCACTGTTCCGTGTCCTATGCTAACTGAGTTTGAAGATGAAATTTGTACATTTGCATGTTTACTTAGTGGATCAACTGGCTGGCTGCATCGTAGAGCTCACAGTGGGCATAAGCATGGAAAGCCTAGTATGTTTTTTTCAGATCATTTTGATCATTTTATTAGGGCCCGAGCACTACAGTGCAAGGACCCTATTGTTCCCTTACTGTTTCTTTGTTTCTTTCTTTGTTTCTTTATTTTTCTTACGCCACTTTGAACCCCAATTTGACCCCCTAAACATGTTCAAAAACTCCCCAAATTTTGAACACACATCAGGACTGGTGAAAAATTTGATATTTTGGGGGAATTACACATATGAATGGCAAAATGACTCAATAGCGCCACCTTGAAAATTGTGCTTTAGTGGAGTTAATACGGCTAGTTTCACGTAAACTCATGAAATTTGGTACACAGGTACAGTAGCCCGAGACAAAAACATTCCTGCTGTTGAAATTTAAAAAAAAGCAACATGGCTTGTATATTCCATTTGTGCCACATCCCATGCACTCGTAGGTACAGAACAGACTTCTTCAAAGGATACATCGATACATTTTGTGAATCCTTATTCATAGGTCCTCTGGCAAGCCTGGCTGTGGACTGTCGTTCATAAATCAATCGCACCTCCAACTTTATTTTAAGTGATCCCACACTGAGTTTTGAGAAACTGTGATTGTCAACAGAGAACCTAAAATCGGTGTTAACTGGAACACACAGAAAGTTTAACGATTGTATTTAAGTCTCTGGATGGGTCCACAAAGCCTCACATAAGCTCTGATTTTCAATCAGTCATGGTAGCCAGTCAAATTACGTCAAACACATATTTATTGAGCAAGTACTGAACAAAGCTTTTCTGCTGTAAACCTATGTTTAACACAATGATGAACTGGGAGCATATTTCCAGAGGATGAGATAACCGCACATTCCAGGATTATCTGACATATTGACACAGTTTTATCTGTTTTTAATGAGTTGCTTTTACAATATTAATTATCACAATGGCCATTTTGTGGCAAGCTGCTGCTTCTGCTCTTATTGATCGGCTAAAAATTGAGAGGAATTTGACAATTTTTTTTAAACATTTTTGAATACTGTTAGATTTGTATTTTCAAGACACTGAGTTTATTCCCAACTGCTTGTGTTATTATTCAACTTTTTTTTCTGTGTGTGTGTACATAAATATATTTTGAATTAGATTTTACCCATGTCATGTTGCATTTCATTTCAGCTAATTCTGCTCTTGTACATCAGTGGAGGAGTTGTAAAAGAAAAAAATTCCCTGTTTTGTTATTCATGTAATAAAACAATGTTCACATGAAGAGTTCTGATGCTGTTGTTATTCTTCAAAAACAGTTGGACTTTTCTTCTGCTGCACTAACTCTGCAGTGTACCTATGAAAGTTTCAGTGCCTATTGCCACATTACACTGAGCGACCAGAGAAACCAGTGTATAGTCTGCAATGCAATACAGGAGGACAGAATAATTGGTAAGCTTTGAATGCATGTGTCAGTGCAAGGTAATCCACTGCAACAGCAGCAGTGCAATAATGCATAAACTCAGAAATACAATGCCAAGTGCAAGTTCTGTCAGTTGCTACAGTACATCTTGTCTTTGATTCTAACAGAAAATTAAAGGTGTGAGGAGATGAATTTCAAAACTATAATATATAGGTTGCGCTCTTTATCACTTAAATTACACATATTTCAAAAACAACTAAAATATATTAATTATTTCCAGCTTTGTTGCCCCCTTATTCATTATGAAAAAATGCACTATGTGAGACAGCAATGCAGCAATGCAGCAATGCAGTAATTTGGATGGATTGAAAGCAACATAAGCTACACAAATTTTAACTGAATAGTTGTACATATTAGAAGGTTGACCAGTTTTGCAGTAGCAGTGATTGCTTCACAGCTAGAAGGTCCTGGGTTTGATTCCTGTTAAGGGGTGTTTTTGTGTGGATTTTGAATGTTCTCAGTGTGCCTGTGCGGATTCTCACTGGGTGTTTCGGCTTCTTTCCACAGTCCAAAACATTGCTGAGGTTAAGTGGGGATTCTAAATTGTCTGTAAGTGTAAAGGGGAGTTTGCTTGGTTGTCTGTCTGTGGCCCTGCGATGGACTGGCAACCTGTCCAGGGTGTACCCTGCCTTAGCACTAAGTCAGCTGGGATAGACTACCAAACAAAACATTCAATGGAATAAAAAAACTTCATGGTCAAGAGTCAAAAGTCAGATTCTAGTCATAACTCAGTTTTTACCAAATACATAGTTTGTAAAGCAGGTACCATATAACCTCAGCACATAAAACTGAAAGTGTCTGTATTATTGCAGAGCACTTGGCAAAAATATTGTGTGATCATATGAAATGCACCTGCTAATAAATGTGTTTTGTCAAATGTCCTGGTGTTCAGAAGTGAAAAGGCGCGACAGGTGTCCATATCTTTGAGGTTTATTATGAATCCTCCAGCTGCCCACCACAAACATACATCCACAAACACACTCATACACACATTAAGCTGTACAGTACATGTAATTTCTTTGATAAGAAGTTCGGTTACTCATCCCTCTTATCACCAAATACATAGGAGAAACCTGCCCGGGCTGTATTCACAAACACACACCTACAGCCCACAATCCTCATCACCTGTCCATTCTGCTCTAACAGGTAAGCGTCCTCCACTGTACTCCATTTACAGCAAAATCAAAAGTGCTGAAATGAATCACACTCTTATTTTGAGGCCACATATCAAATGTTTCATTGCTCTTAAAGTGTACTTACTTGTGTTTTCTCATAACTGCTCACATAATTTCCAGAGAAACAGACTAAAGTCACGCTGAGTCCAATTATTTTCATTACAAAGTGATGACAAGGCCACTTGCCAACAACCGTTAAACATATGTAGTCCAGAGACCTGTTGCACTAGTTAGTTAGGGGTGACCCTCTCACTTTTATGTCATGGTTAAGAGAACAAAAGTGAAATTTATTTTAAAATGGGCAGTTATTTCAGGATGTCTGCTGGCATTATTTCCAAGATTCAGGGGACAGATATTCATAAGGTTAAAACATTTTTCAAAAAAATAACTGTACTTTATAAAGAGTCAAACAAGTGATGCTGAAACATAATATTATCAATGTCTGATGTTGTCCATCTGGACGGAGCCTTTTTACTCATAACTTTGAGACTTAAGTGTTGAAGTATCACAACCTCCTTCATAAAAGACTCCTTTATCTAGTGATTGTAAATTTCCAACTTTGTCTTCATAAAATTTCATCTTTACCTCAATTACTTTGTTGTAAATGTTTTTTTCTTCACAGATTCTTGATATATCTATTCTCTATCTACAGTAGGTTACTTAATTATTGAAATATGATTTTTTTTTAACACTGACCCCAATATTTAGACAAATTGAAACTTCGTGGGTAACCAGTTGCACAAGTTATTCATTGCCATCTGAATGTAAGAAAATGTACAAAGAAGCAGTGAAGTCTGAGAGACCCTGCTGTCTTCACACGTGATCTTGGAAAATAGGACATTTAGGAAACTGGAGCTCAGATGCTTTGAGAGGAAACATCAGGTCAATCATAGAGCATCAACTGAAACAGTCAGAAAGGCTGATTTAATCTTTTTATCCAGATGCTAAAAGTGACACAAAATTGTACACACAACCTGTTTTTTGAGTCAATATTAAAAATTCTTCATTTATCAATAGCTATGTTTCCATATAAAGTCATATAAAACAATGTCAAATTAAATAGAAGAAATAAAAAAATGATAACACTTTAATTTTCAAGGCAAATTGTTCAAGGAATTCTTTTTCTAGAAAATTCTGCCCTATCTTTAAGAGACCATTAATAGAAGGCCAAAGCATAGTTTCTATATATATACTTTAGTTTCCTCACTTTCTGTTTGTTCAAACACACAATATCTCCCACAGCAAAACACAGTGGCCTACAGTGGCTTGTTGAAGTAGTGCATGCAGCAGTTCAGTATGAACGCCACTTTAAAAAAAAAAATAAAAAAGAAATCCACATTTAAACCACATCGTCCTGTACAAACATGGAATCACAGCCTCATCTAGGAATAAATCAACAAATGTATTGAAGAAAGGGGAAATCAGCTTCTTTTGTTTTCCAATGTCACATTGCAACATTGATCAAAAAGTTCATAGGTATCCTTCTTTTTTGCAGATTGTCACTAGTCCAGAACAGATTCTACAAACTGCTTGATTACTGACCTCTAGCTGGACAGTGTTATGCATTTTCAATGTGTGTCTGCAGTAGGACTGGACCCAAATATCATATAATTTAATCTTATAATTTTGAGATCCGAATACTCATGCACACCCCTCTCCCCGGCCAACGCTGCCGCCGCCTCGGCTCTACTCTACTGTCATGAAGCATTGGTATATCTCAGTCACTTACTGTGTTAATAAATAAAAAAACAAATAACTTTATTCCAAGTCATTAACCCCCGCCACACGAGCCTAGTATTCGGATATTTGTCATTAATTGGACCTGAACATCCGGAGCACAAAAATTGCTATTCGGACAAGCCCTAGTCTGTAGGCCTGCAGACAAGATAGCGACCTCAAGAGGAATGACAATAGGTTACAGAGATTCTGCCTGGCCTGCATTACTGACTCCCTGCATCACGCAACACCTGACTACACTAACAACTTCCAAGTTCTTGGCCCAATACAATCACGCCATGCATCATTTGGTGCATGTCGTTATTAAAAGAAAGGTTTAATTGACATCTGGGCCAGATCTGGTGTTGAAAACCAAAAATCACACACTAAGTTGCCACTCAACTGGTTGTCTATTGAAAACCCTTAACTTTGAATGGATTCTGCTGTGACTGGGTTCCACAGACTGTATTACCACCATCATCATTTTCATCATGGTGTGTTGTGATCAAGGATCTAAATGCAAGCATGAAAATGGTAAAATAATAAAATATAAGACGCCAAATTTTGCCAAATTAACGTAGCCTGGGTCCAAAAGTGAATGTTAACCTTTGTAAAAATACAATCCTCAAACTCCATTCCAGATGTTGATGGTGGCACCAGTGGGATCCAGCCCCTAAACCTGGCAGTGGTAATTCCTTTCACTAATATACTGGTCTAATGTAAGACCCAGGGCTAATCGTGCTAATGTCTTGCACTACCTACTGAGCTACAGTGAAGACACAACCTACAGAAATAAGCCAAATGGTTCATGTTTGGTCCAGTGAGATCCAAAAAAGTAGTCTTTTATAGCCAATGACAGTCCAGTTCTTCTTCTCATTTCACCAACAGAGTTACTGTGCAGTACAGTTTGTATCCACTGTCAAACAGTCAATGAGTAGTGAGACAGACAAAGTGATTCCACTCAACCGCACATGTCCATGTCATGCTGTAGGCAGGGGGTTTCTTGTATCATGTAAAATCAAAAGCTCTTTCTAAAAGGCAGAAGAAGACAGTAGTATCTCTGCTTTGTCTCACTGATGCTTGGACTGGAGGCTGGCTGCAACTCAGACAGAAATCTCATAGGTGGTGCCTCCGACGCCTGTCACCTTCTTTACCCCAACACCCTGGGGCTTGTGAGGGGTACTCAATGTCAACGCTGCGTTGAGATTGGCCACTCCAGGCTGGGCAGGCCCACTGACTGGGTGAGAGGGAGAGGAAGGAGCAGAGCAGGAGGAGGTGGATGACAAGGGCTGGCCACCATTGGTCCGACTTAGGGGTTTAATCTGGATCAGATCATCCCTGTATTTACAAAAACACAAAAACAAACAAAGAAGCAGTAAGTGGGACATTTCATTGCAGAAAGTCCAGAGTTAACCTGGGGAAGAGATGGACATGTCAACAACACTGCTAATCACTTTTTTACCACCAAATTTTTAAACTCCTTCAATAGCTGAGACGTACAATGAGGAAATATGTTTTGATCTCATGATTTTGGCCACATGCAAAAAAAATAAGCAGTCTATAATTTTAATAATAGGTTAATTTCAACAGTAAATTGACAGAATATTAACAAAAAAATCCAGAAAAACACATCATCCAACAGTTATTAATTATTTCAAGTTGATCAAGAGAATAAATATTTGATCCCCTTCCTTCCAGCAAGACTTGTGGCTCCCACAAATTGGTTATGTGGCCAAGACGCACATACATGGGCCCATTCTGCCTCAGAATCTAATAATCTGAATTGGTTACGTGTGCATATGAGAAGAAAGCTGTCCAAAGAATCACACTTTGCATCTCTGATCAATGATCATCAGAAAGGTGAAGGATAATCCCAGAACTACATGGGAGGAACTTGGTAATGATCTCAAGGCAGCTGGAAATACAGTCACCATTGCACTGCAGCTCCCGAAAGGTCCCCCTTTCGGGAGCTGCAGGATTCAAGAAGGCACATGTACAGGCCCTTCTGAAGTATGCCAAAGAACATTTGAATGATACTCAGAAGGCTTGGGAGAATCTGTTTTGGTCAGATGATACCAAAATTTAGCTCTTTGGCATCGATTTAGCTCGCCATGTTTGGAGAGAGAAGATTGCTGACTATAACCCCAAGAACACCTTCCCCACAGTCAAGCATGGAGATGGAAACATTATACTTTGGGACAGTTTCTCTGCCAAGGGTACAGTACGACTGCATCGTATCGAGGGAACAATGAATACAGTCATTTACCGAGAAATCCTGGGGGAGAACCTCCTAACCTCAGCCAAAGCACTTAAAATGGGTCACGGGTGGGTCTTCCAGCAAAATAATGACTGAAAGTATAAGGCCAAGGCAACAAGAGGAAAGGCTCAAAAAGACTCACATTAAGGCCACGGAGTGCCCTAGGCAGTGTCCAGATCAAGTCCAATTGAAAATCAATGGAGGGAGCTGAAGCTTTGCATTTCTACACAACAGCCTCTGAAACTTAAGGATCTGAAGACAATATGCAAAGAGGACTGGTCTAAAATACCTCCTAAGATGTGTGCAAACCTGGCGACCAACGACAAGAAACATCTGACGTTCATGCCTGCCAACAAGGGTTACTTGGCCATGTTTGGCAGAGGGATCAAATACTTATTCCCCTTGATCAATTGGAAATGTATTTATAACTGTGAAATGATGTGTTTTCTGGATTTTTTGTTGGTATTCTGTCTTTTAGTTAAAAAATCTCTAAGAACAAATCAGGCTGTACTTAATAAATCTTATGTGTGTATTTATGTTCTCTGGTGTCATAAAGAACTCACAGTAGTAGCTTTATTATCATCACACTAAAAATGTTACAGATCGCGACTGTAGGATTTTTGAAGCAAATTTTAAAACGTTTAATTCCAGATAGATAGTCAATAATACCTGTTTTAACATTATAACTACTAAAGTATCAAAGTATGATGGAAAACCAGCAGTGATGATATGGCCTAGAAATGTATAATTACAAAAAAAATCCTAAAATCCCTAAAAATATGATGTCTGAATTGTTAGTGGGGAGAACTGTACAATCAAGATTCAAAATAACACAGTTTTAACTGCTTTTGATTTTCTGATCAGGAATGTAATATGGTTACCAAATTACTTACACAAATCACTTAAATGACACGTCTAAGAGTTTACAGTAAGCAGATTAGTAAAATAGCAGTCTTAATACTGAAATTACAATAAAAATCACATATATAACCTCATTTTTATGGTCACTTTGTTTGGTTTCACACAAAAAACAATCACATCTCAGTCAATAAAGTGAACTGACACAGTCTTCTTTAACTGTACTTGTTCCAACAGTTTGGCAAACCCAGAGTTTGTTTTAACTGGATCAAATAAGTAAGATGGGGAAATTGTTAGAGCTTAAAAATACTAATCACTGTTGGTGTTCTGCTCACTCTCCACCTGACCCCTCAAGTGTTTCACAGTCTCAATGCCCTGCCACAACTTCTATTTGGACTGTGCAGAGTTGTATTTTGTTGACAATAACACTGAACACAATATGTCTACAATGTTGTGCTGAACTGTAAAAGCCCAAAGGACTCTCTGTCAGACTGTATGTAACAGTCTTAATGGCTGTATTTCTAAATACTGCTCTAGCTATCATGTAATACTTAAGCTTGTGGGAGAATAAGTTTCTAACTCTATGTGTTGCTGTGACACATTCATGTTAGAAATGTTTGTAATGCTGGAAAAATTGGTAGAAAGAGGTTCTCTTGTAATCTGTGAACTACAATACATGAGACATTCAAACTCCAGTCCATTATATTCATTTGTCAAGATCACAGTGAATATTCTCAATAAGACATTGCAGAACATTGCAGTGGTGAAAAAAATGCAAAAACCATGGTAAGCAGGATGGAAAAGGAATAGGGGACAGGACAATGATCAAACTGCCATTGGTGCCTCAGTGTAACAGGAACAAGAAAAACAAAACTGATACCAAACAACAATGCAGACTTGGTGAACCTGGTATTGTGACTCATTGTGGAACGCACACAATGTTAGATGCATTTCTTCAAAATTACAAAACATCTACGTAGAAAAAATATTACTTAATTGTCTTTTTATATTACATGTTTGTTAAGATGCTAAAAAACATGGATATGATCATTTCTACTTCTGCTATGGCTATTTCTGGACTCTGAATGCTTTTTTTTTTTTTTTTTAATTGATTAATATACTCTATATTACCAAAAGCATTTGCTCACCCATCCAAATGATCAGAATCAGGTGTCCTAATCACTTGGCCTGGCCACAGGTGTATAAAATCAAGCACCTAGGCATGCAGACTGTTTTGACAAACATTTGTAAAAGAATGGGTCGCTCTCAGGAGCTCAGTGAATTCCAGCATGGAACTGTCATAGGATGCCACCTGTGCAACGAATCCAGTCGTGAAATTTCCTCACTCCTAAATATTCCACAGTCAACTGTCAGCTTTATTATAAGAAAATGGAAGAGTTTGGGAACAACAGCAACTCGGCCACCAAGTGGTAGGCCATGTAAACTGATGGAGAGGGGTCAGCGGATGCTGAGGTGCATAGTGCAAAGAGGTCGCCGACTTCCTGCACAGTCAATTGCTGCAGAGCTCCAAACTTCATGTGGCCTTCAGATTAGCCCAAGTACAGTACGCAGAGAGCTTAATGGAATGGGTTTCCATGGCAGAACAGCTGCATCCAAGCTGTGCATCACCAAGCACAATGCGAAGCGCCGGATGCAGTGGTGTAAAGCACGCCGCCACTGGACTATAGAGCAGTGGAGACGCGTTCTCTGGAGTGATGAATGACGCTTTTCCATCTGGCAATCTGATGGACCAGTCTGGGTTTGGAGGTTGCCAGGACAACGGTACATTTCGGACTGCATTGTGCCAAGTGTGAAATTTGGTGGAGGAGGAATTATGGTGTGGGGTTGTTTTTCAGGAGTCGGGCTTGGCCCCTTAGTTCCAGTGAAAGGAACTTTGAATGCTTCAGGATACCAAAACATTTTGGACAATTCTATGCTCCCGACCTTGTGGGAACAGTTTGGAGCGGGCCCCTTCCTCTTCCAACATGACTGTGCACCAGTGCACAAAGCAAGGTCCATACAGACATGGATGACAGAGTCTGGTGTGGATGAACTTGACTGGCCTGCACAGAGTCCTGACCTGAACCCGATAGAACACCTTTGGGATGAATTAGAGCGGAGACTGAGAGCCAGGCCTTCTCCACCAACATCAGTGTGTGACCTCGCCAATGCGCTTCTGGAAGAATGGTCAAATATTCCCATGAACACACTCCTCAACCTTGTGGACAGCCTTCCCAGAAGAGTTGAAGCTGTAATAGCTGCAAAAGGTGGACCGACATCATATTGAACCCTATGGGTTAGGAATGGGATGGCACTTAAGTTCATATGTGAGTGAAGGCAGGTGAGCAAATACTTTTGGTAATATAGTGTAATCTGATGCTAAAACTGTCTGCAGAATTGGTAACATTAACTCCTGCCCGTCTTTATTTTTGTTAAATTACGGCACTGTATCATGTTTAGCAATTCCTGTAACAAACTAGGCTCTCCATGTAACTGTAATAGTTTCACAATTTGTTTTTGTGCTTTTTATCATGTTTTTTATTTTCTTTTGTATTGATTATATTATATTTGTTTTGTTGTAGAGTGTATGGATACAGGGCTGCACAGTGGCGCGGTGGTTAGCAGCGTTGCCTCACAGCTAGAAGATCCCCGGTTTGCTCCCCGGTTAGGACGCCTGGGATCTTTCTGTGTGGAGTTTGCATGTTCTCCCTGTGCATGCGTGGGTTTTCACCGGGTACTCCAGCTTCCTCCCACAGTCCAAAAACATGCTGAGGTTAATTGATTATTCTAAATTGTCCGTAGGTGTGAATGAGAGTGTGCTTGTTTGTCTCTATATGTAGCCCTGTGATAGGCTGGCGACCTGTCCAGGGTGTCCCCTGCCTTCGCCCTGAGTCGACTGGGATAGGCTCCAGTCCCCCCGCAAGGATTAAGCGGTGTACAGATAATGGATGGATGGATGTATGGATACAGATCTGTCTCACAGGACTACAGGCACTAAAGTTGGAAATAATGCAAAGAAAAGAAGAAACAGACTACATCATACACATAACAGTGAGAAACCTCACAGATGAATGAAAGACAAGCAAAGGGAAAAAAGAGAAACTCACAGGAAATCTTGCAGGAGGAAGAAGAGAGAAGGGAATAGGAGGAGGAGCAGTCAATCAGGTAGTCACGTTTTCAGGTGGGCAGGTGGTTTTTTTCAGTGTTAGCTGAAAAGAGGAAACTTATACTCACTTCGGCGTTTGTATTCCTCCTCCTCCTCCTCCTATCCCTCCACTTCCTCCTCCTCCTCCTCCTCCTCCTACCCCTGCGGCATTTGCTCCAGCTGAGGCAGAGGCCTTTCGGACAAGTCGGTACTGCATTTCAGCAGCGGCGGCACTTGAGTAAGAGAGTGACTTCCCGAGAGGTGGGGGATACGGGGAGCGAGAAGGGTGGGTTGTGGAAGTGGAGGAGCCCAGAGGGGTGTCAGTGGAGCGGGTGCGATAGGGGTAGGCATGGTGGGGCGGTGCATGAGGGGCAGCAAAACGAGGAGGGCGGGTGGTCGAGGAGGAATGATGGTGGTGATGATGGGAGTGGTGGTGGTGGTGATGATGGTGGTGATGATGGTGTGGAGGTTGGACCGAGGAGGAAGGGGTACCAGAGGTTTGACCGGCAGGCAGGGCATGAGCACCAGTGTGGGGCTCACCCAGCAGTCGCTCTCTCTCTGGAGGTGGTGGTGGAGAGGAGGATGTGGAAGAGGAGGAGCGATGGAGGAATGGGTGGTGGTAGGAGGTTCGGTGGTGATGATGGGGCGACTGGGAGGACTGGGAGTGCATCTCAGGATCTCTCTGTTGTGATGATAGGAAGGGGGAGCTGTAGCCGACTGCTGCTGGTGTGCAAGGTCTCCCAGTGGAAACCTCAGGGACCACTGAACCCGCCCCCACCTCTTTGTCAAAATCATCACCCCCTGCCATCAAGCTGTCATAAGACAGGCTCCCGTTGCGAGACGGGTGGTGAGGTGGGGGTGTCTGATTGGCTAAGCTCTTGAAGCTGGCTGAGGTGGTGGTCGCCTCAGAGACGAGGGCAGCACCTGCAGAGGTGTGCGTTGAACTGGAAGATCGTGATGCCACTCCTGCAAGGACAGTAGGGTCGGAGAAGGAGGGGTATGAGCGCCCGCCAAGGGAATAACCAGGAATGCCCCCTCCTCCCACCTCTCTTGCTCCCTCTCTCCTCTCCCCTCCTGCTTCTCCCACTCTTTCACATGAAGTATCTCTTTGGTCCAGGCTTGGCTGCGAGCGGAAACCAGGCTGCTGACTTGCCTGGAGGAGGGAGGATGTGGAGGAGGAGGAGTCCCTGGCACTGCCAACACTCTCCCCTCGACTCAACTGGAGAAGACAGGAGCACAACGAGAAAGAAGACGCAAGGTGAAAGAGAGAGGGGGCAGAGGGAGGGAAAAGAAACAACAAAAAGCTGAGCAAATAAGAGTAGACAGTTATGTAGGAGTTCAACCATAATTCCTATTTCACTAAAACTCCTTCTAGTGGTGGCATCTGGCACAACACTCCAGCTGCTTTTGTTTCTTTACCAGACAATTTCCTCTTTCTCTTTGCAGGTCATCAATGACACCCTTTGTCTTAAACATCTCATGTTTTTTTTTTTAGTTAAAGAACGGCTGACTACCTCAAACATGGAGAAGGCTCTGCACAATACCAGTACTTAATAATGATGCCAGAACTTGTGCCACTGGACCTTTATCAGGCTTGCCGGATTTATTGATTTTGAGATTTACTGATTTATTGATTTCCCCTGTCTGATCTGGAGACATGTAGGCCTACACAGTGTGACCTTCTGCCAGATCCTGATTTAGACTTGGTATTAAACAAACTCAGAGGCAATAGTTCCAAAACAGCTGGAACAAATGCACTTCTGCTCCTCTGAACATCACATGGGGATCAAAGCTAGCTCTGATTATATTTGTTATTGGTCAGTATTAATATTCTTTAGGTTGTAAGTGTCAGTTTTCATTCCAGTAAGGTTTAACTATTATGGACATTTAATTTCATTGCCTAAAGATGCTGAAATGTGGAAAAATCCTTCAAATCACTTCACACAACTCAAAGTACCGTCACTTATGCATGTCTATGCGGAAATGGTGTGATTGAGTTTAGCAAACATGTAAAACTAGGTCTGTAATATTTCAACATATTTTTTGTAATTCTGCCTTTGTACACCACCACAATATATTGGAAATGAAGCATTCAAGTGTAAACTGTCATCTTTGATTCACACATAAGATTTTGGATATTATGAACAACCGTGTAGAGTGAGTTACACCTAGGTCATTTTAATACTGAAATTATTTTCATGGAAAACTATTCTAAATAAGTAACTTTGATACATACAGATGAGTTTTTAGGGATTAAAGAGAGGGACTTTAAATCTTACCATTGAATTTCTGCATACCTGCTGCTGTGTGATTATCAGCTGGAGCAGATCACACTGGCTACCCAATATGCTATGTTAAACAATTGTCCTGATGAAGGTCTAGTGACTTCAAGATCTGGATATTGTTGATATGTCTTTATAGTCAGTTACATGGGTGTAACTGTCCAAGTGTTCCTTTCTCCATATTAGATATGAATTTTTAAAACTTCCATGCCCAAATTGTTTAAGTGCAGCAAGGCTTTTAACATCACTAAAAAAGCTGAATTTCTCACTACTCTGTGAATAAGGGTTGTGTGTATATTCAATGTCAAGCACACAAATACTAATCAACTGTACCACAGATATATCGTGTCATGAAAAGTATTTACCAACCTACAGAAATCTTCTATTTTTTGCATATTTCTCTAACTTAAATGTTCCAACTCATCAGACTAATATTTATTTAATATTAGACAGAGATAACCCACAAAACACAAAATGCAGCTTTTGAATGATGATTTATTAAAGATTTATTTAAAAAAAAACCCATATCATCCCTGTGAAAAAGTAATGCCACCCCCTAAACCTAATAACTGGTTGGTCCACCCTTGGCAGCAATAACTGCAGTTAAATGTTAGTGATAGCTTGTGATCAGTCTTTTACATTGTCATGTAACAAAGTTTTTATTTGGTGATGTTAGATGGTTTACAAACATGAACTGCCCTTTGAAGGTCTTGCCACAGCATCTTAATTGGAATCAAGTCTGAAAGTCTGCAGAGGTGGACTTTCTTGTGTGCTTTTCGTCACTGTCATGTTGCATTACGCATTTGTGCTTGAGCTTTAGGTCATGAACTGATGGGTGGATATTCTCCAGGAGGATTTTCTGATAGAGAACAGAGATCATAGCTCCATCAATTATGACAAGATGTCCAGGTCCTGTGGAAGCAAAGCAGTGGTTTGCACCTTGCAGCTCTCCCATGGATACCATTTTCATCCGGTGTCTTGCCTAATGTGGAATCATGTACACTGAACTTAACTGAGGCAGTCGAGGTCTGCAGTTCTTTTGATGTTTGTCTGAGTTCTTTTGTGACTTCCTAGATTAGATATCAACGCGCTCTTGAAGAAATTTTAGTAGGTCAGCCACTCCTGGGAAGGTTCACCACTATTTCATGTTTTCTCCATTTGTGGAAAATGACTCTCAATGTGGTTTGCTGGAGTCCTACAGCCTTAGCAATGGCATTGGGGTTGGCGTTCCACACTGATAAATGTCATGACTTTGTTTTGCATCTGTTCTTGAATCTCTTTAGAACATGGCATCATGTGCTGCTTTTTAAGGCCCTTTAGTCTACTTCACAATACCAGACAGGTTCTATTTAGGGATGTGTTTAGATTCAACAAGCCTGGCAGTAATCATACGTGGGTGTGGATGGTGACCTTGAACCCAACTGCCACATGAATTTGGTCATTTGGTAGACTGGTAGCAATTACTTTTCCACATAAGGCAAGACAGCATTTTTTCTTCAAAAAATAAAATCATCTAAAAACTGCACTTTTTGTTTTGTTGGGTTATCTTTGTCTTACATTAAGATCAATTTGATGATCTGAAACATTTAAGTGTGACAAATATTTAAAAAGAGAAGATTTCTGTGCAGGGGGGAGGGGGACATTTATTCACAGCACTGTATAGTATAAAAAAGAATGTCTTCCCCTGGTGGTTGCATGGGAATATTGACGTTGCACAAATCTTTACAATTAAGACACAACATTATTGTAAAAATGTATGTAGAAGATGTCAAAATGTTTCGACAGATTCTGGAGTGAATCTACAGGAGTCACTAAGACACTGTTTATCAGAAAGCAGAACTAATATGGAGATAGAAAATGGACAACAAACTAAAGAGAAATGGAAGAGAATGAAAACCATATTTTTATTGTGTGCTGGACTTGAGTGGGAAGATATAAACCAAACATGGGCACAAATACTGAGTAAAAACAACTATCTATACCAGTCCTGATTTATTCAGGTACAAGTCAATGTTTTATTCAACAAAATACTTTGTCTTCATTACTCTTATTCTGTTATTTTACATTGTCCAAACAGTACTGCCAAAGCAGATAAATCTAGTCACTAACCATTTTAAATATTTTCAAACAGTATTTCACCCATGTCCAGAGCAAACTGAAAGAGACAGAAAATGAAGTTAACGGTGAAGATAAAACGGAAAAATGCTTTCAGAACAATCACTTACTGATAGTGATCAACAGAAAGCCACTGAGAAACCAAACCAAGATGGCCAATAGGAAACAAAAAGGAAACACAAAATTGGAGATGCATTAGATTGAAATCAAAGTGATAAAAGCAGAAGAAGGGACAGATGGAAGTTGACTTCTCTGCTCAGAAGCACACACACCACACTCTTTATACATAAGTGTACTTTATAAAGAGACTGAACAGCATTTTTTTGTGCATCACCTAGCTGTCTGTGTTGTGTGTTTATTTGTGCATTACCTGGTTGGCATAAGCATGTGTAAGTGCTGTATGGTTCTTGCCAGGACTGTAGGTGGGCCTGTATTTGTACATGGTGGGGGTGGGAGGGGCTTTGTTCAGTAGACTGCACTCTGTGGAAGGGTGGGACACAAATGATACAAAAATACCACAGTAAAAATCTACACAGATTCAGATTTGTCAAACTCACATGGATTCTTAACAGAAAGCCGAGACAAAGCTCTTGTGCAGGTGGCTTGTATAAGTCTGAGCTGTAGCAGAAGTTAGATAGCATTACCCTCTGTGTTTCCTCTGGTGATCCCAGGGTAACGAAGCTCTGGCTTAGGCGGAGGAGGCGGCTCTGCATCACATGACTGGCTCTCCATCATCTCCAGACTGGACTTGGACTAGAAAGAACACGAGGAATGAGGGTCAGAAAATCAAAGAATACAGACTTTGAGAATCAAGTTATACAGCCCTGTAACTGTACTTGTGACACGTGGAGGAAAACAACATAATAAGACACTTAATTTTGCTTTTCACTTTATTTTTCCACCCATCTGGATGTATTAATCTAATGTACTCATTCACCTAACCACAGAAAATAAATTAGTAAATCATTTTCTGTATAAATAACCATTAAAGGAATACAAATACTTGCAGATGTTTGTTGTCTAGCATTTCTAAAACTGTTCATACAAATTTATGCACTAACGTTTTAGTGCCTTGGAGTAAACCATTCCTGACCCTGTACCATGAATATAAATTAATTTTTGTGTGGTCCTGACCAGGACTGATTCCTGTGGATTCTCCACATTTTGCTGCCTGCCCTCTAGCTTTGCGCAGAGCTTTGATATGTTTAATTCAGAAACTCATCCTACTGTCTGGACATGGTGACCCCATAGTTAATTTCACACATCAGAGACCTGTACTAAAAACCATGTTCAACATATCCAGGGCATCTTTTCATTATCTGGCTGCAACAAAAACTAACAACTTTTGTCTCCCTGAGCAGTCGCTCAAAGATGGTTCTCAACTCAGCAAGGTAACCACTGGTTTCTGAATCACTGAGCGTGTTCAAATAAAAGGGGTGGTGGTGGCATCAGATGACTAGGCGCAAGCATGGGATGTCTAGAGCTTCACATTTCACACAAGAAGAAGAAACTGTGATTCAAAACCAATATGAGGAATTGAAAACTACTATACAGACTAAAAGCCACACAGCTTCTGTAGCCAAAACCAGGAAGGAAAGTTTGCAAAAAAATTGCAGACTGCGTGAATGTGAGCTAATAGGCATATCATTATCAATGCCTCATGTGATCTGAGAAACAATAGAATTATGTCCAAGAGTTGCTTAGAGGAAGAACTGTTCAACAATTACTTTAATGCATTGTCATTTTGCAACATGCTATTGTATAACAAAATTATAGCTATAATCCCTTCATGCTACTCACAAAAACTGAAATTATTGAAGAATGAAAAACCAAGTAAAAATAAAAACCTGTTTACATGATGATGTGGAGGATTAATTCAGTAATCTTATATTCATTGTGATATTCTTACAGAGTGCAAAGTAGTCTTAGAGAGAAGAACAAATGTAAAAACATCATTCAAACTGAGCTCTGTGGGATTATTCATGAACGGAGATGCCTTTTTCTGAAGGAACTGATTGGACTGGATTGACAGTGTTTTAATTAGCGTTGATCTGGAACTTAACCTGGTCCAGAGCAGGTTAGACATTCAGCATAAGCCTGGTAAAAAGTGAACCACCATCATAGTCCTGAAAACTCAGAATTAAACATGAAGTTACCTTCTTAACCTCCAAATCCTGCTTCATAGTACAGACCTCTGCACGTACTTTGTCAGCTATTCTTTGTTAGACACATTAGGAGCAGGTGCATTGCTGCCCATGTCCTTCAGTCTGGGTAGGGTAGTTTAGTCGTCTTCAGTTTAATTAGCAAATTGAAAAAATCTTAGCCCTACTTTGATTTTATTTGATGAAAACAAACCAAAGAGCATGAGTATAAGCAAAATAATTCCTCCATTTCCAAATAAATTACTGCCTGCATTCTATCAAAGCAGAGTTAACTCAAGTGGCATCCAACAACATCCAAAAGTCTTTGGTCATTTTTAACACTATAGCAGTTTTTAAATTCATAACACAAACAATGCACATTATATTTTGTTTTTGAATCCTTCATTATGGAGCATAACAGGCTGTCTCAGCTGAGGTGGTTTTGTTACATTTACTGACGTACACTTGTATGATTTCTGTGTAGTGAGTTTAAAACAGCTTTCAAACCTCTTGCTGCCATCTGGATCTGCCTATTTGCAAACTTATCAAGTGCAGATTTGAATGAGAAACATATCCTTGCATAACACTTGTTTCTCATCATGCTAATGCAGTTCTTTTTAAAAACAGAATGATAACAAAGCACTTCAGTAAAGCCTTTCCCCCACAAGCACTTATCCTGCTGTGCTTACCCTGTGCAGGTCTCCCTGTATGCCATTGTCCAGAATCTTTGCAGCCAGCTGGGCTTCTGTCAGCTGTGGGCGCAGAAAAGGAGGCTGCACAAACACACTCTGCACACACTTCTTCCTGCCAAGATACCTGCAGAGAGTACAGACATCGAGTGTCCTCACTATAAGTACCTACCACTACAAATGTATACGACTGTTATTATCATCAGTGGATCTTTCAAATATCAAAGAACTCTCACTTATTCTTTCAAAAAATGGTCTTTGGATGTTTTACATCTCTGAATTTTGCTCCACAATGTGTAGGTAGTTTCAGTTTAGCCTTCACCATTTTGTTCAGACTTGACATTTATTGTCGTGACACACTGCTTCACCAAACCAACAGTTGATATTCAGTAACTACTTCACGCAGATAATGAAGGTTGTGTTCCACAACTATAAGCTTACTTAGCTCCAAATGTTGATCTGATGTATACAAGTGTCCAGTTTTAACATGCCATGATCAGCTGACCTTTTCTCTGGAGAGGAATCTCCGTTTTGTAACTTCATTCTATGACGACCAATGAACCAGAGTGATGTGTATTTTCACTCATAAATAGGCAGGAGAGATTAGTGAGCATCTTGGAGAAGGCATGTTAAATAGCAGAGTAAAGTTTCACTGTAGCCGTTTCACAATTCATATTAATTTCCTAAAGTTGATATCATCTACTGCTGGTGAAGTTTATCAGCTCCAGCTATGAATGAGGAAGTTGCCAATTTTACTTGTACATTTTCAGTACTGGCCTTTGGGGATAAAAAATAGCAAGGAGACATAAAAGGGTCAATAATAAATCAGCTTAACAACAACACTGTCACAAGTGGGGAAAAAGGATCCAAAATGAAATGGAACCAAATCCTAGCAGTGTATACTGAGAAATGTTCTATGCTGTGTCTTAGTGAAATGCTGAGGCGTCATCGATAAAAACATGCTTTTGTAAGGTTATGTAAAGTTCGTGAACACGTAACCAGAGATGGAAATAGTTAAACACAAAAATAAAAAGTCATGAAAAGGAAATTTTAAAAAATGCACCTGGGTGCTTGTGAGCTGCAGAGGACATGAGAGACATTCTTCCAACAGCCATTGGTGAAAGGGTTTACACCTCCTCTGAATTTTCCCGTTACCTGGAGAATGACACGACATAATGACAGGGGAACTTACAGAGTTACATGTAGAATGTACAAACATTTAGTCAAAAGATGAAAGATTAGTACATTATATATATATACATACATATATATTTTAGGGGTGTAACGGTACACATATTCGTACCGAACTGTACGGTACAGGCATGTTCGGTTCAGTACAGACGTGTACCGTGGTACAAACATTTTAAGACTATTAAGAATGGCCAATGAACAGACTTGTTTTAATTGTGAAACTGAAAACCTTGTAATGCACACAGTTGTGGTGGACCTTCTCTGTCTCACAGTTGTACAGTATTGCGGAACTAAAAGCAAGTGGGAGTTTCCAGTGGACTACAGGATGTAACAGACCGTCTATTCTCCTGCCAGTGCTTCTGTGATAAGCCTGTCTCATCCCAAAGGGCCAGCAAATGGCGATTTTCTCTGGTTAGTCACTTTGATGACGCCGGATACCTAGGGAAGGTCCGACAATTTCTGTGCTCCGGATATACGGACAACCTTACTAGAGTCCGCAAAATACTCACTAGTAAAGTCGTCCGTCCGTCCATCTGTCCGTCCCCCCTCCCCTCCATACACAATATGCGTGTATGACGATTCCCAGTAGTCCAGTAAATTAAAATCCAACCTGGTTCCCCCACACACAGTTCAGTCCAATCCAGACAACTACATTACAGCTCAGAAGTCCATTCCGGGTTTTACCACAGATCTTTGAACGCAAACCAAAACAAGAAATCAAGTTAATAAGCCAGGAGAATAACGTCTCTTAGCGCCATGAAACAACGTTATAGTGATAATATTTACAGTGCTCACACCGGTACCCACAATACCAGGGACAGTCACTCGACACTGGCAATTCCCAGCAATTATTCCATCCACCTTCATTCCAGCAGCTAACGGTCCAAGAGGCTATAAACAGCTTCTTGACGGGGACTTAGACATGTGCTCAGATGCCTCAGTAAGTTGGCTCTTCTCGCTCTTCTGACTCTCCCACCGGCGTCTCTGAGACATCTTCATATCTTTTTCCGATTTGAACTTCGCAGGCTATCTGGAATGTTGTGATGGCATGATTGTGGATGGCAACAGCAGTCACTATGAGGGACCATCTAACTATCCCCACTGGGAAAAACCACTGGACTATAACCAACCGTGACTTCTGTACCGCGGTATGTACCGAACCCTGATTTTTGGGTACCGTTACACCCCTAATACATATACATATACATATATATATATATATATATATATATATGAGTGTGTGTGTGTGTGTTTTAAAAATGTCACCACTTTCAAAATATTTTATTTACTATAAATGTAATTATGAAAACTTACTCTTCATCTGTTTTATAACATGACTGATGCTAATATCTTGCCAATTCTAGAAAGATGTTCAACTGTAAGTTTTCAGAAATCCATTAAAGGATTTTTGTGAGCAATTGTTGTGATCATTTCACCTGTCACTGTAAGTTTTCAGAAATACATTACAGGATTTTTTAAAACAATTGCTGTGACCATTTTACCTGTCATTTCACCTTCACATACTGGAGTAACAAGTTTCCTACCTGTTCATTGGTTGTCCTGCCCCTGGCCACAAGCACTATGTGGAAGCCAGTAAGGCCAGCAACAGGAATGAAGAACAGGCCTGCAACACACATTACAGCTAGCCTGGGAGCAAAGGGGGTCAAGGAATATTACATAACAATGAGACAAAGGCTAATAGAGAGTGGCATAATAAATTTCATGGCATGGAATTCCATGTGATCGTAGGACTTCTTGTGTATAAATGGCCTGGTGTTGATGATATGACACATCCTCCTTAGCACAGAAATCTCTCAAAAACAGCACCTGGACCATCAGAGTACTACAACATGATATCAATAAATGGCTAAGAAAGTCTGTTTAAAACAGTTAGCAATGCTTTAAGCCAGAAAAAAGTCAAGTGTCAAAACTTGTGTCATCACACAACCATAACAGTGTTAAAGTAATCCAACAGTATCAGCAATATAAAATTTACAAAGCAAAAATACATGACATGTTGAACCCAAATTACATGACATATTAAAGGATACGTGACAATGGCATGCAGGCGGTCGATGTGTTGTCGATGATAAAGGATGAAGAGCAGGCCAAAACCAAACACAGCCATAATGTGAGCCGTAAGTGACAGGAGGAAGAGGAAGAAATAGCGGTAGTTCCGCCTGCCGATGCAGTTGTTCACCCACGGACAGTGGTGGTCGAAGTCCTTCAAAATGAGGATTAGGGTTCAGACACTATGGTAAGAATAATGGCTTGAAAGGCACGTCTTTACTCTTCAACATAAATATATTTATCAAGAAGGTTTCTAGCATCCCTTACTTACTGATACAGAACTAAGGCTGGTCTAAATAGCAGTTTCTGTGCTCCAGATATTCTGGTCCACCTAATGATGAACATCCAAATATCCGGCCCATGCGGTGGCGGCGGGGCTGGGGTTAATGACTAAGAATAAAATTTTTTTTTCTTTAATTACTATCTCAGTAAGCGACTGAGATATACCAATGCTTCATGTGGGGGGGGTATGCAATGTCAGTTTTTTCCACTATTGTGCAGCTGTACCTACAACTCTGTTAAAACACTTTCAAACTACTGTACAACCCCACCCTCAATTTCACAGGATTGGCTCTTCAGGTTTGCTACATATAAACCATAGATTTCTGAATCCGCCTTTTTGAGACTTTTATTGGTACACTGCAGGTTCAAGGGAGGAAATGGTCAGCCATAGCACTGACAACTCATTTTGCTCATGATAAATCTTTTGTCAGATCGGGCCTTTAATGTATCTATAGGGCTGTTGTTGCACGTTGTTGTGGAATCAGCTCCCAGTTTGGGCTGAGGACGCAGATGCCCCCGCTACTTGCAAGATCACGCTTAAAACTTTCCTCTTTGATAAAGCTTACAGTTAGGGCTGCTCAGGATCACCTGAGCTGTCCCTTACTTATGCTGCAATAGGTTTAGACTGCTGGGACACTTCCCATGATGCACTGAGCACCTCTCTCCTACTCTGCCCTCTGTCTCTTTTATGCAGTTTTATACCATTTAACAAAACTTTGTCTTTCCCAAAGTTCTGCGTTTGTCTGTCTGCAGGTGTCCTGCCCTATATAAATAAAATTGAACTGAATTAAACTGAACAGATTTATAATGTATTACAATTAGACTTTTTTCTAACACTTCTTGGTGTTGAAAGTGCACATTTAGTCAGAGACTCCACACATACAAAATATCCCAAATGACATCTGTATATGTAAATAGTACATGTTTGAGTGTGGACACACCTCAACACAGTTGTCACAGACAGAGCAGTGGGAGCACCGTGGTGGCCTGTAGAAGCGGCAGGTTGAACACCATTTCATCCTGACCTGAATCCCTCTGATCTCCACAGTCTTGTAAAGAGGAGCACGAAAATCGTCCTCCTTGTCCTCATCCTCCTCAGCTGCATAGATAACACACACATGATCCCTTACATGATCCTAAAAGTGACCATAATTAACTTTTGAGGCCTGACATCAGAACACATGTAATATATTATCATATCCCTACAAACTACTCAAGAAAATCATTGAGTTAAACATCTGACAATAACAATATCCTTCTTGTACACTTGGAGATTCTTTACAATGTCTTTCCTTTGTAAACATACATAAATTACTTGTTCTTTACATTTAGCTATCCATTAACTCACCTCTCGGGAAGATACCAGGGTCCATGAATGTGGCCATACAAAAGTTTGCCAAAACAAAGAGGAAGATGACTCCATTATAGATGGGCACAGCTACTGAGAAACGCTCTGAAAGCCATGGACATCTGAAACGAAACCATGCCTGACACTCAAAATTCTGTCACATTATCAACCAATAGAACTGCTTGGTTCAGTTATAATAAAAGTGAGCTTGTGGTCCCTGAAAGGTAAGCTGCAGGGCTTACTGGTCCTTTCACAGAATCATTGATTTTTTTTTTTAATAGAGATGTCAGACAACTTTTCTGTAGGTTAAAACCTGTGAAAGAGCAGGATGATTCAAAGTAGAGCACAATCCAGGACTGAGTAGTTTAAAGGATGAGGCTTGAGGTTTTAGTTTTCATGTTTTCAAGTAACTCCAACCCTAACCCAATAAAGATTCACCAGAATCTTGACTATTATTAGACCTATGAAACTAAAAAAACTCAGCATTTAATTAGTCAGTCTAGAATATTGTGATATTGTGAACGGAATATCCCAAAAAGTAAAACTATGCAAAATTCCTAAAAAGATTGTATGGTTAGCAAGTACTATGTTGGCATGCCTGCTTTAATCATTATGCAATCAAGGCACCTACAAAGCAGGGCTTATGATGGTTGATGGAAAAATGTTTTTTGAATGATAGCTGACAAGAAATGACACTGTGTGATGAAACAGACATTTAGTTGTTTCTTTTCATAGTCTTCAAGGAAGTTTCCTGGTTGTTTTTGTGTTCTTCCCCTTATTTTCAATTGTTATTTGCTTTCTTACATGGCATTGTATTAGTTCACTGGTGAGAAAATATGAGGGAATGTGACTGACTGCAGGGATACAAACACAAAGAGACTCTTGGAGAAAGACAGAGTGAAAGACTGGATGATGAGCTTTTGTCAGGGTGACAGATGTTGGCCTATTTTCTCCTCACTAATCTGAGGCACAAAGCTGACTGCCCACCACCCTGACCACATAGACGGAGATTAGATTTTCTCACATATGCACACACAAATACAAGGCACCAGGCTGTCAGGCACACATGCGTGCACGCAAATCAATCTGATGTTCCCACATTTTAACTACATGCATGTTCTCCCACAGACACTGCTTCACACACTCCCAGTCTTGACACTACTTTCATTTCTTCTACTACTCAGACAAACACACACACAAACCCACTCAAGGGTGAGATGTCAGCAACATTGGTGATGACAGTTTATAACGCCACTGACTTAGTATTATGTCAGAAATACAGTACTGAAAACAACCTTAGTTCATTCCACACAACTGTTTACAGATTGTTTTTGAAATGAGTTAGGCTGTCACTAACTCAAGACAAATGCAACCTGGTTACTTCGTTTGCTTTTTGTCAATTGGACATGACGAAACCCTTACAAATGTATGTTGCTGTACTATTATCAATTTTATTTATGTGCCAGCTGTAACAATCCTGTCAGGGTGCCCTGGTGGCCTAGGGGTTAAGGCGTCAACCGTGAATTAGGGACAATCTTTCTACTGTTGACATCATTATTCTGTTTCATTATGGCTAGAGACAGCTCATGTTTACTGCAGTTTCATAGTAGCTGATTTAAAGAAAACAAGTTACTTTAAACAAAGTCAGTGGTTAAATTTTACAGATTCAGTCAGGGAAACATACAGTAAATTGAGTTACCAATACATACATTACATTACATTACATTACTACTTACATTCCCTGAATAAATTAAATTTACTTCGACAGCTTCAATTCACCATGATACACAGACATTTCATCTTTGTGTTTAAATGACAAATCCCCCTTAAATAATATTTCTGCTTCTACTAGTTTCACACCAAGCAGAAATATTGATTCCACTTTGCTAACTGCACTGTGAACTACATTTGGGCTTGCACTTCTCCAACATTTTTCTGTTATAATATTGTTACATTGTTATAATATATACACTCTCCGGCCACTGTATTACGTACACCTGTTCGATTGCTCATTAACACAAATAGCTAATCAGCCAATCACATGGCCGCAACTCAATGCATTTATCCCGTAGACCTGGTCAACAACTTGCTGAAGATCAAACTGAGCATCAGAATGGGAACGAACTGGGATTTTAGTGACTTTGAACGTGGCACGGTTGTTGATGCCAGACAGGCTGGTCTGAGTATTTCAGAAACTGTTGATCTACTAGGATT
Organism: Dascyllus trimaculatus; assembly: GCA_024666655.1. NCBI lineage: Eukaryota > Metazoa > Chordata > Actinopteri > Pomacentridae > Dascyllus > Dascyllus trimaculatus. Next base: position 2,655,198 of record CM045447.1, on the reverse strand, counting down.
TTCATGCACAACGATCTCTAGGGTTTACAGGGAATGGTCCGAAAAAGAGAACATATCCAGTGAGCAGCAGTTGTGTGGAAGATAGAAAGGCAACAGTAACTCAAATAACCATTGGTTACAACCAAGGAATGTAGAATACCATCTCTGAACGCACAACACGTCAAACCTTGAAGACAACAGGCTACAGCAGCAGTAAACCACACCGGGCGCCACTCCTGTCAGCTAAGAACAGGAAACTGAGGCTACAATTCGCTCAGGGCTCACCAAAATTGGACAACAGAAGATTGGAAAAACATTGCTTGGTCTGATGAGTCTCCATTTCAGCTGCAACATTCAGATAGTTAGGTAGGAATTTGAAGTAAACAACATGAAAGCATGGATCCTTCCTGCCTTGTATCAACGGTTCAGGCTGATGGTGGTGATGTCATGGTGTGGGGAATGTTTTCTTGGCACACTTTGGGCCCCTTAGTATCAAATGAGCACCATTTAAACACCACAGTCTACCCAAGTATTGTTGCTGACCATGTCCATCTCTTTGAGAACACAGTGTATCCATCTTCTGAAGCCACTTCCAGCAGGATAATGCACCATGTCACAAAGCTCAAATCATCTCAAACTGGTTTCATGAACATGACAATGAGTTCACTGTACTCCAGTGGCCTCCACAGTCACCAGATCTCAATCCAATACAGCACCTCTAGGATGTGGTGGAACGGGAGATTGGCATCACGGATGTGCAGCCGACAAATCTGCAGCAACTGCGTGATGCTATCATGTCACTATGGACCAAAATCTCTGAGGAATGTTTCCAACTCCTTGTTGAAAGTATGCCATGAAGAATAAAGGCAGTTCTAAAGGCAAAAGAGGTTCCAACCTTTTACCAGTAAGATGTACCTAATAAAGTGGCCGTTGAGTGTATATTTTACTCTATATTTTGAAAAAAGAGATAACTTTAAAAACAAAATTAGATTTTCCCTCAATAATGTACACATCAGTGTATAAACTAGCCACATTTTTTACTACTGTCTAAGTATTGGCTGGGTTTGATTTAAAAAGTGATTTGGCAAACTGTGATCATGATTAAAATTTGCATGCTAGACTTCAAACCTGCACTGGCTTAATTCTATTTTAGTAATACCCTTACACATTACCACATCATACAGTTGATATGGTTATCAAAGTATTATCAGAGTTTTGTCTCTTTAAAAAAAGCTGCCTGCTGCACCTGCTGGAAACAATCCTAAAAGGAATAAAATAAATAAAGATGGTCCATAAGACCAAAACAATATGCTAAAAGAAACTAAAAACTAGTAAAACTGCCGCGTTTGTGACAGTGTGAACTTTCTAAGTTCACCCTGGCAACTGTTCACATTACACATGCTGATGATAATTTGAGAAATTATTACTTTGAAAATAAATTTAGATATAATTTAGACAGACAGACAGATAAAATAATCTAACTATCACCAATCAAATCAAACAACCTCGGTCATTTATGTACAAACAACAGAGCCCTGCTCTCCATTACAAATATTTCACAATTAAAGATGTATTTCTTCATGGCTCATAATCAGGACTTTGTGTGTCTGAGACAATTGTTGCCACTTACGTGAAGCAGAAGAAGAGCGTGGTGGACCCAACAAGGAAGAAAGTGGCTGCAGACACCGGGACGTAGCGGGAGGGTCGTAAGGGTCTGCTGGGCGGCACCACAGCATGAGGGAGGGGTGATGAGGATGGACCCCGCCCTCCACTCTTACTACTACCACCTGTCATCACGCCCTCTGTTTGTTTTCTAAACGCTATGCCAAAGAATTTGGGTTTCAGAGAGAAATGTTTCTTTATGTATAGTAAATGGATTGATAGTGTAAGAGTAGAAATGGCAGATTGGCAAAAAAAAGAAAAGAAGGAAAAGAAGAGCTATAAAGAGATGGTGGAATAGTTTTAGTGGGTTTTGTCTCTCAGAAAGAGGAAAAGACTCAGGTTGAACATTTAGATGAGAGGAGGCGTGAATGATTGGTTTCTTGGGTTCTTAGGTCAATCCTGATGTACTGTGTGTGAGAACTTAAAAGAAGCTTGTAAGTCTCTCTGCTGTAAAAGCCTTGTTTTCTTCTCAGCCAGACGAACAGGTGGGAAGGCCAGTCGGACAAGACAGCCCTAAACTGTAAAGAGAAATGTGTTTGAGCAACTATCTGTTACACTGTTGCAGGCAAATACAAAACCACTTATTCCACTCTGTTCAGCAACACAGCCAGTTAATTACAGGCTTACAGAAAGTGATTATTTCTATGGGTCCCTTTCCACACAGTACAATCAGTCTAAGAAGAGTAATTTAGCTTGCTGCATAACAAGGTGAACCAAGCCAAGAACATAATAGTACTTTTGTTTTTTTAAACATGGCTGTTATTTAGATGTTTAAAAAGTATTTGGGCCCGTTTTGTGAAAACACAATAATTAAGTTCTTTAGTGTTTTGGTGCTGTGAAAAGTGACAGAGAAATGTTCTGCTAAACTGAAGAGCCTTGCCTCAGATGTGAACTAATTTAGTTTGATAGTAGTATTGTATGGTACAAGAATAGGCAGAGGTAGAATTGTATTGGTATGAAATGGACATAGTAGAAACAATAACAAAAGTAAGAGAAAAAAGAGGAAAGCTGGGGAAAAAAAGGCCTGAGATGATAATATGATTTGGCTTTCTATTTTCCTTCTTCTGTGGCTTTCCTCAGCTTAGTGCAGGTCAGGTTGTAATATCAGAAATTAGCTCTTTTGTAGCCAAGTCCGCATTAACAAAAAGTTCATTTGAATATAAGGCTTTCAGCACTCAGAAACAAGATGTCAGGGTAGATGTAGCAGGCTGAAACAAAGTCTTGCAAATGAAAAAAAGTCAACCCCTTGCTCACTCTAAGAGGAGGAGACAATTGTCTTTCAGTTCAGGACTTGTATTAGAAACAGCAGTCTGTAAGCGGCCCAATGGAGTAGCCTGGTTTTCCTGTGTTGGGGCATACCTAAACTCGGCTGGTGGCAGATTCAAACTACCTTACCTGCCAGCAGCACCATGGATATGATAAGAAGACAAAAAACAGGTAGTGATTGTGTGGTACTTCTCAAAATGTCTAGAGGAGAATCCAGTAGACCATCCATTAGTATCCATGTACATGAAATTGTTGAGAAACAGCTAAATCTACAGTGCTGAACCGGAGCACTAGGGGTTAGGTGTGACCAGTTAATGATATTTCCTTCTTCCTGTGTGCTAGTGGACAGCTATTCCCGTTAGTTATGCAATGTTGGCTTCCCAGCAACAATTTTTTAAAAATCTTTTTTGCCGTCTTCTCCAGGGACTTCCCTCTGACTTCCTTTCCCAGCAGAGAGCCCTCAGGCTTGGATAACACCCTCCCACAAACAAAAAAGTAAAAAATAGTAGCTTTTATATGTGGAAAATGAAGATTCCAAAAGCCAGTTGTATCTTGAGGTTTTCAGGTTTGAAGCATCATTCTCTAACCTCAAAAACAGGATGCAGGCACATTTCCCCTTCCTCTTCGCCTCCTCACTTATGATGTGGATCATAAGTGAGTGATGTGTATGTGAATGAAACAGCAGAATTCTACAGGTCGTCTTAAGTCACAAAAAAGTGAATCCAGTCTGACAGTTGGTCAAGATGCCGCACCTGCAGTAATAATGAGAAGAACACAGGGTTGGATAAAGATCAGAAACTCCAGTATATAAAAATGTATTTTATACAACCTTCATAGGTTTTAAATTTCATTGTTTATCCACTGTCACTGAAGGCACAGCGCTCATTAACATAATACAGAGCCTAAACAATCATTGGTTATAAATAGGGCTGCAACTATCAATTATTTTAATAATCGAGTTTTTCTATCGATTATTCTGGCAATTAATCGAGTAACTGGACAAAAAATAATTTAATTTAATAACTTAAGCTTAGTTTCATAGTAATACATGACAGAGAACAATAAAAGTCAGTTAAATGAACAACCAATTAAAGTTTTCAAAACCTCCAGCAGGGTGCTACCAACATCCTCTCAAGCTGGAATGGAAGCTTTCAGTTAGATGCAACAGTGAAGATGTATTTGTCCCATGCTAAGTAGCAAACACTAGCACTAGCCTTGCTAGTACGAAAACATTTCCTCCCGAGTCTCAATACAACCACAAAGTTGTGTCCTATAATTTGGGAAATTCAGAAACAGAACAAGCTTTTCCTTTGTTCTCTGTGCCAGGTGCAATGCCTCGTTTCCATTGGCTACCTGTTTCTACACCATAGCGCGGAGGGTCAAAGTTCTACAAATCTGAACTCTGACTGCGGCGAGCGTGTGGTCTCTACGACCTCCACACTGCGTTTTAGGACGTTTGCACTGTAGGAATTTCCCGACAGACACAGGACCTTTCGAGGAACTAGTATATTTCTTGAGATTAGTTGTGACAGTTCTACAGTTACTGGAATTTTTAGATCAGGCAGAGATATCCTGTTATAGTTGTTCATTTGTAAGGAATATAATCATTTGTCATTATTTTTTGGGTTGGAGCAGTGGTTTTCAACTTTTTTTTTCATTGATGTACCCCCTCTGAACAATTTCTTCGTTCAAGTGCCCACTAACCAGGCCAAAACATTTTTGGTAAAAAAAAAGAGATGAAGACATAAATTACATCACTGTCATCAGTTCATGATTTATTAAATTTTATAACAGTAAAAAATATTGTTCATTTGCAGTTGTCTTTTTTGATCTGGAAAAAATTTGAAAAAAAATAACAAAAAAGTTGTTTAAAAATAAACAAGTGATTCAATTATTAATAAAGACTTGTACAAATAGAAGTAATCATTAACTTAAAATGCCCTCTTTGGGGATTAGAATAGATATCCATCTGGATTCATGAACTTAATTATAAACATTTCTTCACAAAAAAAGAAATCTTTAACATCAGTATTTATGGAAAATGCTTACAAAACATCTAGCTGTCACCACTGAATATTGCATTGTTGCATTTAAGAGAGTTGTTTTTCACGGACATTTTAGTGAAAAACCTGAGCTTGTGCTTCACTGAGGATCTTTGTCAGTCTTGGTGGCAGGGAGGCAACTGCTGTGATCAAGCTCTTCTCAGCTGTCCTACTGTTTCTTTGGTTCAATTTGATCACAGTCATTACAGAGAAAGAGGTCTCACTTAAATATTAACATGAAAAATGTCTTTTCCCATTTTATCTACTCTCTGTCAAACAGAGTCATTTGATAAAGGCACAGTCTTTACTTTCTCGGCTGCCCAGCATTGTCTTGGCCAGCATTGCAGCGGCTGAAGAATCAGCTCTTCAGCAATGAGCAAAGACACTGCGTAAGAAGCCTCCAGAGCTTTGGCTGATGTTGTGGAGGCCTTCCGCATCGTGTCTTAAGATGACCTGAATTCATTTAGTTTCCTCTTAAAAAACTCAAGTGGCTTACCGACTTGACAAGTGTGTTTTGTCCGGAGATGCCGCTGAAGATGTACGGACTTCATGTTACTGTTAGCTAACATTTCCCCACAGAAAAATGCCTTGGGAGGTTACAACTTCGTAGCTGTAAATCCCATTAACACATTCTTCGGAACATTGTCTGAATTTTGTCGACTCTGGTTTGGCTTTCTTTTGCACCTGTTCCGCCATGCTTTCAGCTGCATTACTGCTACGCTTTAACTAGGACTCTATTGTTTGCCACACTGATAGCTGACTGACAGTTGATGCCAGGTTGCACATGATAGATAAGGTCAAACCATCATGGTATGGAGGAAACTCTGGGTTAATGGCAATGAAATGGATTAGTCTACTTGATATGAAGTTCAGTTTATGAACTTTGATTCATACTTTTTTGAAGTATTATTCAATAAATATATTTTATAAAGGATTTTTGAATTGTTGCTATTTTTAAAATATTTTTTAAAAATCTCACATACCCCCTGGCATACCTTCAAGTACCCGCAGGGGTAGGCGTACCCCCATTTGAGAACCACTGGGTTAGAGTACTTGTCTATCTAAACATAACTCTTAACTTAGGGTGCTTGTGAAAGCTGCCAAACTCTGGTGAGGATAAAACAACCACACTTTCCAGGCTCATATATCACCCAACATTTATTGCAGATACAGTTGTGAAAAAAAGTTTACATATGCTTGTAAAGACCATGAATATCATGGCATTTTTGAGTTTCTAGTGACTCCTACAACTCCGATATTTCTATGATGGAATGATGAAAACACATGCATCTTTGTCACAAAAAAAACAATCACGCATTTTGGATCTTTCATAGATTTACTGCAGATCATCTGGAAATATGACAAAATCTGTTTAAAAATCTGCTGGTTAAACATATACATACAGCAATGATAATATTTGGTTAAAAGTCGGATTTAGTCATTTATTTATCTTTTTGATGTGTGTTTGGGATTATCTTGTTGGAACACTCAACTGCAATCCAAGACCCACCCTTTAGGTTTTTCTGAAGAATGTGGAGGTAATCCTTCTTTTTCACTTTTCCATTTACTTTATGTAAAGCACTAGTTCCATTGGCACCAAAACTGCCCCACAGCATAATACTACCACCACCATGCCTAACTGTACATTTAGTGTTCTTGAGGTTAAAGGCCTCCCCTTCTCTCCTCCAAACATATTTGTGGTCATTGTGGCCAAATAGCTCAATTTTTGTTTCATCTGACCACAGAACTTTCCTCCATGGTTCATTCAGAAACACTTAAGTCAAGTAACAGACCACTTTTCTTATCTGTTTCTGTAGGTTTTGTTTTTCAGTTATTACACTGCATATTATCACTCTTCATCAATCTTCTACATTTCTGAAAACCTAAAAACTATTTTTGTGTTTATGTGGTTTTTAACATCATGCTGATATAACTCAAAAGAAGGGAATTTCAATTTTGAGGGGACACTGCAGAACCCGCATGGTTTACAAAGCCCACATCTTGTAGTTCATTTTCTAAATAGGCAATAGTGTGGATGCACTTTGGATTTACAGACCTATTATTAGCCTTGCAAAACATAGAGGAAGTGTAGGATTTTAATAAGATAAGATATGATAAACTGTATCGATCCCTCACCGGGGGAATTTACAATAATAATTTACAACAAATAATGATACACTCAATGATTCACTCAGTCACTTACAGACTAATGTTGGCACTGAACTGTAGAACTAAAAAATAACATCGGCTGACTGACACAAACTCCATCAACTGAATATTGCAAAGCTTCAACCACATTCAAGCATTTTGATAATCAAAATACTGGTTTGAACAGTATTTAAGGGGGAAAAAAGCCGAAATCCTCTGATTCACAGTTTTCTGATTACTTTATTCCTTTATGACAGTAAACTGAATATCTTTGGGTTGTGGACCAAGCAACACATTTCTTGATGTCTTCTTGGACTTTCAGAAACACTGTCCACATTTTAACCATTGTCTGACATTTATAGACCAAATAACTTATCAGTTCATCAAGAAAAAAATCAAGTGATAATTGGGGTGCAGTTTTTCTAACAAGTTGGCTGTGTCCTCAGTATTGAAAAAAGTGAAAAAGGCAATGTTACTTTCTGCAATTTCTAGAGCTGAAAATGCACTGTTGGCTTTAATGGTTAATTTAAGCTATGGACAAATTACACTGTACTTGTCTAAACAGACATTTTGTAAAAATCACATAACAGTGCAGAGTCTTTTCTTATGGACAATATTAAAAAATTGAGTGTCGTAACTGCTGTAGTAAGAAATGTAGACAATTGGACACTTAAAAAGCTTGTTAAACTTTTATTTTTCCTCTGCTGTACCAAAAATTAGTCTGTGATTCCAAACTGTAAATTTTGTGTAAATTTGTTTACACACCTACTAACCAGTGACACTAGGCAGTAAATTACACTGTATTCATTCAGTATTTTCACACCAGAAAAAGACCAAGATATATTAAAAAAATAAATAAATAAATAAACGGCATACTCTTACACATGTCTCTTCTTTTGTCTGTAATTTGCAAATGGCCTTCACTAAGACCAGTTATTTTGACTGCCTGTCATGTTTTCTTTGCAGTTTTGTGAGCAATAGACAGGAGTCAGTGGTTTGGCAGAAACTGCACTTAAGTGGAACTAAAGTGCCCTCATTTGTTTATACTAAATTGAGAATATTAAATTGAATAGTAACATGAAGACTCAGAAATGAATCATGAGCTTGCCATAGATTGGCACAGTTCTGGACATTTTTTTCTGAATTACAAGATACCTACCCATCAAAATAGTCATACAGTAAAGGGCAGTTTACTTAACATAGTTAGACAACTAAACTGTCCACATTACAACGGTCCATGTAGTGAATTTGCTGACTTTTGAAGTTGGGACAGCATTTTTTTTCTTTGTGTATCCCCTAAGGCCAGTGATATACTTGCTGCATCTTTGCTAGTGTCTGTGTGACAGAAATTGTGTTTGCAAGTGTCTGCACAGCGCCCTAACAGACTATGGTGAGCAGCCCACACAGATACTACATGACAAAGGCAGTACTGCGTTAAGTCAAGACTTAAATTGGATAAAGTAACAAACATTCCATCCTTCAGTTATCAAAAAACTTTTTAATATTGCCAACTCTTTCCCTAAAGCTGATGGAATTCCATTATAGAAATACACCAGCATCTGTCCAGACCTTCTGAAACAACCAAATAGGTTTTTGGGGGCTGTAATTAGCAAGGTTGACTAAAGTATACTAAATTGCTCATTGTATGTGGAATTTTAAATCACCGGTTTTAACTTTCTATTAAAAAATCTAAAGAAATAAATCCCTGCCAATATGGTATAATTGTTGATTATTAATTTTAATTTTTTAAGTTAAAATATGTATTTGATATACAATATTATCTTGTACTGTTAGTGTATTGTATTATAAATTACTGTTAATTAGCACTACTGGCAAACAAAGTTTCTAGATTAAATTTGTTGTATTACTTTTGTGTAGCACTTTATCTCATTTCAGTTCTGTATTGCATATTGGACTGTTGCTAATTATCAAATTTGAGCCAAAAATTCCCAATCATGCCATTTTGAAAAGAAAGTGCCTGCAATCATTTTATATCCCCTTTAATATATTATAGAAGTAGTCTTTTTGTACTAAAATTCCTCAAAATAAGAATTTCAAAGAATGTCTACTCCTTGGATTGGGTTACCAAATGCTAGCTCAGTGCTCAGGTATAAAGAGGATGATATGCAGGATGATATAAAGAGACTGATATGCACCCTGCCATGTAAACGTGCAGGACATTAATTTTTGTTCATCAGGCAATATTTGACCAAACTTGTCCATGTGATGACATGTCAGGGCTAACATTAAGGTTTGTTACTATCAGATGCACCTGGTACCTCCATGTGGCATGAAGTCAAAAATGTAACATAAGTCTCTGTACTACTGCAGTACAGTAAGGTACACATCCACTCTGACATGCTGTAAAAAAAACAGCATTTATTCTATGGTTGCAAAGCATTCCACAAATCCCAGCCCAACACATTCAAAAATGGTTAACCTTATTAAGTGCTTTCAGTTCCTTCCCATCTGTACTTTGGTGGAACTCTAAATTCACACAGGTTTATTTACATTCCTTCAAGCACCATAGAGAAACTAGATGTATACTCCAATTAATTTGCAGCACTGTGCTTTCTTACACCATCAGGTAGAACCCCAGAATGCTGTAAGTCTAGAAAATCCCAAAACTAACGCCACCTCATTACATCCAAGGAAGCCCACACCATTGGCAGCACCTACAAATATAAATACTGGGTGTGTTTGGCAGCTGCAGTTACAGCATCGACGGTTAGTGCATCGGTATATGCACAACAGCAGCAAAACAATGACACTTTACAACATACCAACAACTTAATTACCTGACCATGTGTCACCAATGCTCGATGAACATTCCAATCGAATTTTGCAGCATTGAAAAATGATCTCAATAGCTTCCTAACATCTCCGGTAGGCCAGAGGATGGTCGATGGACACGACTGAGCCAGTTGACACGCAAACCTTGATTTAGTCAAATGGCCTAGCAGGCTGGCTTTGACAGCTCAGAGGACACGATTCGGCAACAGAGCGCCACACCAAACTACGCTGAAAAAAAGCTTACAATTTGATGTGGCAGAATGTAATAAATAAAAATGTACGTGTCATCATTATTAGCCCGGCTCGCGAACCATTTGGAATACTCTCTTAAAATCGGCGAGCATATATAATCTTGCGGTGGCTTCCAGGCTTGTATGCCGATAAGCAAAATAGCGGTTCCCGGTCAAATTTTGGAAATGTGTTTGTAATCATGTTCTGTGCATGCAAGTGAGCGATATTCAGCCCACACGGACAGCGTGATACTAAAGCATGGGTGGGGACGCAGAATGTTAATTAGGACAGTAAAAACATTAGGAACCTGGGATGAGGAGCAACATTAGGCTATAATTTATATTCCAATGTTAGCTCATGTTCATATTAAGTAGCTTCAGCCAATAGCGAATCCATTATGATGAAATTAAAATAAAATGGAGATGCCGAACGTTACGGACTCACAGCAGCTGCCCGTAGTGACGAAACCCAGATATGCCAAGAATGTTTAAAAGAATTTAACGGTATATAAAGAAAATGTATTACATAAACATACATTGATCCATACTCTGAGAGGTGGTCGGTAATGTTCGTTGTACATATACCGTTTGAGCTTCCTCCATTAACACTGACATCTGCTAGCAGTAAGCTACTCCGGTCTACACCACTTAGCCATGGCTAACAGCAGGCTAACAATTCACCTCACCTGTGAATGCTTTAACAATGGCCCGGGGTCCAGAAACGGTGAATGGGATGTCTCAGCCTTCGTCACGTTATTTCCTCTTGGGATTATAATCAGCAAAGACAAGTCGTTCCATCCATTATTATCCATGCGAGGGTCATTCTACGGTGCCAGAAGCTACGGCACTTGCAATGGTGGCTAGCTATCCCACTACGAAGCTATGTTACAGATACATGGTTGGCTAGCGAGCCAGCCACCGATACGACTGACGATATTTTACTACAGGTAGCTAGCTTAGCTTGGTGTTAGCTAGGGGTATAAGCTGCGGGGTTTTGTAACTTATCTTAAACAGCTGCAATCTGCCTACAGGTCGCCTGTCCAGCGCAGAAAGTAAAGGGAATACAGCCAAATTAATGCAATCTCAATAAAATTATGTGCTGCTCTCACACATAAATAATATGGGTAGGTAAGACATTCCCAGAGGTCGACATATTCGTCAGTACTCCAAAATTCAGAAGCCAGGGTCCAACAGCGGAATTGTTGCAATAAAGAAAGTTATTCTGACTGGATGACATGGCTGTCAATCAACGTGCAAGCTTATTCTATTGCGTCCGCAGCCATGAGCCCTCCCGCCTACCTCACGAACAGCAAACGTCACGATTACTCGAAGTCGTGGTTGAATTGATTCACAAGCACCGCGAAACACAGTCTAGGGTTATTTGACTCAGCTGCAGTAGATAATTCAGTAGATAATTGAGCTTTGCTGCACCATTTTACCATCATTACTAAACATGACTGGTACATTAGCTATCTCTGACGTGAAGTTTTAATCTTCTCAAGTGACACACTGACACAGTAATGTAGGGAGGGGTGGGGGTTGACGAGGACACACACAGTCTACATAAACAGCAGATTAAAGTGACCGCAGGGGCTGCGGGGATGAGGCCACACAACCAACATCTCATCAATACATGCACTCAATCTCCTAAATAATAACGAATTTAAAAACCTGCCACAGGGTAAATGGGGGATGAGGGGTGGGGGTGGGAGTGGGGCGTTGGGGGTCGTACAAAGAGCCATTTTTAATATGTGCACCATCATATGGAGTTTTGGTAAAGCCTAAGCATTGAACAATAGATTTTTTAACTGAAAGAGTTCCTGTCCACTGTAATCCTTACTCATGTTCATTAGAATCGTTCTTGCATCTTTTTTTAATTATAGTGTAAAATTTCTCTGATTAACTAAAAAAATGCTCTATGAATAATAGAAGAGAATAAAATAGAAGTACTTTGTTTATCATAGGTCTGGGAAATTATTTTGTTAGAGCAGCAAAAACATAAAAAGGAAACAGCAAGTTAAAAGATCGTATATTAAAAACCTACAAATCTAAATAGAAGGGCTAAGTAAACATGGCATAGTAAATATAGGAGCAGAATGACTTTAAGAACTATGACAAATGGAAATGTAAATAGTGCAAACAGAACAGGTAATCCAACTATATAAACTGCACAAATGTAAACAGAACAAACAGGAGAAGTAATCCAGCTAAATAGATTGTGCAAAAATTATACTCTGTGCAAATATAAACAGTGCAAACAGAACAGACTATGAGCTACAAAGCAGAGAGCTGAGAATGCACCCTGTCAGACAGAGGTGAAGCATCATACAGTGTTATTGCTCTGGGCAGGAAAGATTTCCTGTATCTGTCCTTGTGGCAGCAGAGCTGAATCAGTCTGTTTGAGAAGGAGCTCCGCTGCCTGTCCAGAAGGTGGTGAAGAGGGTGGTCGGGGTTATCCAGAATAGACTGATATACAGTTTGTTCAGAGTCCTCCTCTCCGCCGCAGCTTCTATGGTGTCTGGTTTGCACCCAATCACAGAGCCAGCCTTCCTGATCAGATTGTTCAGTCTGTTGGTGTCTCCGGCTCTGATGCTGCCTCCCCAGCAGAGAACAGAGAACTGGCAACAACAGACTCATAAAAGATGTCCAACATCATTATGCACACGCCAAAGGATCTCTGCTTCCTCAGGAAGTAGAGTCTGCTCATCACCTTCTTGTATACAAGCTCTGTGTTGGTCTTCCAGTTCAGTCTGTTGTCGATGTGGATGCCCAGGTACTTGTACTCCTCCACCACTTCGATGTCCTCTCCCAGAACATTCAGGGGCTGTGTGGACATCCTGAAGTCGATCACCATCTCTCTGGTTTTGGCCACATTCAGGAGCAAATGGTTCCTCTCAGACCACTCCACAAAGTCACTCACCAGTGCCCTGTACTGCTCCTCCTGTCCACCACTAATACACCTGACCACCACAGAGTCATCAGAGAACTTCTGCAAGTGGACCAACTCAGAGTTGTGCTGAAAGTCTGAGGTGTACAGGGTGAACAGGAGTAGAGAAAACACAGTGCCCTGTGGTGCTCCTACGTCATCCACCACCACACCAGACAGAGCAGCGTCAAGTTGGACAAACTGCGGCCTGCCTGTCAGGTAGTCAGTGATCCAGGAGACCATGGGTGAGTCTACCATCATCGTCTGCAACTTCTCTCTCAGCAGAAGTGGCTGGATGGTGTTGAATGCACTGGAGAAATCAAGGAATGTGATTCTCACCATGCAGCCAACACCATCTAGGTGTGAGTGAGCTCTCTGCAGCAGGTAGATGACAGCATCCTCGACCCCCAGATGAGGCTGGTAAGCAAACTGCAGAGGGTCCAGCAAAGATTTTACCTGCAGACGGAGATGGGCCAAGACCGGCCTCTCCAGCACCTTCATCACATGAGATGTGAGGGCTATTGGTCTGTAGTCTCTGGGATCAGAGGGAGTCGATTTCTTGGGGGTTTATTGTTTGGGAAGCAGTGCACAGTCTTGGTCGACAGGGTGGTGTGTTCACAGAATTTAATGTATTCTGTGATGCAATCAGTCATACTATCAATATCCTCCCCATGTGGATCACACAGCACACCCTAGTCTGTAGACTCAAAGCAGTCCTGCAGTGTCTCAGTGGCCTCCTGATTCCACCTCCTAATAGTCCTTGTGGTTGCGGGCCTGCTGCTGAACAAGGGGGACAGACTTTGGAGTCAATAGTCCGGAGACCCTAAAAGGACATTGGCAGAAAAAAATTAAAATGTAAGTTTCTCATGCTCACGAGAAAGTATCTTGTGAGCACAAGATAATTCCGTTTGTACACACAGTAGACCACCAGTTCATCTCCGCTTGCTTGTCTGACAATGATAATACAGGATTTAGCTGAGCTTTATTTCAATCTTGGACTCAGTTATAAGGATATTACTGCATTACTTGCACATCGTCACCATTATATTCTCTTGGAACGAGATTTAAAACAGATTTTAAAGTCTTGCAGTCTATTTTGGCGGAAAGGATACAGCAGTCTCCACCAGGTAGTAATTTTCATTAATGAACAATTACAAACCTCTGGCTGCCTACATGGATACAGGTGGATGTACACAAAAGGCAAGGAAAATGGACTACAGTAATCCCTCACCATATCACAGTTCACTTTTTGCAGTCTCACTGTATCACTGATTTTTAAATTGTATAGAAAATACGTAGTGTACAGCAGATGAGTAGATGCACGTATGGAAAAAGCACCTACAGCCGCTTCTGCTTGACTTGTCGGTCGCTTATTGATTAGCGGTGATCGAAGCCAGCCAGATCCTGCAGTCCCACACAGTGAGTGTTTCCTGGTGATAACCGTCAGAGAACCGGTGACAGTCTGTAGGATTACATGCAACATCAGTTTCCTGGTAGGCAGCTGGACATCCTCGGCGTCGGTGTGATTAAAATGCAGCAAAGTTTTTCCGAGGTGGGCGTTTCAAGTGGATCGCTGCGTCGCTGATTCTTCTCTTCTCGATGGATAGGTTTAAGAGTGTAGAAAGTGTTTAAGAGTGTGGGAAAAGTTAATAACAGTGTAGGGAGGGTTTATAAAGCCTTAATATATATATATATTGTTACGAACGGCCAGGAACTGAAGTGCAGGACAACAAGACATGTCACGAAAAGTTTCAAAACAAAGGCTTTTAATAAACAAAGAACTATGTACAAGGGTCAAACCCACACAGGGTAAGCTAGGAATGCAAATGGAACTACTAACAAAACAGAACAGGCTCCAAGCGAGAGCAGATACTGGTAGAAGCATTAGTGTGAACAGAGCAAACAAAGGGAGCGCTAACTAGAGGTATACAAGCACAGATCAAAATCTGGACTGAACTCACTAACAGGGAGCTAACAAAGTGCATGCAAACACAAACCCACTAAAACACACTCAGACTAGTAATACTCCAAAATACATAACTTAATAATAAAATAAATGTAAGGTCGCGACTTTGCGAATTTCAACCTATCGCGGAGGAGTTCTGGAACCTAACCCCTGCAATAAACCAGGGATTACTGTACACGTCAGGAAAGAAGATGTTTGTTTAATTCTGAAAGAGCTTGATCCAAGGGGTGTTGAACTTAGAAGGACCAGGCGTCTCCACCGCAGAAGCTATTTTGCAAAAGGCACCAATTTTATTTGGCATCTACGACAAACTAAAGCCTTTTGGTATCTGTATTAATGGCTGCATAGATGGATTTTCTCTCAGGTTGTCCTACGGGGTCTGTCACCAGGATGCTGGTAGTGGATCTTGGTACTGGGTTGTGTAGTTTGATGAAGGCATCAGTTGCCAACTGTTGCACCTGCTTTTAGCCTATTTTATCTTTACGACTCTTATGGTCATGCTTTTGTTTTTGTATTGATTTTCATGAAAGCATCTCATTTGTTTTTTTCTCTGCTTTGTTGCTCTCTCTTTCAGATGATACATCTCCAGGCATGAATAACTTGGATCGAAGAAAATTAGAGATCATTGCATATCTTTAATAGATCTTTACTCAGTGGAACCTTTCCTGAGCTTTGGAAAGAGTCAAAAATTATACCTTTACCCAAAGATGGAAAAGCAGGTTTTACTGGCTCCAATTGTAGACAAATTAGCATACTCCCTGTGCTCAGTAAGATACTAGAGATGATTATTTTTAATTAAATGTTCCATTATTTTATCAGGAATGGATTATTTTCAAAAGCACAACATGCCTATAGACCAGGACACTCTACAAGCGCTGCATTAGTACACATGAGCGATCAGTGGTTAAAAAATATAGATGACAAGAAACTAGTAGGGGCTGTACTGTTGGATGTAACTGCAGAATTTGATGTCATTGATCACAGCATTCTTTTAGCTAGACTCAAATGTTATGGTGTTTTACCTCTAGCTCTTGCATGTGTAGCAGCAGTTGTATTGTGTCTATTAGTGCTGTGCTGCTTCACTTGATGCTATGCAGCTGGTGTCAATCAGTGAGTGGGGCAGGGTATTTAAGCTGCAGCCATTCTCCTATCTCTTCCTCTCTGCACTTCTGTCTGCGTCATGTCTGTGTGCAGGTTCACCTCCAACTGTAGTGACTGGTGTGTCCTCGGTGTGTGCCTCTAGCTTGCATGCACGTTCTCCACTCCTGGCTGCTTGTGGTCAGTGTCCTCTCTTTCACAGCATTTTGTGTATGCTACTAGCTAGCTAACGTTTATGTGGTCACAGGGAAAGTGCCAGGTTACATGGTCTCTTCCTCCCTTCTTGTGTATTTGTGTGTGTCTTCCCTGCCATTGGCAGGTATGTATGCTTATGAATATAGCGACCGCATCATCTTTTTAGTAGTTCAGTCTTAATGTTGCGTTTTTAGCAGGTGAAGTTGGTTTGGGTGGCTGTGCCCACCACTGCTGACGTCGCGGTCAGCCACTGGGACTCCTGCTGCTTTGTCTCTGTTGGAAATTCCACGGTTGTTTTGTCTCCAATGAATTCTCCAACTGCTTTGTCTTCTGTTGCCGCTTGTCTCCGCGGCGTCTCTCCAGCTGCTGGTCTTCTGCCGCTGACGCTCCATTCTAATTGGTTGACAGTGCATTGTGTGGCACTGTGGCAAACTCCTATCGACCACCTGCACCCCCAATAACGGAGTTTAATTTTAAATGTATGATTGAAGAATTTATATTTTTTGTTCATTGGTATGGTTAATTGTTGCTTTCCTGTTGTGTATTTTCTTTCATGTTGGGGCATTTAGTACTTTTGATATGGTTTAATTTCAACCTGCCCTATTTGTATATTCTGTTTTCCTTTTTGGTAGTATATTCTGTTGTAGAAATTGTTTGTTTTCCTCCAGTAACTTGTTTGATTTTTCCTTTTCAGTTGCTGAAGGCTGGTGGTGGTGCTGGTGATCTGGGTGGTGGTGTCCCCCTCCTTTGTGTGTTCTGCTCCCCTGGGAAATCGGTTCACTTCATGAGTGTGTGTCACGTAAGCCTGGGTGTTCTTTATTTTGGGTAACTCCCTTCCCTTTCACTAGCCCCCGTCCACCTACTAGCTCAGCAACTGATTGGTTCTTTTGGTTTCCTTTTTTTGCCCCAGTGTGACTGCTGTTTTTTTTTTTTTTTAAATTTAATGAAAGAAGTATATTTTTAAAGCTGTTAAAAATAAAATATATATTATTGGATTGTGGAAACGCGTCTCATACTTACTGAGTGAACGAACCTGTGTGCCTTCAATGTTGACGAAGGAAAATTCTCTGGGTGCAATTCCCAGGGTGGCGTTGTCCGGTACCTGAGCTCATTCTGAAATCGTCTAATGCTGTTGTAGTCTAGTCACGCCACACATGGATGAAAAGCTACCTCTCCGTTAGATCGCAGTGAGTGTTTTTTAATGGCCATTTTTGACAGGACATCTCTAGGTTTTCCACAAGGTAGTTGTTAAGATGTTGTAATGTATGCTGATGATGCCACTTTGTTATGTGCTTCACCAGCGCTAGGAGAGCTGAGTGAAAATCTTCAGCTTGAGTTGCATACCATTACTAATTGGGTGAAAATGAATAAATTGGCATTGAACACTACAAAAACTAAATGCATTGTATTCAGCAGTAAGAATGTTAAACCTAATGCTACTGCACTCAGTCTGTCAATGGGATGTTGGTTGAGCAGGTCACTAAAACTACATTATTGGGTGTTAAGTTAGATGGTTTACTGTCTTGGTCTGACCAGATCAATCATATTGTCTCCATGATGGGAAAGGGCATTGCCATGTCAAGGAAATGTCCTGGCTATGTTCTACCCTCTGTAATGAATGATGTTGTTCTGTCACACTTTGAGTACTGCCCAGTCATCTGGTCAAGTGCTGCTCAAAAACACAGGACAAAACGGGGCAGCCAGATTAGTTCTTTGTTCTTTCCGTGCTAATGTGTGTGAGATGCATAATTGATTATCTTGGCTGACTGTGGAGGCTAAACTAAAATCTAGTCGTTTGTTATTCATGCATACTGTTATCCTGAAAAATACATCTCAGTTCTTTGGTGATAAACAAGGATATAGTGTCTTTTGCCATGGGTATGTGACAAGTAAGCACTGGTCTTCTGGTGGCACCAAGTCCACGAACAAACTTTATGATGACTGTTCTTTATAGAGGGGTCTCATGTAGGAACATGCTCGCTACCAGCATTAGACAGATAATAGATATTCCTTCAAGAAGCCACTAAAATTCTAATTGATGAATCACATGTACATTTTGTTATGTGACGATTTTGCTTTTTTCAAAACTTGTCTTAATTTTTGGGTTGATATTGAATTATGCTATCTCACTGATATTCTGTGATTTTAAATTGATGTATTTTTAATGTTATTTTGGGAAATGTACCCAGGAAGACCAGCGACCACCCTGTGGAAGCTAATGGAGATCCAAATGAAGAATAATAAAGAATGAACCAAAGAAGTCAGCTCACCCCAGTCAATCTCGTTTAATGCCCAATCTAAGTTTTGTTGATTCCTTGGCACTATGTTGCCAGCTATAGCATCTGAATGCTTTTTGAAAGGATTTGAGACTTGTTTTCAAGGTATTTTTCTTGTAGACAATATTATGTTATGGTCAGATAATCCAGTCAGAAGGTTGTACATCTAACGGATTCTGTCAGGTCTGTTAGTAAAAATTAAGTCAATTTTTGTACTTGGATGGTTAGTGGTTCTGGTTGGTTTGTCTATTATTTGTGTTAGACGAAAATGATCTGAGATGGCTTTCAGATTTTTTCAGTCTTTTTTCTCATCTTAGTTGATGTTAAAATCCCCTAATAGAATGACTTCATTTTTGTGGTCACATTGACTGAGGAGAGCTTTGAATTGATCTTAAAAGTCAGATTTAGAAGATGTTAAGATATAAACATATAACTGAAAAGATCATGTTTGATGACAGTTTAATGTTGACTCTAGCACTTTCTAGTCTTATGTCCTAAGACCATTCAAGCTTACTACATTTTAGCGTGTTCTTAACATATAATAAAACCCCTCCACCTTTCCCCTGTTCACGGTCCCTTCGAAACACATTGTAATCAGGCATTGTGACAGCACCTTCAGGTAATGAGCGAAATGACCGTGTTTCTGACAGACCTAAAATGTCAGTATTAGTGAGTCGATGCTCCAGTTCTTCACTTTTAGGAATCTTGCCTCGGGTGTTTAGGTGACCACAAAGCAGACCTTTTCTTTTAGTTTGTGGATTGCAGACTAACTTTGCATGATTTAGTGTCTGAATTTTTTTTAAACAACCTGTTTTTTATCGCTGGATTTCTTTGAGCTCTAGACTCACTTGAGGCTGACTGTTTTGTTGCTGGGGTGGATGCTGGCAGCAGGACTGCTGAGATGGAGGGACTTGTTTTTGGGCTGCCTTGGTGTCTCGGGCAGGTTGCTGGGGTGTGGTGATGTGGATCCCCTGCAGGGCTGAGGTGGCACCAGCAGGTTGCTGGGCCAGCATTGGTGATGATGGTCATTCTAGCCCCACTAGCATTGGTGGTTGTTGCCACGTCAGACCCGTTAGCATCGGTGGTTGTTGCCGCATCAGCCCTGTTAGCATTGGTGGTTGTATTGAGGCTAATTCCATTAGCACTGATGGCGATGTCAGTCCTGTTTGCATCCGTCATTGTATGGGCACTACCTCATTAGCATTGATGGTGGAAGCCGCTTCAGTCCCATTAGCATTGGTGGCTGTAGTAGTGCTAACTCCGCTAGTGTTGACTGTGTCAGCCTCATTAGCATTGGTGGTTGTATTGACGCTAACTCCATTAGCATTGATGGTGGAGGCTGTGTCTGTCCCGTTAGCATTGGTGGTTGCAGTGGCAGTAACTCCACTAGTGTTGGCCACGTCAGCCTTGTTAGTGGTGGTTGTAGTGGCGATAACCCCACTAGTGTCGCCGAGGTCAGCCCTGTTTGCATCAGTGTTTGTGGCCGCATTGTAGGTGTCAGACCAGGGTTTATTTTCACATGACCAGCCCGGAGCAGGACAATGCATAGATGAAACAGTCCCCCAGAGCAGCAGGAAGTTTGGTTTTATCCCACAATTTTCTTATGAGCTGGTGTCGTACCGCACTGAGAGTTACATATAGGAATAAGGCTATTATTAGTATTATGAGTCAGTAGTTGAAAGGGGGTAGGTCAGTGACATTTGGGACTGCCATTCGCATGAGGGAGTGAGTGTGCCTGTTCTGGGACAGTGTTTATTTGGGTGTCATCAACACAGATGCCAAAATCCAAGGTTTTCCAGCAGAACACCACATTGTCATGCCCTCCACCTCCAGTGCTGTGTAGAGGCAGTGCTCCTGGTTTTCCCCCTTTCCCTTCTTTCTTCGTTCTTCTCAGGTGGGCATAAGTGTGTGGCATGTGTGGAATGCGGACAGGTGCAGGCCATTGGATAATCACCGGAATTACTACTCCCCGACAGCGAAGAGTGGTAATTCCCTGCCATTCATTTACCTGCTCCATAAAGGCGAGATGCTCACCACTATACAATGCCGGACCGCTGTACAGCAACCATTTGCTCTTGCTCTGTTCACGTTTGCTTTGATTATGCTTTGTGCCAACTTCTGTTCTCCTCTGACTACAGTCTGTGATCACCCCCCGCCTGCTTCCAGCTGTGTGCACCACAACCACTGGTTTCCTAACCTCAGATCTCGCCTGCCAATCCTCCACCTGGTTCTGTCTGGATTTCACCTGGAAAACTCACTTGGGCCTGCACCTGTCCTCACGCCATCCCTAACACGCCATGCACCTCCACCTGCCTTCCCCTGTCCCTCATTTTTGCCAGCCATCAACTAAGTTCTTGTCAGTGATTTATTCCAGTTTAGTGTGTTTACATTGTAAGCGATTTATTTTCTGTTCCGTGTAGTTTCCTGGTCCGTAGCTGATTCTGTATTGTGCAACAGGCACACTATTAATTGTAATGTTCCTAGCCTGATTGTTACCAAGTCCTGGTTCATTCACACTAGTATCAATATCTCCGCTCTGTGTATTCTGATTAATCTAGGTTTTATTAAGCATGGCTGTAGTCTTGTTAAATCTAGTTTGTGTTTTTGTTGTAGTTTAGTCCTCCATCCTGTAGTCATCCCCTTGAGTCTCTTAGTTCCCTGTGTTACATATTTTGTTCCACGTATTCCTTGCATACTTTCATGTTGTAAATATTGTAAATAAATTTTTGTAATTTATACTCTGTCTGGCTGGTTTCTGTGGTCCGCATTTGAGTCTCTGACCCGCTCCGTAACACACATAGTACCAATATGATCAATGTTATTCACTTCACCTGTCAGTGGTCAGGATGTTGTGGCTGATCAGTGTATATTCATATTGAATGTCATATACACAGATTTGTCAGCCCTGCTACCGACATGGTTTGTATATTCCAGCTGTGTGTCACGCCTCTTTTATGTTACAGGTGTGAAAGAGACTTCATTAAAGACATAGCAAGGATTCACCAGTGCACCCTTGCTCATTACCCCTCCAGCAAAACTCTCCTCGAGCTGCATGGTAGGAATAAATAGGAATGCTGAATTATCTTTAATGATTGCACAACAAGTTTGATTTCCTGGTCATGAGCATGCCCTCAACACTGAAACTCAAGTCTAACGCTAACCCTAACCCTAATTAGGGCCCGAGCACTACAGTGCATAGGACCCTATTGTTCCTGTAGTGTTTCTTTGGCGGTTTGGCGGTTTCTTTTTCTTACGCCACTTTGAACCCCAATTTGACCCCCTAAACATGCTCAAAAACTCTCCAAATTTGGCACACAAATCAGGACTGGTGAAAAATTTGATATTTTGGGGGAATTACACATATGAATGGCAAAATGACTCAATAGTGCCACCTTGAAAATTGGGCTTTAGTGGAGTTAATACGGCTAGTTTCACGTAAACTCATGAAATTTGGTACACACATACAGTAGCCCGAGACAAAAACATTCCTGCTTTTAAAATTTCAAAAAAGGCTCAACGGCGCCCCCTAGAGCACGTGGTGCGCAGGCATTGGAATTTAACGAACTCCTCCCAGGATTTTTATCCGATCTTCACCAAATTCGCTTCGTGGCATCTACACCCCTCCAGGATGAAAAGTTATTAAAATCTCGTGGATACGTCACACGACGTGGGCGTGGCATGGCGGCCATTTTGAACAAAAAATCTCAACGGCGCCCCCTGGAACACGTGGTGCCCACGCATTGGAATTTAACAAACTCCTCCCAAGATTTTTATCTGATTTTCACCAAATTGGCTGTGTGGCATCTAGACCCATCCAGGATGAAAAGTTATTAAAATCTCGTGGATACGTCACACGACGTGGGCGTGGCATGGCGGCCATTTTGAACAAAAAAGCTCCATGGCGCCTCATAGAACACGTGGTGCGCAGGCTTTGGTATTTAACAAACTCCTCCCAGGATTTTTGTCCGATCTTCACCAAATTCGCTTCGTGGCATCTAGACCCATCCAGGATGAAAAGTTATTAAAATCTTGAGGCTGTGTTACACGGTGTGGGCGTGGCATGGCGGCCATTTTGAACAAAAAAGCTTAACAGCGCCCCCTCGAACACGTGGTGCGCAGGCATTGGTAATTAACGAACTCCTCCCAGGATTTTTATCCGATCTTCACCAAATTCGCTTCGTGGCATCTACACCCCTCCAGGATGAAAAGTTATTAAAATCTCGTGTATATACGTCACACGGTGTGGGCGTGGCATGGCGGCCATTTTGAACAAAATCGCCATGTGGAACGAAATGGGTTTTGGAGGTGAAGGGATCCATGTAAAATCACCAAATCCACACAAATCCTCATTAATCTCAAGACCTAATATTTAATATACAATTCAGGAATGGACGTGGTCAAACGGCTCCACAACGCCCCCTACAAATATTCAAATACTCATATACAATCACTGCTTTATCCTACAAACATGAAATTTGGTACATACATATAGTATCCCAAGACCAACAGATTTGCACAGTCAAAATTCCAATCAGCTCTACGGCGCCCCCTAGACAAGGTCGTGTGGAGAGGAGTGCGGTGAGGAGCGAGGGCCCGTCCGACGCTGCTTGCAGCTTTCAGTAAAAATAGTTTTCCTTGGTTTACCAAAGTTAGCTTACAGGATATCTGACTGTCACTGAAAAATTTTACCAGTTGCTAACTTTATGTAAATTTATGTGTGTTGGTAAATGGAACTGTTATATAAATGTAGCCGGAACAGTACTGTACATGATATCAGCCTGTGTGCTGGCATGAAACATCAAAGGAACAGAGGACATCTTAGGAAGGGGAAGGAAAGATGAAAAAGCAAGAAAAGTTTGAGTCCAGTTGACCTTCTAATATGGCTGGAACCATAAAGTGTCATGACCTGATCTTACCTACGTTCTCGAGTCATATTTCTTTCATTTTAGAGGACTTCACTTCCTGAAGACTAACTCCCAGCACCATCCCTAACCTAAGCTTTAACAATTTGCCTTATAGGGAATTGCTCTTAGTTCCAAATAATACCCATTGTGTTTAAAAGGTATTATGTCCCCACGATAAGAACAATACAAATACACACACATGTACTGTTATGAAACATTCAGGGTAAACTACAAATCAGTTGACTCAAAGTTGTTAAGTCATGAGTGTGTAAATATTTGAGGGCTGAACTTAAGATTTATGTGGCAAATAAGTGTACAGCAATCCCTTATTGTGGTTCACTTTTCGCAGTCTGACTGTACCGTGGATTTTTAAATTGTATATAAAATACGTAACGTACAGCAGACGAGTAGACGCACGTATGGAAAATGCAGCTACAGCCGCTTGCGCTTGACTAGTCGGTCACTGATTGATTGGCGGTGATCGAAGCCAGTGTTTATAAGTGTGTGGGAAAGATTACATACAAACAGTGTGGGGAAGGTTTATAAAGCCTTAAAATATATATAAATAATAAAATAAATATAATGTTACACCCACTCAGGGACTAGCTACACAACAAACCATCACAAAGGGGTAAATAATACAGAATGTTTATTTCAAAAATCAGCCTCTTAAAACAAATCACACACCCTCACCATACCAGACTCCCAGTTAAACTCCCAGTTCTGCTACAGGACAGGGAATAAGTTCCCATAACACCAATGCACTGCAATCAGAAAGCCTGCACTCCAAGAGTTAACACACCGTTTACAAACGTGACTGTGACCACCGATGCTCCGCAGGGAAACAAACATTAACAATCATAAAAACACTTCATTACAAAACTATTAAAACACACACCAATTAAAATATGAAAACTACAGACAAACTCTAAAATACCTGGTCCGTCGGCGATCTACCTGCTTAACAACGACCAGCCACCTTTAACCCAGTGGGAGAGCAGGTCTGCCATTAATAAAAACAATATGATGTGCGCTAAATAAGACATCATCAAGCAGCGTTTACACACAAAAGAACAGTTTGCCTACCAATTTTCTTGCACCTTGTGCGTCCTGCACGCACATGTGGAATGAGGTGTGCAGATCCCTCATTCCACCGGCTAGGATCAACCCCCCACCAATCGGATGTAAATTCAGAACAATTTTACCAAGAAGTGACATCCTCTCTAAACTTCTCAGAATGTGAGACTCAAATAGATTTTTTAGAGGAACTTTGCAACCCCATTACTCTTACTCAGATGTATCTTCTAACATTTTCCCCTTAGTGGGCAGCCACTGGACTGTACTACTCTGACACGTATTAAATATTCACTTTGACCAGTTTCACGAGAGAAAAGTTATTTGTCTCATTAGTCATCGATGTAAAAGTGTAAGTCAGTAAACGAAATGCCTGTGCTCTCTCTCTCTCTCTCTCTCTCTCTGTCTCTCTCTCACACACACCCTTACTTCCGGTGTCCACCACCGGGTTCGGCGGTTGCCGCCACAACAGGCACCAGTGACCCTGCGACCACAGCTCCGAGCAGCAGCTTCGACAATGGAAGTGGAAAACATGGTCCACTCGGACTCAATGTCTCCAGCATCCCCCGGGATCTGAGAGAAGCTCTCCCGGAGGTGGGAGTTGAAGACCACCCTGACAGAGGGCTCCGTCAGACGTTCCCAACAGACCCTCACAACACGTTTGGGCCTGCTGAGTCTGTCCGACTTCCTCCCCTGCCAGCGCATCCAACTCACCACCAGGTGGTGATCAGTTGACAGTTCTGCCCCTCTCTTCACCCGAGTGTCAAAGACACGCGGCCGAAGATCAGATGACAAAACTGCACAGTCGATCATCAACCTCCGACCTAGGGTGCCCTGGTGCCACGTGCACTTGTGGACACTCCTGTGCTCGAACATGGTGTTCGTTATGGACAAACTGTAACTAGCACAGAAGTCCAATAACAGAACACCACTCAGGTTCAGATCAGGGAGGCCGTTCCTCCCAATCACCCCCCTCCAGGTCTCACTGTCGTTGCCCACGTGAACGTTGAAGTCCCCCAGTAGAACAATGGAGTCCCCAGTCGGAGCACTGTCCAGCACCCCTCCCAGGGACTCCAAGAAGGCTGGGTACTCCGCACTACTGTTCGGCCCGTAGGCCGAGACAACAGTAAGAGACCTGTTCCCAACCCGAAGGCGCAGGGACGCGACCCTCTCGTTCACCGGGGTGAACTCCAACACGTGGCGGCTGAGCTGTGGAGACGTGAGCAAGCCCACGCCAGCCCGCCGCCTCTCACCGTGGGCAACTCCAGAAAAATGGAGAGTCCAGCCCTTTTCGAGGAACTGGGTTCCAGAGCCAAGCTGTGCGTGGAGGTGAGCCCGACTATATCTAGACGGTATCTCTCAACCTCCTGCACAAGCTCAGGCTCCTTCCCCCCCAGTGAGGTGACGTTCCAAGTCCCAACGGTTAGAGTCTGTGTCCGGGGATCGGGTCGCCGAGGCCCCCGCCGTCGACTGCCGCCCGATCCACATAGCACCCGGTCCCTACAAGTCCCTCTGCGGGTGGTGGGTCCGCAGGAGGGCGTTCGGGCTAGACCCGGCCGAGCCCCGTGGGCAAAGGCTCGGCCACCAGGCGCTCCCTTGCGAGCCCCGACTCCAGGCCTGGCTCCAGGGTGGGGCCCCGGCTGCACCATGCCGGGCGACATCACTGTCCTGGTCTTTAATCTTCTCATAAGGGCTTCTTGAACTGTTTTTAGTCTGGCCCGTCACCTGAGACCTGTTTGCCTTGGGTGAGGGGCATAAAGCCCCCGACAACATAGCTCCCAGGGTCATTCGGGCACTCAAACTCCCCCACCACGATAAGGTAGCAGTTCCAGGGGGAGCCAATTTTATTTATATAGTACAAATTTACCACATGTCATCTTAGCGCTTAACATATTAAGGTACGGACCTTATGAATTATACACAGAACAGAAAACAGGAAACCCAAAAATCCAAAGTTGCTTTTGGATTCCCTATGAGCAAGCAGTCAGCAATAGTGGGAAGGAACCAAAAAACCCATATAGTAAGGAGGGGGGAAAAAAACCTCCAACAGAACCAGGCTCAGGGAGGGCAGCCATCTGCCTCAACCGGTTGGGGTGGGAGTGGGGATGAGGGGGGAAGGGGATGCAGGAGAGGTTGGGGTGGGGATGGCAGGATAGCAGGTGGTGAGGCCAGTGGCTGCAGATCAGTGCCGTGTAGCTCCAGATCTGCTTCAGACTCTGAGTCATTATGTCATGACTCTCGCAGACATCCACGGAGAGAACCAACACAGGACACAGAACCTCGAGAGAAACACAGAGTTAGTGATATGTAATATTGATATATAACTATAGAGAGAGTAGAGGAGAGGAGTTCAGCAGTCTAAACCTATAGCAGCATAACTAAGGGACAGCTCAGGTGGTTCTGAGCAGCCCTAACTGTAAGCTTTATCAAATAGGAAAGTTTTAAGCCTAATCTTAAAAGTAGAAAAGGTGTCTGCCTCCTGAACACAAACTGGGAGCTAATTCCACAAGAGAGGAGCCTGATAACTGAAGGCTCTGCCTCCCATTCTACTTCTGGAAACTCTGGGAACCACAAGTAAACCTGCAGTCTCAGAGCAAAGGGCTCTGTTAGGATGATAAGGTACAATGAGGTTTTTAAGATACGATGAAGCTTGGTCATTAACAGTTTTATAGGTTAGAAGCAGGATTTTAAATTCTATCCTGGATTTTACAGGGAGCCAATGAAGAGAAGCAAATACAGGAGAAATATGATCTCTCTTACTGGTTCCTGTCAGAACTCTGGCTGCAGCATTTTATATAAGCTGGAGGGTTTTAAGACAATTATTGGGACATACTGTTAATCAAGAATTGCAATAGTCCAGCCTAGAAGTTATAAATGCATGGACTAGTTTCTCAGCATCACTCTGAGACAAGATATTCCTGATTTTTACAATATTACATAGATGAAAGAAAGCTGACCTACAGACTTCTTATTAATTATTATTAATATTAATTAATATGACACAAACTTCTGCCAGTACTAAGTGGGAAGCATTTAAGGCTTTTCTTAGGGGACATATAATCAGCTGCACTAACTCTAACTCTAAAAAGGCAACATTTGGAGGATAAAATTAGAATCCTCCAAGAAAAAGTTTATCAGAAAAGCGACCCAAAAGCAGAAAAAGAACAAATAATTTTGAGAGCGGAGTAGTCTCCAGAGCAATCGCAAGTCTCTTAAGATTCAAACAAGCATTTTATGAACAAGTTGATAAGGTGGGTAAACTACTGGCTTGGCAAATAAAACTACTGGAAACAAAGACCTTAATTACATCATTTAAAAACAACAATGGTACTATTACAGACCCTTTGGAAATTAATGGTGCCTTTGAAACATTCCATGAAAAATTGTTAAAAGACCTGAACACATTCTTAGATGGGTTAACTATACCATCCATCTCAGAAGAATCCTGAGGGCAACAAGATTTATAAATTACCAAAGAAGAAATTGAAGGTGCAACAGATTGAATTAAACCTGGAAAAAGGCAGGACCAGGTGCTTTTCAAATAGACTTGTATGAAAAATTTTAAACCAAATTGTTAATGTCACTGCTGGAAATGGTCCTAGAGGCATTTCAGAACGAGACCCTCCCACCTTCTATGAATGGAGTACTACTTAAAAAGAGAGAATATGAGGCCAATAAGCTTGTTGAACTCTGACTTTAAAATATTATGTAAAATTTTAGTAAAACAGGTACAACATCTAATGCCCAAAATTATTGTTCATTTATAAAACCTGCTTATGCACAAAACGGGGCTTGAAAGTTGCATACGCCACTTCCTACACAACGGCTGTGACTTGTAAAAACAAAGTTGACAAGAGAATGTGCGCACTGGTACACCAACTTTGATGCTTGCATGCAAACATTTTGGACACAGGGGGAACTGGCGGTGCAGATGGTGAGGTGATGAATTGAAGTTTGTTTGTTTGTGTGCAAAATAACTTAAAAACTCAAGGACAGATTTGGATGAAATTTTCAGGAAATGTGCGAAATGGGACAAAGAAGAAATGAGGAAATTTTGGGACTGATCCGGATCATCATGTCGATGCAGGAAATTTTTTTAATCTAACCGGGTGGACAATTACATGCAGTTTACTCTAAAAGCCACCAGAGGGCACTCTTGTTTTTGGGCTAACCCCCTGTGACCACAAAATCAACATTTTGTTGATTTATTTAGATGTGTTTCTAAATGGAAATTAAAATTAAAATACACTAGTGGAAAACTTATTTCTCTATTTCCTGTTGGTTTTGGCTCCGTGACCCGTCTCACTTCTGATGAGGAAGTGTCTCGTATCTGAAAGCTCCAGTGTTAGCTCACTGTTAGCAGACCTTGCTGTGTGCCGTGGCCTGATGAAGACCCACTCTGGGGTCCAAACGTTGCTTGGCACACATTGTTCACCATTTCACAGTGGACATTTCACCAGTGTGGGGTTTATTTGTCCCTTTGGGGGGACCTTGTGGTGCCGCTAGCTCTGCTGCTAGCGCTAAATCACTAGCGTTCGGCTGCTTTTCAGGACGTTTTTGGGGAGGTTTGGAGGTTTTCTGTTCCTTTATTTTTGCTTTTTGGTTTCCTTCCGTTTCCTTTGGGTGGGGGGGCTTCTGTCCTGAGTTGTCATTTCATTTGCAGGGTGTTTTTGGGTTTTTCTTGGTGTTTTCTGCCATACATTAGTGTAACGGAGCATTCATTTTTTTTGAGGGATTTTATTTTCATTACCAGGGTTAAAGATCATTTAGTTAGCATAGGCTGCACTTTCAAATGAGGGGGATTTGATTTATGGGGTTAAACATCATTTTAAGGGGTTTAAAATAAGGTGTAAAGAGCTTTAATTCATATAAGGGACTGTATTGGGGACTGTAAAGTGGGGGACTGGTGTTCAATAAAACTTATAATGTTTTCATATCATAGGGGTTAAAAATTCTTTGGGAGGGTTTAATAATTTAAAATTCTTTCACAGGTCATAGTTTCATAGTTTCAGGGATTTCATATAATTTTGAATAAGTTAAATTTAAAAAAGTGGAGACAACACTGTGGGGATTTTATTTCATTAAGGGGTTTGTTTGGAAGTTTTTTGGTTTCATTCACCACTTTTCTGTTCATTCTTGGCCTTCAGTTCATAAGCATTTGCAATCCATATCCTCATATTAAATAATACACACCACTCCTTATTGTTTATGCATACAAAGCTCACAGTATTATCGGTAACACATTTCAACTGTATGTAATTACATTTGTATCTGTAACATGCCATATAAAACATGCAAATTGGGAGATTGTGTTGTGGACTGAAGCTCCTTGGTGGAGGTATGCGCTCTCTGAGTGCTTCTCTAGTTATTATTACTAATATTGTTAATATTATTAATAGTACTGCCTCATTGTAAATGTTGGTGTCAGTGCAGAAACTAAGAAAGACAGAAAAAGCCTTGTTTCATAATTATGAAGTTCTTCAATTTAGCCTTTATTTAAACAGGCAAAACAGTCAAGAACAGTCTCTGCGGTGCTCTAAAAACCCTCCCTTCCACTAATTCTATTCTTAAGAACATGGACATCAGCTTCAAATAATAACAACAAAAATAATAATAAAGAACAAACAGTGTGAACAAACTTGATACCTTATTTATCAAGAGCTGGGCTGTCACAGTATGATGACACAATAACTCCTTGCAGATAAATAAAATATTAATAAATAATAAAAAATAATGAAGCACTTGCTACTAAGTGCATCTACATGTGTTTCATCTTCCTTAGTGGTGTTAAAAAAAACAACAAAATGTTCTTTTAGTCATTTTTGCAATTTTCTGGCTATTGTAAAAAAAGAGCAAAAGCTAAATTTGAAAAACCAAAAAGCTATTCTGTGGTTTCGGATAAATAACAAGGACTCATTAAAACAAAAGGATAAACAACTCATAAAGGTTCATGCTCTCCTCTTTCAAGGGAACATGCTCCTATATTAATAAATAGTCTCCTAAAACATTTTAAGAAAAAAAATCAGTCATACTGTAATGAGAATAATATCTCAATTTTGGATAAAGTGGCAGTTTTACAAGAAACAGTCATACATTTTCAAGAAGAAAGAATATTAAAAGAATATAGTTGTAATTTTGAAAACAATGTCAAAATTACAAGATAGTTGCAATTTTAGAAAAAAGAAGTCTGAAAAAGTCATATTACAAGAATGAACGTGCCATTATACAAAAAAATGTCTCAATATTCAGAGCAAAGTTGGAATTTTGAAAACAAAAAGAAGACAGGCTTCAGGTCACTGAAGTCTACCTGACAGCCAGATGCGGTCGAGTCACTTCACTTCACCAGTGACGAGGGACCCATAGAGGACAGGGCCGAGGCTGTACTGCATACTGCTCAGAGGAAAGTGGCCACAACAGGTCTTTTATTAGCATCAAATGCAGCTGTACTTATTGTGACTTTATTCTCATTATGTCATGACTTTTTCTTTTTCACACAATTATCACTTCAATTGAAAATATTATGACCTTTCTTAGATGTCATTCTTTTTCCCTTGCAGTGAATCTTGATATTTCTCGTACTGGACTACATGTGATACACAACAGCAACTAAAAGGGAATCAGTCAAAAACAAATAGAAAATCCTTTCAATGCCAAACTAGATGAAATCTCACAATGACATCATTGGAGAAAATGGCAGACAGCACAAAAACATATTTAAAGGAAACACTGACTCACTGTCAGTCCTGCTGTATGACTTATGACAAGATATTATTAGGAATTTATATAGAACAGATCTGTTAAAAGTTCTGGTCATCAAATTGAAATTCTGCCTCCAATATAGTTTCCATTCCACTGACACAGAGGCAGCTTCTGTCAGGGAGAAAGGAAGGAAAGGACAGAATAAACCCCAACTTAAAACAGCACTATTGCAATGTACTGCACAGGTCCTGAGCGGGAAGCATAATAAACATATAATGTCTTTAAAACTCTTACAGAAATAACCATAAACAATCCATTTAGCATGCATACTGAGCAGTTAATCCTCATCAGTTAGATGTTGACTGTACATGGAAGTATACAGCAACCGCTACTGTCTCTACTGCTGAATATATTCTATACCAAATATGTTTAGCACTTCTTAGCTAATGAAACAGACTCATCTCATTCACCTTGGAATAAAAGCTTTAATCCTGCATCTGTCTGTCTGTGAAACCTTAGGATGTCTAAAGTTTTGGAAGGATGTGTAAATGCTAAAATGCTTAACACAAAAACAAACTATTTTGATGGTAGTCTTTAGTTTTCTTCCAGTGCCACAATTGTTCATTTGTTAATTGTTCATAAACTGGTGTTTATTCTGATTACTAGTTCAAATAAGAATTTTTACTTTAGCATGCTAATGTTTATTATAAACTTTAGATTTTA
Organism: Dascyllus trimaculatus; assembly: GCA_024666655.1. Taxonomy (NCBI): domain Eukaryota; kingdom Metazoa; phylum Chordata; class Actinopteri; family Pomacentridae; genus Dascyllus; species Dascyllus trimaculatus. The sequence goes on along the minus strand of CM045447.1, from coordinate 2,623,217 downwards.
GAATGCAAAAGTAAGCAGGTTAGTGTATTATGGTCATTAATATTTTGGTATTTTGCCAGACAAATCTTTCACTTTGGTGATCATAGTGCTGGAATGACAAACGGACCGACAGCGGTAGCTCTATAGCCAAAAAAGATGTAGGTACAACTGTGGTGTAAGTAAGTATATTGATTTAAGGGAAATGCAACCTAAACAAGAGAGAGAAATAGCTACATGCAGCACCTTGATCACTCAAGAAGTCATCATATAAAACGTCCTTGCACTGTTTTCTATTATTTTTTTCTGATTGTCTGTTGGCTCAGTGTTTCATTTCATATCCTTCACATTCTTGTATCTCAGAAAAGTATTTATCACCTTTGCTTACACCTTGTTTCTCTGTCTCACCTTGCCTTTTCCTTACTGATTCATCCCCAATACACCATGAAGCTTTTCTCTTTCTTATTTCACACTTGCCTACCCGTCCTCAGTCTCTCTCTAGTCACTCCCAGAAGATGTTGGTAATATCAGAGTCCAGACTGAAGATCCAGATCACTAGTGGTGCAGAGATCAGAACGAATGACCAGGACACGCCCTTCACTGACTGATGTAGCCTTGTTATCACTGCACCGACCAATCCCACACGAGTCCTTGCCCTCTGCAGTTCATCTTCCTCTTCTAATGTCTTTTTAGGATTTGAATTTAAACAAGGAAAGGGTTAGACAAAACATATATTACTTTGAGATAACCTGCTTTGCATCAACAGAATCACTCAGAACACTTCCTCTGACCTGGATCTGGTTGCCTGGCTCGATATATCTGCGGGCCACGAACTTGAGGGCCTCATCCATCAAGATGACAGGAAGTGACATCTTTAACACCACCACCCACTGAGTCCATGACAGTGGGCGTATCTGGAATATAACCTGAGGAGACAACCATCAAGGCAGGATGTTGATTTTTTGGTGTTGTGTTCCTCACAACTGTTTTGTCTGTTCAGCTTCAGACATGGAAAATAATTGCAAAATGCTTTTATGTCTAATACTGGTATAATTTGGAACTGCTAAATAAATATTGTTTCATAAAATGCCAGAAAGTAACTTTTCACAAACACATACAGTTCATGCATCCTTACCGGAAGTGGGTCTACATATAGAATCAGGAAATGTAGGGTCATGGACAGACAGATGGCCCCCACCAACCAGGGGTTTGACCAAGGGGGCATTTTAAGCAAGGACTGGTTTTCTGAAAGACTGGAAAGTACAGGAGAATGTTGTTTCATTTACACTGCTACAAACATCTTTCACGTGGGTTGCAGCCTGTAAACAGCCTACTGTAGTTTTATACCAAATAATCAATTTTCATTATGTACTTAATAATAAATAAACTGGAGCATTCCTGACGTCCTGATATTTAAAGGTATGTAGTTTAGTGTGTGTTGTTTTTTTCCTTACCTGTTCAAGGCATTGCACATCTCGATGGTGACCAGGACAGACAGAGCCATAGTCATTGGATAAGGAGACTCAAAGACTGAACACTGCACCCCAGCAAACTCACCATGGCCTTCACTGCACTGCAGGAAATGGGACTGAGGTACAAACAAATGCATAAATAGCACTAATACTACATACATGACATTCTGTTCTTATGTACAAGTAATTATAATGCTGTGAATAAAAAAAGGAAATTCATCTTTATCTTCTGGCAGAGCTTATTCAACAAGTGCACTTTTATCTAAACTATCTAAGCCTTACACGCAGCCGTGCAGCAGATTGCTGAACCTTAAGTACACATTATGTTCTCTGTAGAATTGCAGTGGTTGATTGCTTGATTAAGCTCAATAACAAAAAGTAATGTAGCACTATTTTTTATTACCAAATAATCATTTTAGCCATGTCAACTAAAAAAGCCAAACATGCTGTTTCTAGCTCAACAAATAGGAAGACATGCTACTGGCCAGATAACAGAAGACAACTTAAGATGTCAACTTGATCTACGGGTAATATAAGACAGATTTCTCACAATTTGTTGGCAATTTATAGAACCCACCATTCACTCACAAAAAAACAAATAATTGAGAATAATGAAAATCGTAATTAGTTGCAACCAAATTTCCATATTGCACCTAACCAATTTGTCTTTTAAATAAATAAATACACCTTTATTTTTCTACCTGAAAAAACATCTTTAAGTTCAGTTAGAAACAGTTCTACAACTGTAAAACTTTGATGCTTATACTCATCAGGACTCCTGTGTCAGCGTACAGGACTATGCTGAGTATGTGACTGGGTACATTAGCACTTGTGTTGATAACATCGTACCCACCATACAAGTCAGGAAGTTCCCTAACCAGAAGCCCTGGATAAACACTCAGGTACGTAACATGCTGCGTGCTCGCTGCATTGCATTTAAATCAGGTAATGAGGCCGAGAACAAAGCTGCCAAATACGGACTGAGGAAAGCCATCACAGCAGCAAAGAGGCAGTACAGAGAGAAGCTGGACGGCTTCTATTCCACTGCTGACTCCAGGCAGATGTGGAGGCACAACACAGCACAACACAGACGACAGGACTACCACCAGCACCATCAGCTCCACAGACAGCCTACCAGACGACCTCAACACATTCTACACCTTTGAGGCTACAAACAACAACACAGAGACACACACACACACCTGGACCACCGGACCCCCTCACCTGTCCTGAAGAGGATCAACCCCCATAAGGCAGCAGGACCAGACAACATCCCTGGCCCTGCTCTCAGAGCATGTGCCAACGAGCTGGCTAATATCTTAACCTCCATCTTCAACCTTTCCCTCAGCCAGAGCACCTCCTGCTTCAAAACCACAACCATTGTCGCCCTCCCCAAGAAGAGCCCACCCACCTGCCTGAATGACTACAGACCAGTGGCACTCACTCCACTCATTATGAAGTGTTTTGAGAGAGTGGTACTGGCCAACATCCAGAGCAGCATACCGGACACACTTGACCCCCTACAGTATGCCTACAGGCCCAACAGGTCCACCTCAGATGCCATCTCAGCTGTCCTCCACTATTCCTTGTCCCACCTGGAAAACAAAGACTCTTACATCAGGATGCTCTTTGTGGACTACAGCTCCGCCTTCAACACGGTTATCCCCCACAAACTCATCCACAAACTGTCCACACTTGGTCTCCACCCCACCCTCTGTGACTGGCTCCTCGATTTCCTGACTGGCAGGCCCCAGTCTATCAGGATTGGAAATCGGACATCGGCCAGCATTACCACAAATATTGGAACTCCACAGGGATGTGTCCTCAGCCCCATCCTCTACACCCTGTTCACATATGACTGTGTCACCTCCCACAAGGACAACATCATCCTGAAGTTCGCTGACGACACTGCAGTGATGGGACGCATCACTGCGGGGGACTAAGCGGCCTACAGGATGGAGGTGGCCGATCTGGTGTCATGGTGCGAGGACAACAACCTCACCCTCAACACAGAAAAGACGAAGGAGATGATAGTGGACATGAGGAAGGAGAGGAGACCTCATTAGCCACTATTTATCTGGGAGCTTGATGTGGAGCGGGTGAGCAGCTTTAAATACCTCAGGGTCCACATCACTGAGGACTTCACATGGACTTCCAACACCACACAGCTGGTCAGGAAAGCTCAACAACGGCTGTATTTCCTGAGGAAGCTGAGGAAGTTTGGCATGTCAACCAAGATCCTCAGCAACTTCTACAGCTGCGTTGTGGAGAGCATCCGAACCAGCTGCATCACCATGTGGTACGGCAGCACTATGGCCATGGACCGCAAATTCCTGCAGAGAGCGGTCAGGACTGCTGAGAGGATCACCAGGACTCCACTGCCCTCTCTGCACAGCGTCTACCATCGCAGAGTCCACAGGAGAGCTGCCAGTATCATTAAGGACACCACCCACCCACCCACAACACAGACTGTTCACACTCCTGCCCTCAGGACGGAGGTACAGGAGTGTGAAATGGCGGACGACCCGTTTTAAGAAACTCTTTCTATCCTACTCCCATCAGAATCCTCAACAGCTGACCGGATTACACTAAGGACACTTTAAAAGCCATACACTTGAAAATTGCAGTTATCTTCTGTTTACATTTTTTGCACTGTTATGTGCAGCAGCTTGCTGACGTTGCCTCTCACTAACCCTCTCTCTGTCAGCCCTGTCTCCCTCCTCCCTCTGCCTGCTGCACACCTGAGTGACAGTGACACTCAGGTAGAGAGGAGGAGGGAATAAGAGGTACAGGGAGTGTCTAGTCGGGGGGGCTCTGCACGGCACACAGCTGGCGACTCTTGTTCAGATAGAGAGGAGGCTTGTTCCTCCCTCCTTTTGGTTCCTTTTTCCCTAAGCATATCTCTTCCCATGCCTGTTTAGGGGCTGGGGTTTTGTTGTTTTAGTTTGTTTTGTTAGTTTGGGCTGGAGATCACTGGTAGTCCTATTATTCGTCTTTTATCTTAGTTTGGTGTTAAGTAGTTTAGGGGGACGTTGGGAGCGACGACCCACTGCGTGGTTGGCCCGTGTTTCCCTTTCTTTTGCTTTTGGCCAGGGTCTCCAGTCTCTTGTTTTTTGCTTTTGGTTTGGTTAGGATTTGGTTCAAATAAAGCTTGTGGGTTAATGTCACCATTTGTTCTGGCGTCCTCTTTTATATGTTGCAGCCTCCTGCCCCTATTGAGTCTTGTTTATTATGTTTGTGGGGAGGCTGTAACATGCACTACCATTGTTAATTTTTTAGAATGCCACTTTAAATTTTACATTTTTGCACATTCTGTTTGCACTAGATGCACATTCTGTTTGCCCTAAATACACTTTACACTTCATATTTACATTGTTTTTTAATTTTAATTTAATTTAATTTTATTTTATTTGTATATACTATTTTTATACTTGTTGCTGGTAATCTGAGTGGACAGCAAAGTAAGAATTTCATTGTACAGGGAAACGTGTTTCTTTACTGTGCACATGAAAATAAAACTTTGAATCTTTAAATCTTGAATCTTTGAATTATCACCAAGAACAAAGAGAGCTGATAAATGTAGAAACTGAAGAAAAGCACAATGCACTGATTTTAGCAATAGTAGTACAGTAATTCCTCGTCTATCACAGGGGTTAGGTTCCAGAACCCCCTCCGCAATAGGGGATATTTATACATATTTTAAGACTTTATAAACCCTCCCCACACTGTTATTAACCTTTCCCACACGCTTATAAACACTGGCTTCGATCACCACCAATCAATCAGCGACCGACTAGCGCAAGCGGAAGCAGCCGTAGCTGCTTTTTCCCTACGTGCGTCTACTCTTCTGTACGCTACATATTTTATATATAATGCAAAAGAAACTGTGTACAATGCAAAAAAAAACTGTACCATGAAACCGCAAAAAGTGAACCGTGATATGGTGAGGGATTACTGTATTAGTCAGCCTCCTAATTCAATGTGCCAAGCTCAGCCAACTTCAAAAAATGGTGTTGAGTTGCATTTTAATAACAGAAACAGCATGGTTCTGCTACAGGGACCTACAGAGTGGAAAGGGTTAACAGGCTAAAATTCCATGTCTATTTTATGTAATTCTGAGGTAGGTCAGTTATGTTGTCATGAATAACTTGCATTAGAGTCCATTTGTAAGCCTAACCCTTTTCAACAACTTTCACATCAGCTTACAACGAACAGGAACACACGCCAGAGTTAATTTTCACCAAACTAGACATCTAAGGAGTTAAAATATCTAAACAATTATTAAATGTCTTTTTCCCCCGATTTTAGGACATTTAACATGCAAAAACAGGCCTGTAATAATAGCCATTTGACAGGAGCTCTGTTAAAGAAGCAAAGGAGAGTGCTAGTGCTCAGATGTTCTTTCTGCCAGTCCTGCCATGTCGTGCCAGTACTAAATCTTATATTAGCACAGAAAAAAGCCGTTTTTTGATAAGAGCTGACGATTAACCTTCAACATTCTTAATCTGTTTCTTATTGACAAGTACCAAAAGCTGGCATTCAATGTCTGATTAGATTTGTATCGTTGCTTACTTATTATTAATCAGCTATCTTTAACTATGTATTATGAGCAAAGAAATTCACCAGTTGATAGAAGGAAAGTTTTGGTCCATCATGGGCTGCCATAAACCACCAGGCAGCAGCTCCTACAGTGGCTGCTCCCACATAACCTACAGAAAAACACAGTTTGTTCAGTAATTACAAACTGATTCATGGATGTTCAGATTCATGATAAGCTGTCTGAAATAGACAATACATTGAAAAGACAATACATTATCTTTTCAAAAACAGTGTACAATATTAAAATTACAACACAATACTCTATATTAAACAGATATTTTTGAGTTACCTTGATTTAAAATATTCAATTTGGAAACTCATGGCCTCCGTGTTAGCAGAACTGCTTGTCTAATGATTCATTATAAGGCCTTAATTATGGCAGCAGGTGACTGCAATGATAATCATTGTTATTTGATGATGCCACCATGCCCCAGTTTCATTACTCACATCCAATGATGAGGTAGCGACAGAATAACCAACTGGAGATAAGAGGCTCTTTGGGGGAGCGGGGAGGACGAGACATGATGTCCAGGTCTGGAGGGTTGAAGCCCAAAGCAGTTGCTGGGAAACCATCAGTAACCAGGTTGACCCACAGCAGTTGGACTGGGATCAGTGCTTCAGGCATGCCCAGGGCCGCTGTTAAGAAAATACTAAGGAGGAAAGAGTAACAGATGGAAGACGGGGCAACAAAGAGAATTAGTAGATTATCTATATTATAAATGTCTCACTCAGCATCTCTTAGACAACAAATGAGGACACCACTTAACTTTCTACAAGCATTTTGGCTATATTTTTTCATACACTTGTATAAGGGTTTTTTCCTACTAACCAGACCACCTCTCCTATGTTGGATGATATTAAGTATCTGATAAACTGTTTCATGTTGTTGTAAATGGCTCTGCCCTCCTCTACAGCAGCCACAATGGTGGAGAAGTTGTCATCAGCCAGGATCATCTCAGAGGCTGACTTGGCCACTGCTGTGCCACTTCCCATAGCAATGCCAATTTCTGCCTTCTTCAGTGCTGGTGCATCATTCACCCCATCACCAGTCTAAATTAATAAAAAAGAGTAAGACTGTAAAGTGTGACAGGAGAGGACTGCTGTTGTACTAGTTATCAACATACCTACGACACTGCTTCAAGTACAAGGTCAGACTCTCACCATGGCAGTGATGTCACTTAGGCTCTGCAGATACTCCACTATACGGCTCTTGTGGGCCGGTTCCACACGGGCGAAGCAGCGTGCAGTCCGACAGGCCTGACGTTGCAGGTGAGGGGGCAGCTCATCAAATTCCCTCCCCGTTAGGCCCCCACTGATCCCAGTACCCTCCTGTTCCTCTTCCTGCTCTGTGATGATGCCTACTCTTCTGCAGATAGACAGGGCTGTCCCTTTGTTGTCACCTGGGGGAGAACCAGAAAGTTCAAGACATTTCATAGATCAAAGTCAAAAAATCTTGTAAGTTAAATGTCCAAATAAAAAACTGTGTGGGATGAGCGCCACAGTTATACGACCCTAAACACGTACCCACATTCAGTAGTGAGAGACATGCCACATCAGCAGCTTCTTAATTATGAGTTTTTGTTTTTTTCAGACAACTTGTTTTAAATTAAGAACTGTTTTTCTGACAGCCCCCAGCAGTTGGAACACAATGTGCAGACATTGCTTTTTAGTTTGTTTAAAATGTTAATAAAAGTTCACAAGGACAAAATGGCTAGGACTCAAGAGTGACATACCATAAAGGCTTCAAAAAACACTTCTGGAAAGGCTTTGTTCTAGGTGGGGGGTCCACAGCTACTGAGCACTGCAGTCAGTCAGTCTGTTCATTTTGACACGTGAAAGGCAATCTTGATTTGTCCAAGGTACATTGAAAAGGTTTTAAGCATAAATTGTCCCTCCTGTGGATGGTTTCACAGAAGGCCCATAGATTTATGTGCCCTTGTATGGTACAATGTATCACATTTCTCATGTTTCTGTGCTTTCCACCACTGCTAAACAACTTGTGGTAGACCATAGGCCAAAATCTCTCAGTATGATGTCCAAGTCAGAGGAAAACTCCACTCAGAACCTGATTCCACTTAGGCTACATAAACTCAGCAGCTCTTGGACACCTGATCCTGAGCTCCTAAGTCAGCTGAAGAAGTGGTCATCCAATTTTGCCCTGGTGCCACATTGTTTAATAAAGGACAGTATCCACTCACAAAAGAACAAATGGAAGATATCTGGGATACCATTAATGGAATAGCAGACGTAGGTGTGCTTGTTGAATTTTAGAGCCCTTGCAGCACACCAATTTATCCTATGAGGAAGACTTACTCCAGGAAATGCTATCTCCGAGCCATAAACCAAATTGTTATAGTTGAGACCTCAGTGATGCCAGACCTACACACCTACACACCCTGCTCTTAACCATCCTAGTGGCAACAGTTGTAATTCTGTCATCAGTTTATGTCTAGCCCTTTTCAGTGTCCTACTGCACCCATCATCAAGACACCTCTTAAACAGACAAAAGTAGGAAATACGACGGATTTTACCAGAAAGTATTTTTAGCTGCATGGCGATACAAGGTCTTGCAAGTTCTGACACTGACTCTTCTTTAATCCACTATGTTGTGCTCCATACAGAGAACAATATGCATGTGATAGAGATGCACGGTATTCTTTTTCAAGCTGATACCGATACCAATAATTTCCTACCTCTCAAGACCAATACCGATCCTGATAACCGATAACATATTTATATTTATTATTTTTAAAATTTAGATTAAAGTGTAGTTTGTGCACACCTGGAGGTAAGAAAGACTCAAAGGTTGATTTTACAAACTGCACCTGTAGACTTGTCCTAACCAAATATCATGATATCACTATTAACAAAACAAAAACAAGAACAGTTTTGTTTCTAGAAATGCATGTTTATTTTTTCAAACAAACAAAAAACTTTGTCTTTTGAGTGGCTTATCAAATGTAAACTTTAGCCATATAACTCTACTTCATGCCACTGTTCTGGATGCACATGGGAGATACAAAAATCTCAAATAAAGGCCTGTAGGAGTCCACAAACTCACGTGTTAGGATTCATAAAGTGCACTAAAAAGTACTGCATACTGAAAAGGTGCATTGTATTCTTAACCAATACAAAAACATTACAGTATAAATGCACAACTAACAACTGGATCACTTTAGACATGTCCAGCTAAACACAAATTGAAAAGTGCATTTTATTACAAATCATAAATAAAATATTAAAGCTGCAAGCAGCGTCGGACGGGCCCTCGCTCCCCTGAACAACCGCTGCGGAGACTTTTGGAAAGTCCAAGCACACGACTGTGTTTGTCTCATCCTGCTCTGCACATCTACTAGATTTTATGTCTGTGACCAGTGATTTTATATGAATTTTTGAAATTTCTAGGGGGCGCTGTGGAGCTGTTTGGCCAAGCCCAAGTGTTGAGGGATAGCCTGTCATCAAGCATATCAAGTTTCATTCACATCTGATCATGTACAGTCAAGTTATGAGCACACAATTTTTCATGGCCACACACTCAAAATGGCTGCGCTGTCACACACACACTGTGTGGCGCAATTATGAGATTTTAATAACTTTTCATCCTGAAGGGGTCAAGATGCCACACAGACACTTCCATCAAGATATGATAAAAATCCTGGGAGGAGTTTGTTAAATTCCAATGCCTTCACAGGGCCTTGTCTAGGGGGTGCTGTGGAGCCGTTTGGAGGTTCCAGTGTGCTGATCTGTTGGTCTCAGGATACTGTATGTGTTTACCAAATTACATGTTTGTACCATAAAGCAGTGATTTTATGAGTATTTGAATATTTGTAGGGGGCGCTGTGGAGCCGTTTGACCATGCTCATTCCTGAATTGTATATTAAACGTTAGTTTTTGAGATTTGTGTGGATTTGGTGATATTACGTGGATCACTTCACCTCCAAAACCCATTTGATTCCACATGGCAAATTTGCTCAAAATGGCCGTCCTGACCATGCAACGCAGCTACGAGATTTTAATAACTTTTCATCCTGAAGGGGTCAAGATGCCACACAGCCAATTTCATCAGGATCGGATAAAACCCTATGAACGATGTCATTCACTACTAAGTGTGGGATGCCAAATGCTCTACATACAACATGATAGAAGGTTGCACTTGTGAATCAAAAGAGAAACACCAGGACCTCTATCTCCTGACCCCAGCCATGATAACATGGAGACTGGAGGATGTGAGTTAGGGGGTCAATTGTCACTCTGGCCATCGATTTAAAAAAAAAAAAAAGGCCCTTGTTTTTATTTTTTAGGATATTTTTTGTTTAATTTTTTTTAGTGAACTGTACAGTCTTTTTTAACATTTATGTCTTTTGCACAGTTTTTTAAAAATTGTTTTTGTACTGTTTGTGAGAGCTGCTATTCAAATTTCGTTGTGCTTTTTTTTGGACAAGGACAGCAAAAGAATTTTTATTGTGATTCTGAGGTATATGGCGATGATTGTACCGAGATGGTTGTGCAGGCTGCAAATAAAGATATTAAAACTTAGAACTTTCGCACTAAGTTGTATATACATCTATATGCGTGTGTGTTCACACACACACATATATATATATATATATATATATATATACACACACACACACACATACACACACACATGATTTCATGATACCATTCTGTGTGACCATACAATCACACACACTGTTCTAGTTTACACGGTTTATCTGTTGTAAATATATATGAAAAGCCGACAGTCATCTTTATCTGTTCATTTACAAATTGATGTCGTCTTGCAAGTTTAGCAGAAATATTTCGTCTCTGACAAAGTATTATAATAAAACAATAATGTAATTTTTTTTTTTTTTTTATAAAGAATTATTTTTGGCCTTTTGTGCCTTTATTAGATAGGACAGTGGATAGAATCAGAAATGGGAGAGAGTGGGGAGGGACATGCGGTAAACGCCCGAGGTCGGAGTCGAACCCGGGACTGCCGCTACGCCTCTGCATTTGGGTCACGCGACTTAACCATTAGGCTATCAGGGCGCCCCGAAACAATAATGTAATTTATCACAGAAACGCTGGTCGGCTCTCTACAATAGCCGGCATTGATATACGTTTTAACTGAGCGACAGTAGTGACGTAATTTGTAGCACCGAGACGCGTGTAATGTCCAAAATGTATTTGCCGAGGTGCTCCCTATATAGTGCACTATGTAGTGATCACTATATAGGGAGTAGGGAGTAGGGAGTGAGTGGATGATTTTGGACACAGCCCATGTGACGCAGCGATGAGATTTTAATAACTTTTCATTCTGGAGGAGTCTCAGTGTTACACAGCGAATTTGGTGAAGATGAGACAAAAATCCTGGGAGGAGTTCTTTAAATTCCAATGCCTGCACACCACGTTTTCTAGGGAGCCGTGGAGCTTTTTGAAATTTCAAAAGTAGGAATGTTTTTGCCTCAGGATACTGTACGTGTATACCAATTTCATAGCTCTATGTGAAATTAATCGTATTAACTCCACTAAAGTTAAATTTTCAAGGTGGCGCTATTGAGTCATTTTTCTATTCATGTTTTATTCCCCAAAATATTACATTTTTGGCCAGTCCTGATGTACTTGCCAAATATGAAAAAAAAGAAAAAGAAAGAAAGAAACATAGCAGGAACAATAGTGCCTTTGCACTGTAGTGCCTTTGCACCTTTGTACTGTGCAAAGGCACAGTGCTACAGTGCCTTTGCACTGTAGCACTGTAGGGCCCTAAAAAAAGCTGCAAGCAGCGTTGGAGCCCCCAACCCCAAAGCACCACTGCGAAAAGGGCTGCAGTCAGTTTTGTTTGTCTCATCCTGCTCTGCACATGTACCAAATTTCATGTCTGTAGGACAAACCAATGATTTTAAATGAAATTTTGGAATTTCTAGGGGGCGCTGTGGAGCTTTTTGGCTGTGCCCAAGTATTGAGGGATAGCCTGTCATCAAACATAAGATGTGACTGCACATCTTATCATGTGCAGTCAAGTTATGAGCATTCCACTTTTCATGCCACACCCACATTGCGTGACACAGCTACGAGATTAACTCGTATTAACTCCACTAAAGTCCAATTTTCAAGGTGGTGCTATTTAGTCATTTTGCCATTCATAAGTGTAATTTCCCCAAAATATTACATTTTTGGCCAGTCCTGATGTGTGTGCCAACTTTGGCGAGTTTCTGAGCATGTTTAAGGGGTCAAATTGGGGTTTAAAGTGGCATAAGAAAAAGAAACAAAGAAACCGAGCAGGAACAAAAGGGTCCTTGCACTTGCACTTCAGTGCAACGACAGCATTCAGTGTTTCACACTGATAGCTGGCCCTTACCCTTTCAGGCTCGGGCCCTAATAAAGAAAGAAAGAAAGAAAGAAAGAAAGAAGGAAAGAAACATAGCAAGAACAATAGGGCCCTTGCACTGCAGTGCTAGGGCAGCGTTCAGTGTTTCACACTGATTGCTGGCCCTTGCCCTTTCGTGCTTGGGCCCTAACAAAGAAAGAAAGAAAGAAAGAAAGAAAGAAAGAAAGAAAGAAAGAAAGGAAGAAAGAAAGAAAGAAAGAAACATAGCAAGAACAATAGGGCCCTTGCACTGCAGTGCTAGGGCAGCGTTCAGTGTTTCACACTGATTGCTGGCCCTTGCCCTTTCGTGCTCGGGCCCTAATAAAGAAAGAAAGAAAGAAAGAAAGAAACATAGCAGGAACAATAGGGCCCTTGCACTGCAGTACATAGGCAGCGTTCAGTGTTTCCCAAAAAACGAAGGGTGGAGGAATCTGCTTTTACACACACAGCGGTTGGTGTAACGATGTGACAGTGATTCAACAGTATTGTTCTCCCTCTCTGGAATCTTTATTCATAAACTGTAAACCCTTCTACTCCCCCCGTGAGTTCGCTTCATTCATACTGGTCGGCGTTTACATCCCACCGCAGGCCAACATGCAGGAGGCACAGCGCACACTCGCCGACCAGATACTGTGTGTGGAGCAGACATACCCGGACTCTTTAGTTATTGTCCTCGGAGACTTTAACAAAAGTAACCTCAGCCATGAACTTCCCAAATACAGACAGTTTATTAAATGCTCCACCAGGGAGAAGAACATCTTGGATCACTGTTACATTACAGTGAGCAACGCGTTCCATGCCGTCCCCCGCGCAGCACTGGGATGTTCTGACCACGCCATGATCCATCTGATTCCTGCTTACAGGCAGAAATTAAAGCTCTGTAAACCTGTGGTGAAGAAGTCAAGGCAGTGGACCAGTGAAGCTGTGGAGGACCTTCAGGTGCGCTTGGACTGTACTGACTGGGATGTCTTCAGGACTGCTACCAACTGTCTGGACGAGTACACAGAAGCTGTGACATCATACATCAGCTTCTGTGAGGACTGCTGTGTACCATCACACACCAGGGTGAGTTATAACAATGACAAACCCTGGTTCACAGCTAAACTCAGACAGTTGAGGATGCAGAAGGAAGAGGCATTCAGGAGTGGGGACAGAGACAGATTCAAGGAGGCTAAGAACAGGTTTAGCAGGGCGGTGAAAGAAGCTAAACGACTGTACTCTGAGAAGCTTCAACAGCAATTCTCAGCCAACGACTCTGCCTCTGTCTGGGCTCAGACAGATCACAAACTGCAAACCTAGAGCCCCCCACTCTGCAAACAACCTGCGTGTGGCCAACAACCTGAATGAGTTTTATTGTCGTTTTGAAAGACAATGGGTCGGTCCTGACACCACCGCCGCCCACGACTCCATTCAGCATGACTCCATTCAGCAGCACCCCACCTCCCCCATCACAGCAGGGGCCCAGGCCTCTTCTTCACTGCCTACCTCAGTGACTCCCTCCACCTCTTCATTTGCAGCGACGCCTTTCTCCATCCTTGAGCGGGACGTCAACAGGCTCTTCAAGAGGCAGAACCCCCGTAAAGCAGCTGGGCCTGACTCTGTCTCACCATCCACCTAGAAGCACTGCGCTGATCAGCTGTCCCCAGTGTTCACGGACATCTTTAACACCTCACTGGAGACATGCCATGTGCCAGCCTGCTTCAAAACCTCCACCATCATCCCTGTCCCTAAGAAACCAAGGATCACAGGACTTAATGACTACAGACCCGTCGCCCTGACCTCTGTGGTGATGAAGTCTTTTGAGCGCCTTGTGTTGTCTTACCTCAGATCCATCACAGACCCACTCCTGGACCCCCTGCAGTTCGCCTACAGAGCCAACAGGTCTGTAGACGATGCTGTCAACATGGCCCTCCACTACATTCTCCAGCACCTGGATTCCCCAGGATCCTATGCCAGGATCCTGTTCGTGGACTTCAGCTCTGCCTTCAACCGGCTCTTCTGGAAGACAAGCTCTCCCAGCTCAGCATGCCTGACTCCACCTGTAGGTGGATTACAGACTTCCTATCCAACCGGAGGCAGCACGTGAAGCTGGGTGATCATGTCTCTGACTCCCGCTGCATCAGCACCGGTTCCCCCCAAGGCTGCGTCCTTTCTCCTCTGCTCTTCTCCCTGTACACCAACAGCTGCACCTCCAGTCACCAGTCGGTCAAGCTCCTGAAATTTGCAGATGACACCACCCTCATCGGACTCATCTCTGGTGGTGATGAGTCCGCCTACAGGTGGGAGATTGACCATCTGGTGACCTGGTGCAGCCAGAACAGCTTGGAGCTTAATGCTTTTAAGACAGTGGAGATGGTGGTGGACTTCAGGAAGAACGCAGCCCCACCTGCCCCCATCACCCTGTTTAACACCCAGGTGGACACTGTGGACTCCTTCCGCTTCCTGGGAACCGTCATCTCCCAGGACCTCAAGTGGGAGCCGAACATCAGCTCCATCACCAGGAAGGCACAGCAGAGGATGTACTATCTGCGGCAGCTGAGGAAGTTCAACCTGCCAAAGACTATGATGGTGCACTTCTACTCCTCCATCATAGAGTCCATCCTCACCTCCTCCATCACCATCTGGTACGCTGCTGCCACTGTCAGGGACAAGGGCAGGCTGCAGCGTATCATTCGCTCAGCGGAGAAGGTGATTGGCTGCAGTTTCCCATCCCTCCTGGACCTGTACACCTCCAGGACTCTGAGGCGAGCAAAGAGGATTGTGGCTGACCCCTCCCACCCCGGACACAGACTTTTTCAATCACTGCCCTCTGGCAGGAGGATGCGGTCCATCAGGACCAAAACCTCACGCCACAAAAACAGTTTCTTCCCATTTGCAGCCAGCCTCATAAACAAGGCCCCTGACCCCCACTGACATCCCCACCCTCCCACCCAGAGACACTTGTCATGGACAAAAATGCACATCTGCTTTTTTTTGCACTGACTTGCACTATCCACCTGACATTTTGCACATATGCTAGTGTACTTATCTGTATATATTTTATTCTATTCTATTCTACTTCCTCTTTTATATTCTTAATGTTATTTTATTTCTTGCTATCTTAACTGTTTGCACCAACAGACCAAGACAAATTCCTTGTAATATAAAAATTACTTGGCAATAAACACAATTCTGATTCAGATTCACACTGATCGCTGTTCTTTGCCCTTTCGTGCTTGGCCATAATAAAGAAACAAAGAAACAAACAAAGAAATATAGCAGGAACAATAGGTTCAAGTGTTTCACACTGATCTCTGTCCCTTCCCCTTTCATGCTCGGGCTCTAATTATAAAGGTGTCCTGTTATTACACGCTGTATAAGTTACATTAAACATTTTAAATAAAAATGATACTTATGTCTGCACCTACTCTTGTGTATTCCTTGTGTGCAGTCGTGTCATTATTTTTCTCGAGTATTTCATCAAACAATTTCCATCAAGGTGTTGCTGTTATTTTAGTTTGCCCTGCTCCTCTTTTCTGGTGGGTTGTCTGGAAGGGGACTGCCGTGTGTGGCCCGGTTTTCCTTGATGCTGTGCAACTTTTCCTGCAGCATTTCTGTTGCTTGCCATTTTGAAGTAAGGGTAAAGTAGCGGGTCTTGTACCTTGGGTCAAGTAGTGTTGCAAGATAATACAGAGGTTTGGCCTCAATGTGATCAAACCATGTTTGAATTGCATTTATCAGGGTATCCTTTGAGGTTTTCACTCCATGGTCTGTGGGAACTGTCTGCTTTAGCAGGTGCGTTAAAGCTTGGACGGAGGGGATCACATCTGCAGCGGTGGCTGGGGCTTTGCTAATATTTCTGGTCAGCTGTTCACAAGGGTTGAGGAGCATCAGCATATTTTTGACAATGATGCATTGGTGGGTGCTGAGTTTTGCTGGTAATTTGTATTCTACAGCGTACGCTGCGATAGCTTGCTTCTGCGCCACCAGGCTCTTGAGTATACAGAACATGCTGTTCCATCAGGTGGTAACATCTTGTTGGAGTCATCCATCCATCCATTATCTGTACACCGCTTAATCCTCTGTAGGGTCGCGGGGGGACTGGAGCCTATCCCAGTCGACTCAGGGTAAAGGCAGGGGACACCCTGAACAGGTCGCCAGCCTATCACAGGGCCACATATAGAGACACACAAGCACACTCATTCACACCTACGGACAATTTAGAATAATTAGTTAACCTCAGCATGGTTTTGGACTGTGGGAGGAAGCCGGAGTAGCCGGTGAGAACCCACGCATGCACAGGGAGAGCATGCAAAGTCCACACAGAAAGATCCCAGGCGTCCTAACTGGGACGCGAGGGGATCTAGCTGTGAGGCGACGCTGCTAACCACCAAGCCACTGTGCAGCCCTTGTTGGAGTCATGTTTTGAGTACTTGCAGTCGTTCCTGTTACTTTTCCAAGGCAGTGGATGCGACTTGGGAGTGCCTAAAGTGTCCAACGATTTTTCTTCTGATGTCAATACAGCCCAAGACAGCTCTTTAGCTTAGCACAGCCTCGTTTTACAGCTCGCTGTAAAGTGTGGGCCATACAGCTCAGACTAGCACAACACAATCATCCATAGCCTTTACCACATTGCGCCCATTACCTTGTAGTACAACATGCACCATCTCCTTTGTTATGTTCCAACACTGAAGCATATCTTCAAACGCTTCACAGATCAGTATTGCTGTGTGTGAACTGCGGAGCTCCTGGGCATGCAACACTGTATAGCTTGAAGTCCTTATCCAGCCACTGCGCTGTAAGACCTAGCAAGCTAACAGGGCTAACATCACACGTCCATAAATCAGTGGTGAAGCTTATGTCCTTATTTCTATCTATCAGTGTATGGCTGGAGCGGGCTGATTACGTCGTATTTTGCTGGCAAACATACATCCGAAAAATAACGGCTCGGAAGTACAAACTGTGGCTCCAAGTGGTTTACTAGCCAACAAAAGCCCATATCTTCAACAATGGTAAAGGGCTGGTCGTCCAGTACCATCATTTCCATGATAAAATCACAGATCGCTTTCACCCTTGGGTCGTCTCTGGTAAACTTCTTGCACTTTTCAAATGCCGTGACAATAGGAACAAGCCCCAGGCCTTTCTCTGCAGCTGGATTTGGGGTAGCTTCTTTAGCAGTGCAGGCGTCTTTGTAGGCTTTCAAAACTTCATTGTAGCAATGATGTGTTGAAACCCAATGTTTTCTCCCTCCTCATTCAATGTTTGCAGAACATTTGGTGCAAATAGCACGCGAAATGTCTTCCTCTGAAACAGTGAAGAAGTCCCACATGATCGATGCCATGTTTGTTTACAGTGAGCTCAGGGGAAGTTTACCACAGGCCATTTACAGCATGGCACAGGTAGGAGAAAAGAAGATACTTGATTTGATCACCCTAACCCACCTACAGCACAGTATTGGAGTGTTTTTTTTAAAAAATTGGAGCTATTGTTTAATGTTATCAGATATATCGGTATGACATCATAATTCCTCATGTCGGCCCGATAATTATCAGTCCAATATTTATTGTGCATTCCAAGTATGTGATATACTGATAGTGCTCAAAGCACTGGCTGAAAATGGCCACAAATTCAGCAAAGAGTAATTACAAGCTTGCAAAGACAATACTGAATAATTGGGTAGAACACTGCAAGTTGTTCTTATTTGTGACAGTCACCTCACTGCAATTTGCAGAACATCAAAACCTATGTCCATCCACCAAATACTGTTCTTCCTGGATGTTCTTCACAGCTACAGCTACCTCTAGTTTTACTACACATCTTGCGTGGATAGTGTCTGCCTGCATAGGCAACCAGTAGCCTGCTTCAGCACACAGTTGGACTTAGCTGAAAGAGGAAAGCCACTTTGTTACAGGGAATTGGCAACTGCAGACTTAGCATGCCAGAAAGACTCAACCATCACTATGACTCACCCAGTTGTGCTTCACACAACTCATACAATGTTTGCCTTGTTGACTACGTTGACTCATCTATTGTCATAGTCCGTGTACCCTGCAAAATATTCAGTTGTGGCACCCATTGCTGACAACTCCATGATTTGCAATGTTGTGTCAATGTTGAACCACAGTCACCCAGTGACAGTGCCTCGACCAGAAGTTGTTCGGTACAGCACAAAAAAAAAAAAAAGACAAAGCAGCAGTACTCAGCATTCACCTGCTAACTTACTTTAGTGGATTCCAACAGGATTAATAAAAGGTAAGTTTATTTACATACATTGTCTGTGCTAGACGTTTTGTTGGGTTAAGTTAAAAGTAAAGCTAAACTTCGCTATGTAAGGTTGCTTTTACCCAGTCAACTTTAGCCAGCTTTCAAAGTAACCTGTCTGTGTGCTGCCTGTATATGTGTGTGTGTGTGTGTGTGTGTGTGTGTGTTTTCCTGAATGTAGTGGTGTGTTTTCATTTCTGGTTAGCATGCCATGATATTTTTTGTTAAAAGACAGGCTAATTTGGTAACAGAACCAGTGGAGGCTTATAGAGTGGTCCCATTTTAATCTTCACTGTCATTTTTTTTCTTTGTAGAATCAGAAAATAATAGTGAAAAAAGGGTATCTCAGAGAATCTTGAGGGCTAGTCCTGGTTTCCAGTCTAGATGTGTCTATCTGAACAGTTGGTATTGGTCTAGCCTACTGTAACCTTACTGTCTTTTAGCCAATGGACCATTTTATCCAGGATCTCTGCATTGGTGTTGACCCAGAAGATGGAGCAGTGATATCAGCGATCCCTTGCCTCCTGTCAGAACTAAACCTCACTGTCCTTTATTGATTAATACATCCTACGACATCAACCTTGTATGATCAGAAGCTCTATATTCAGACATTGATCTTGTGCAAAGTAGGGAAGCCCTAATGGGCCATGGTCCAACTTAACTTTTTTGGCTGTTTTCTCGAGAAAACAAGATAATTCATCTCCGTTTTCTCGTTATAAGGACATAATTTTGTCGTTATAACAAGAAAACAAAATCTGTTATCTCGTTTTGTACGTGTTTACGGTAGTGTCACCAAAATCACTGCAGCCATCAATTGGCTCCTGCTGGTCATACTAGTCACTTGGTTTGACGTTAAGTATTTTTTCATAATTTTAAGGAATTTTTATTAGGAGCAGTATTCAATACCTTCACTCTTATACACTTGTCACGATGCAGGGGAGAACCCAAGTGCGAACACAGAGCAGACTGGGACTAAATCATAATAAAGATAATTTATTTAAATTAATCAGGACAGAAAACTCAGGATACTCACAGAACTAAAGAAAGTAACAAAGTGAACGGACAGGCCCGGGGAAGGCCGGCAGGAGGAGTGAAACTGGGCAGGAGCAGGGACCGAAGCTGAGGCTGAAAGCTGAAACTGATGGCCGGAGCTAGAAACTGAAGCAGGAACTCAAAACTACGATCTGGCAGGCAGTGGAGTGAGGAGCCGGTCTTTGTGATGGTGGTGATGAGCCAGGTGTACTTTAACACTATTTAATATATGACACCACCAACCTCCTAGGCAATCGCAGATGGAGACACAGCCAGATCTTGGCTGACCAATTTTGGATCAGATCAGTTTCACTTGCCACTACCTTCCAAGTCTCCAGGAGAGGTTTAAGTAGAGAAAAGATGGGAAGGAACTCAGTCTGGACCAAGCAGTTCTTATTGTAGATCCTCAGCTCCCTCGGGCCCTTTGGCCTGTTGGCAAGATTATTCAAGTACATCCTGGAACTGACCCACGCATAAGAACTGCCACCGTTAAGGTCAAGGACAAGTCATATGTTCGCCCTGTGGTTTGCCTGGTTCCTCTACCAAAGTTAAAAGACGAGGATAAAGACAGAGATTAAGAAGACTTCCTCTCAGTGTCAAACGCCTGGTTAGACATTTTGGGGCGGCTATGTAAGAAAGTCCCAATGGAAAGTTTTATGTCACTCCACACTTACCGTAGCTGCAGTGAGAGAGCAACATCAAAGGAGTGCCAACTGCAGAGTGATTTCTTCACAAGTTAGAGGCTGCAGCAGGAGCTGCACGCGCGCGTGTGAACTGCCACTCCCTCTCTTCTCCCCCCATTGGTATTGTGCATGATTTATACAGTAAGTCGTTACATAGATACATTTTATTGATAGTGAGTATTGATAGTGTTGGAGTGGTCACACTAATTGGTAACTAGCTCGTTGCTAACTAGCCTTTTTGCTAACAGTGCAGCTATTTATGTTCTTGGTAGTAGATACTGACCCATTATTGGTGATTTATTTGACTTTTATCTTTAATTTGATGATAATTTAACAGTGCTATTTAAATGCCATATACTACACTGAATGTGTGTTTCTTTATTTCAGACCACATAGTTTACCAACTATTTCACCATCTATACCGTATGTTTACCTGCATGAATAGAATTAAAATCCTCAACTACATCCTTCTCCTGTGACTCTCTGACCGGAACACAAGCCACATCTTTCACCTACTCGCAAGAATCCTATTAAGAAGCCCAGGCTTCGCTGCAATGTCGCTATAACAAGAAAACGGAGGAGAATTATCTCATTTTCTTGAGAAAACGGAGCAAAAAAATTAAGTTGGACCAAGGCCGTTTAGGGCTTCCACAGCAAAGACTCTCAGTCCCAACAGATTTTAGTATTTTATCCTCTTTGATTTATACTGGTGAACTGACATAAACATAACTTATTACCTCCGCCTCCGACAGGAGGCAGGAGGTAATGTTTTTACCGGCGCTTATCTGTTTGTCTGTTAGCAAGACAACTTAAAAAGTTATGAACGGGTTTTAATGAAATTTTCAGGAAATGATAATGGGACAAAGTACAGATGATTAGATTTTGGTGATGTTCTGGATTACCATCTGGATCCAGGAATTTTTTGAAGGATTCTTTGGCAGGGACTGGCGAAGGTCTGCGCTTTCCGAGTGCTTTTCTAGTTATATTATGTTTTTACAAAATAACATAAAACTGCACCTTAAATTTTTTCTACTGTAATATGGACATTTTTCCATTTCTGGTTAGCTTTTTGCACGATGGTAAAGTTACACAGCTGTACCCTCATTCCGCATACATGCAGACTGCTTTCTACAGCCAGCAAAAAAGAGTAACAGTTTACACAACTGTAAAAATTACTTGTCTGCAAGTGACAAGTTTTACTTTTCAAATGAGAATTCTTTTGATTCAGTGAGTTTTTTTCTCTCTCAAATTCTTATTTTGTTCGATGTTTGAGAAGTTTTGTTTAAACATTTTGATACAAATCTATTCGATAAAAGTGGGAAATGTAGAATGTCAAATTGAGCTACGCACAAACAAAAAAATTTCTACACATGCTGTGGTTACATGCGTTTGGTACACTTGTGTGCTGAACCAAAAGTACCATACAGAAGCTTTACGCTTTAATATTTTGCAGCTTTAACACTGCCATGTTCGTATGCTATGTGTTATTGCCGCATAGCAGCTCCTGAGGGGTGTACTATGAAGGAAGTTTGACATAGACAGGCTTTCTTTGTTTAAGCCTGTTCAAGAAAACATGAACACTCCAACATAGGCTCTGAGCATCCTCCCATAAAAAGGGCATTTGACGCATCACGTGACTCTTCCTCCACAAAAAATGGACTAATCACATCCTGCCTAATTCAGTCTAAAAAAACAACAACTTGTTACAATTGAGGCATATGAGGAAAATAAAAATTAATTACGATAAAACATTACTTTTTTTTGCATTACTGCAAATGATGCAAGAGAAAAAAGCTGTTAGAAAATGATTTAAAATGTATTGGTCTTACTACTCAGTGCAGCCACATATTTATGACATGAGAGCTGCACAATAGAGATCTTAAACTTTAATCTTCAAACATTTAAACATGATACCCAAAAAGTGTATTTGAGTCTGCCATTGTCCCATAATAAATACAACATGGAAATCCTCTTGATGTTTGGCCAAATCAAAGTGAAATCAGTATTATTAGATTACTGTAGGTTTCAGGTGACAACGAAACACATACAGTTTGCTTTCTGTTACAGCTTTGTTCAGTGGCATTACTAATGTTATGGCTCAACAGACTTGCTGACATACAGTTGAGGACAAAATTATTTAATTCCCTATGAATTTTTTTTTTTCCCAAAAAATTCCCAATTGCTCTTAAACAGATCAATGAATTTTTAACACAGCTTTTCCAAACATCCTAGTTTTATTTTGGATGCTTACATTATTTCACTTTACTCACAAAAACCGAAAACTACCATGGTCAAAATTATTAATATCCCTTTAAGAACTGACCTTTTTATTTAGTCAAAGCACAAACTGCTGTTGTGCAATCATGTGCTTTAACTTTGTAAAGCCCATAGCTTGTAATCAATCAATCAATTAAGGTAAAACTGAGGGTTGTCCTATAAAAACTTCATTTAGGGTTTGAGCTGTCACTTCATGCCAAAAACAAAAGAAATCAGTTTAGACTTGAGAAAAAGAACTGCTGATGCTTACAAAGCAGAAGAAGGATATACAAAGTTATCACAGCGTTTCCAAGTGTCAAGAAGTGGAGTGAGAAGTATCATCAAGAAATTCAAAGAGAGTCACACAGTACAGAACACATCTGGCAGAGGTAGGAAACGAAATATTTCAAAGTCTCTGGAAAGAAAACCAGTGAGAGATGTGTTTAAAGATGCTAGAACAACTACCAAAACACTAGTTAATGACCAAGTCAGGAATTGTAGTGTCAAAGAAGACAATCATTAGAGCTCTGCACAGAAATGGACTGCAAGGATGCAGGCCAAGAAAAACTCCACTTCTATGGAAGAGACACCTTCAAGCCAGACTGAAGCATGCTATGGACAATCTGGAGAAAGATTATGCACACTGGAAGCGTGTCCTTTGGTCAGATGAGACCAAACTAAAGCTCTTTGGCCAAAGAGACGTTGCTTATGTTTGGAGAAAGAACGGAGAGGTATATAACCCAAAGAATATTTTTACTTATAATTCAAGTCACAGCCCAGTAGAATATGACGAGAATGTACAGATGTACTTTTACTTTTTATTGACAAACCTGTGCATCCTCCAACAAGCATCCTTCATCCTTGATATGCATTTTAGAAATTCATGAACTGATGATCCTTTTGAGTGACCACTGATTACAGCTGTGTACAAGGCTGACTAAGTTGCTTTTAGTTACCAACCTGCTGCCATAAAAGCCTGGTTCAGGCTTCCACTCATTGGCAAAATGTGGACTCAGGGACACAGTAAGTTTTGCTCAGGCACCCGCACACATTTTTGCCTGTTCTAACTCTGACCCTCACTAATTGATTGTTTGCTCTGCCACCACCCCCATGACCTGTCTCCTGCCTTGACTCCTGCCAGCTCTACTGGGCTAAACTCCTGCCCAGCCCAGTTTTAAATTTTAGACCCAGGCTCATAGCCAGACTCTGGTTGCTCTGACCAGGCCCCAAACCCAATCACTTTGGTGTTGCAGAGTTGCTGGGTCAGCTGTCAACTGGTGCCTCCTATGTGTGATGACCCCACTCTGGTAGGACCCTCAGGGTCTTTGTTTAATGTTGGCTGTGGAGATTGCAGGCAGAGTCATCCTGGCTGACACGCCTGGGCCTGATGGCACAATCAGACACACCTGGGCCTGATTGTGCTCTCACTATAAATGCGGCCTGATGCTGCTGCAAAAGGGCTGGCTCTGGCTCTGGCTCTGGCACCTGACGCCACTCAGCAGCAGACGGCAGTAGCTCTGTTTTCACTGCATTGCTGGCCTTATTTTTGCATTTTTAAAAACATATTTTATTTATAGTTTGTTTCCAATTAATTACAAACAAAACAACATACACACAGAACACCCAACAGCTGCCAGTTCAAAAGGAAGAGAAAATAATAATAATAATAATAAATAAATAAGATAAAAAATAAGTCTTCATATATAAATATATATAAACACACATGTGGATATATAAAAAGAGATACAAAAGTTAGTCAGCCCAAGCCATACTCGGGGAGAGCAGGGACCAGCCAGGGGGCTGGGAGGCCCGCGTGACTGTAGGAACGACTGTGGGTTCCAGCCAAACTGTAGCGTACTTCTTCGAGGTAGATACAAAAAACGTAATTTAACCACCTCTTAAAACAAGGGGGTGAGGGTGACTTCCACTCCCGCAATATGACTCGTTTTGCAACAACGAGACCAAACGTTGTTGCAAAACGTTTGGTCTCGTTGCATCTTTTGGAAAAGCATCTTTTGGAATGCTTTTGGAAGAGTCAAGGGATGTTCAGAACAGCCAAAGATCACCAATAAACCGTGGGGGTGCAGTTGTCTATTATATACAACACTATAAAAATTAAATATACCGTCCCAAAAAATCCTAAGCTCAGGGCAGGCCCAAAAAAGATGACCAAGTGTCCCATTGGTGGATTTGCATCTATCACAGGTGGGAGATACAGTGGGAAATATGCTATTTAGTTTGGTCTTAGAAAATGAAGGCGATGAATAACTTTAAATCCGTCTATTAGACTGTTTGAAAATAATTTTGTTTTGTGCAATTCATACAGGATCCCTAAACAAATTCGGTGTGTGCTGGGTCTCAAGGATCTTTCCATCTATACTCCAATATGTTGGAATTTGGGTTTCAAACTTGGTTTGCCGGACGGACAGGGGCTTATATATTATTGCAGATCTCCATGTTAATAATCAACTTGCATCATTTTCACAATTACAAGCCAAATTTGATCTCCCCTCTAGCCATTTATTCCGATACTTCCAAATTAGAGATTTTGTTAAGCAATCATTTCATCAACTTGAATCTATACCCAGTCAACATAACTTTTATGTACTCTTGACTAGATCGCCTACTTCAAAACATTTAATTTCTCATTTTGTTGATCTTTTTTGTCCTGAAGCCCCCTCCTCTCATACTAAAGAGGCTTGGATTAATGACATTGGTGAGGGCATTTCAGATGAGCTGTGGCCAGGTGCTTTAGGCAGGGTGAAGAATTGCTCCATCAATGCCAGGCTTCAACTCATCCAGTTTAAATTGGAAAATAAAATGGCTGTCAAGGAGGCTCCAGTAAGAGACAGGGCAGCGCAGGATTCGATTTCAGGTCAGCGGGGACAGAGGGAGCTCCCCTTGCCGGACAATGCCAGGGTATAATTCCAGAAGACCCAGGCTGTAGTGTTACAGGCCCAGAAGTAATGACGAAAGTTCGGTAGGCCGAGGCCACCATCAGACATTGGTTTCTGCAAATGCAATTTGGAAATATGAGGAGGCTTGTCAGCCCAGATAAAGGGGATGATGATGGAGTATTCAGCTTAAAAAAACAGCTGTAAGAAATATAGGAACATTTTGAAATATGTGGAGAAACTTGTGGAGTACTACCATCTTAATAACATTAACACGACCGATCAGAGAAATGGGGAGGAGTTTCCATTTATATATCATTGTCTTAAGCTTGTGGATCATAACGGTATAATTTAATTTAAACAAGAGCTCGAGGCCGTCAGAAAGGGGTTATTTTTGCATTTTTGTAAATAAACACACTTTTAACATTTGAAAAACCACCTTGTTGTCTCCCTCCTTGTTGCAGTCTTGAGCCAGGCTGTAATATTTGACACTACCTTTATTTGCTTGCTAGCAAATACAGTAGTCTGCAGTGCTGCCTGTGCTCTCTAATGTCTACTTCAGTTTTAGTTCTTCATTCTAGTTCTGTATGTAGGCTAACTGTGGTACTCTGAAGTGTCGCCCAATTCAGTTCTGATTCGTCTGTTGCAGAATTATCTGAAGTTGGTGGCAGCCTCTGGCCTAGTTAGCGCTTGCCTTGCTATCCCTAACTCTGTTTCAGTTGATTCTTGTTCATTTGCATTAGACGTATCTGTTTTCTGTTATTAACTTTATTGTAAATAACTTTCATTTATAAACCATTACTTTTGCCTGTGTCTTGTGTGAGCATTTTAATTCTCTGACCAGCTGAGACAGTGCATTCTGGCTAATTTCTAGCTTGAATTTGGTTGCTGGTCCTGTCCTGCTATGATAGATGGTGTAATGTTTTAAAGAAATGCTTTTCAAATCCGTCAACTGTTTTTGGCATTTAGAGGGTAAATCAAGAAACCTATTTTTTAAAAATTAGATTATATCTTGAAAGAAAAAGTCATCAACATCCTTTTCCCAAATCTGTCTTACCCACACACAGAATAAAAAATTTCTGTTGTGTATTACTTTGCACATACAGGAGCTGTGTGGTTTGACGCATGTATCAAAACTGTTTTTACACAAAGTATACTGAATATCTAAATGTTTATGTAAGTTTGCACATGTAACCTTACCTGTGATCATGATGACTCGTATGCCAGCTTGCCGACACATTTGGACCGCACCAAGAACCTCTTTCCTAGGGGGGTCCAACATGCCCACACAGCCAACAAAGGTCAGGTCCGACTGGGTAGAATAAAAGCGATGGAGCATAAGCACAGAGCAATGGAGCGTAAGCACAGAGGACTATGTTGACTTCTCTCATTTCTGCAATAGTCATTTTCATTTTTTTATTTAGAGCCAATGTTAAAGACTGACAAGAAGACACATTCCATTTCCCTTTCAGCAGAATAAAAGACTTGACAATATAAGTATTCTGCATTTTACAATAAAAATGGCATGGATACAGAATTTTATATCAGAGCTTGAGCATATGGCTGCACTATTATCATCATCACCTCATAGGCAGCAAAGGCTGCTGAATTCTCCAGGTTGAGGCTGTGGATGTCAGGGGGTGTGTCCCTAGTTGCCATGGCAAGGCAACGCAGTGTATCTCGGCCCGACCCCCACTCCCGTACAGTGGACAGAACCTGTTCTCGAACTGCCGGACTCAAAGGCACACGAGCTGAGCCACTAACCCGGATATAATTACAGCGCTCCAGCATGCTCTCTGGAGCTCCCTGAGAAGATAAGTTAGGACACATCAGGACAGGACTGTCTCTTGATAGCCAATGAATAACCAAATGTATGTTAGTGAGTGGTGTGTAACTTACCTTGACAAACATCTTGGCTCCAGAGGCAAAACTTGTGAGTTTATTAGATGAACAGAAGACAGACATGGACTTCCTGTCTCTGGAAAACTCTAGAGTCAGCTCCTTCAGCATCAGCTGCTTAATCACCTGAAAAAAAACAATAAAAAGAGAACTATGACATGCATCTGTAGTACAGTACAGTGAGCTTGACTGACAGGAAACAGAGCTAAAAATTAAAAAGACCTATCCTGGACTTCTAGCTGGGGCGGCACCCTGGTAAGACGGGCCTTGCACATGTCTGCAACAACTTCTGATAATTACTAATGAAATACCCGGTTCTGCAGAAAAAAATAATAGCAAACTACTCTATTAAGTATTACAATGGTGACAACTAATAAGACAAGTAAAGAAGAAGAGGGAGACGGAGCCGTAGGTGTCTTCGGAGGTGCAGAAACCGACACCATACTGAAGGCAACTGACAACATGAAATTTGAGATTTTCTTCAAACTTGATAGAATAATGACGGTCAGTACTGAAATGAGACAAGAGATACCGGACTGCGCCGAAAGAGTGTCACAAAATGAGCTACGGATACTAATTAGCTCTAAAGTAAGAGCTAAAGTATAAACAGTGGAGACATTCAACAAAGCTTTGCAGGGTAAAGTGTCAGATCTGGAGATGAGGTCGTGAGTAAATAACCTGAGGTTGGTGAGCCTGCTGGAAGCCTTGTAAAAGCAAATCAAAGCAACATACTAGACCCCCACAGTCACTTGTTGAAACACTGATAACAAAGGACAGTTTAAAAAAGGGCATCATATCTTTAATCTATAATATGCCTACATCTTGCTTATCTGAGAACTCACAATATAAGCAACGTGCTTGGAACAAAGATCTGGAAACTAATATTTCGGCAGAGGTGTGGAAATCTGCCTGTGCTGCAACTCATACTCAGGCAATTCCACACAGCGCAGACTATAACAGGCTAATGCTCAGACTATAACTGGCCGATGCGAACATACGTAACTCCTAAAAAGTTAAATCAGTTCAATAAAAACATACCAGATATATGACTACTATATACAGAGGTTACGGGAACACCATTTTACTATGTCTGGCAGTGCAGAAAGATCAAAGCATTGTGGGAAGAGGTCAGAACTACATGTGAAAAGATTATTTCAAAAACAATTCCATTGGATCCTAAATTGTTTGTAATTGGCCTTTATCTCAAAAAACATAAATATAATAAAAACAAACAAGTACTGATGGACCTCAGCATTCTCAATGCTAAAAAGATTACAGCCCTGTTTGGAAAAAGGCTCACAGACCAACCATTACAGATTGGATAACTCAAATGATGTCGAGCCTCCCACTTGAAAGAATGACATATATATTGAAGGACAAAAGAGAAAAGTATGAAGAAGTTTGGTGACCCTTCAGCAAATCTGTGATGAGCCACTCATTGTTTATATAATTGTTATATATATAAAGCCTTTCTCTTACTTCCTCTATTTCTTTCTAACACACACATATGCAGACATTAGTCGTGCACACACACTTACAGAACAGCAGGCTGTAGCTCTCTCAGCCGGGCTAAGTCCTCTCAGGTCGGTCTCGAATACATTCATTTTCTCCACCAGACAACAGAGGGCGGTCTCTGTTGCCTCACCAACCTTTTCGTACACACCCTTTGCCTGAAGAGAAGTTGAAAGGATGCTGTTAACTATCCTACGTACTGAATAATTTAAAGCTGTATTTGTGGTAAGAAACAGTCCAAGCCAGATTTCAGTTGTAAAATTTCCAAAACCATATCTAGTAATCCATGACCGTCTGAGCCATTACTGCAACTATGTTTGCATTTCTCACCTCATTATAGTCCAGTGATGAGTCATTGCACAGAGCACAGATGGAGGCCATCTCCACCAGGCCTTCAAACTCACTGCACTTCACCACTGAGCCATCCTTGTAACTAGAAAGATTAGGGCAAAGAAAAGAGAAAATAACAAGCAAAAAAAAAAAAATGTATTCAAATTGTAACAAACAAAGAGATAAATTATTAATAAGTCTGGGCTCTCATAATTCATAAACTGTCAATGGTTGAGGATTATGTGTTAGAGGTTAAAGACACTTACACTTTCCCTTCAGGGGCATAAGTAGATCCAGTCACTGTAAATTCATTAAGGCTGCAGCACTCCCCCAACACACTGTCTACTACAAACATCTAGATAAATGCACATGAACACAGACAGACATAGCAGTACTTGATTAGTTCATGCATGTTAGAAAATTATATTTGAGGCCAGTCCATCATTTTATCTTTAAATGGAAACTTCAACCATGCTGAAAATCTCAGATAGAAGCCTTTGAAATGGCCTGTGGCAGATAATGAGGGGTAGAGAGAGAAAATGTACATTAGTTTAGTCATGGCATATTAACTGCTAAATTTCTCATAAAAAACACAAAAAATGCTGTTTCCTCTCACAAAGCTGTTTTGATATTTGTTTTTTTGCTTTGTTGTTGTTTTATGTGCTTTTAAGCCTCTGTTGGTTAAACTCAGCATTTCCTACAAA
Organism: Dascyllus trimaculatus; assembly: GCA_024666655.1. Lineage (NCBI taxonomy): Eukaryota > Metazoa > Chordata > Actinopteri > Pomacentridae > Dascyllus > Dascyllus trimaculatus. The sequence goes on along the minus strand of CM045447.1, from coordinate 2,593,268 downwards.
TGTTTGAGTAAGTATTGTTGTAAAAACTGGTAATAGAAAGTTTGACTTTCACTAGCAGTAGTTTAACAACATGTAAAATAACTGCTAAGTAGTAAAGATGGGAAATGCACACCAATCAGCTACAACATTAATACCACTTGCATGCGAAGTAAGCACATTGATCGTCTAGTTTCAATTCAGTGTTTTGCTGGGAGACCTTAAGTCCTAGCTTTGGAGTTTACTTTGACCCATGCCACCTACTTAAACTCTGTTGCAGAGCAAGCACATCTCCCATGGCAACGGCCTCCCCCAGCAGGACATTTGAACCCCGCAACACCCCAAGAACTGCTCAAAAACGGTTTGAGGAACACAATAAAGAGCCAGAGGCATTGACCAGGCCTCCATTATCTCTAGATACATCTTAATACAACACCATAAAAAGCTGGGGATATTAGAAATAAGGAATTATCTTTGATACAAGCCTAGTTCAACTCTTGGTTGTTAAGGTATATAGAGGCCAATCAGGCACAATGAAGAACTAACAGTACTCACATTACATGTGGAAGCAATAGATCATCTGTACATCAGATAATGCTGTAGTGAATCATTTCATGTCCTACAAAATAGCAATTATTGATCTATTTTGTATCATTGTCTTGTACATTTCCCAAACGCTGATGCAATCAGTGCAACAACAGTTAAGTTCTCACCACTGTGCTGTTCTAAATTTCTGCTAACAAAAATACTGTTTTCTTTCACAACATTTCTTTTTTTTCCAGCTGTTAACATTTCAGTTTTCATGATGCTCTAGATTTTTCACATTCTTTTACATTCCCATGGAGGAATTTTGCCCACTCTTCTCTGCAGAATATTTTTTAATTCAGTCATGTTTGATGGTTTTTGAGCATGAACTGCCCTTTTAGGGTCTTGCCACAGCATCTGAATTTGATTCAAGGCCAGACTTTGATTTGGCAACTGCAAAACCTTAATTTTGTTCTTTTTGAGCCATTCACAGGTGGCCTTCTTTGTGTGCTTTGGGTCATTGTCTTTTGCAAAATCCATTTGGGCTTGAACTTTATGTCTTGAACTGATGGGCGCATATTCTCCAGGAGCATTTTCTGACAGAGAGCAGAATTCATGGCTCCATCAGTTATGACAAGTCATCAAGGTCCTGTAGAAGCAAAGCAGCCCCAAACCATCACACTATCATCACCATGTTTCCCCTCTCAAAACTCAATCTTTTCTGTTCCAATCTCTGACCAATTAGGACCCACCCTGATATCCTGCCTCCCCTGGTCATGGTGCAGCATCTCTTACATGTGGTTCTGAATGCCTAGAAATGCTTGGCCAATTAGATGGCCTTATTTGTTCCAGCTGAGAGAATCAAACTTTTCGCAAACTAAAAGCAGAGCCGGGTTTGTTCCAATTAGGTAATGTGACTTCCCTAATGCATTGCGCCATAGTTCAAATTTGCCGAAGACGGTGTAAGTATGAAAGTGAAATAACTCCCAAAATTGAATCATTTGTTCCTTGTCTCATTTCACACATTTCCTGAAAATTTCATCCAAATCCGTCCATAACTTTTCAAGTTATTTTGAACACAGACAAACAAAGAAACAAATAAGAAATTTTCCTCTTGAGAATTTGGTTTGATTTTGCTCAATAGGACTTCTGTTGCAAACTGTGTTTGAGGACAAACAGCTCTATGTCAAACATAACTTCTTAGTTTTAACAAGACGTCCCAATTTACAGCTTTCTGACAATAAATAATTACCAGGAGATTTCAGAAAGATGAAATAAGGCTAACCAGGTCAAGTAAGGTGTAGTTCCAAGTAGCCTAGAGTCGCTAAGTTAGCTAACCAACAGTATGATAGCTTACCTGCTTCACAAACATAATATTAGGGCTGGTCCCAAATATATGAATATCCGAATATTTGTTTGTTGTGGTGCCACGCCCTCTGGCTCTGGGTCCAGGTAGCGCAGCTCCCTCCCTTCCCCTCCCCTTTGTCTCCTCCTCTAGGTGGGCGGGAGCGCTGTGTGGTGGCTAGCTGGCAGCAGGTGAACCAGATGAGCAATCAGCTGATGAGGCGCACCTGGGTGGATTCCCACCAGTGACTGTATTTAACCTCGCTCTGAGCCTTCAGTCTTCATCGGACTGTTGAGCTGAACAGTCAGTTTCTACCTCAGAAAGTCTGGCTCCTTTACCTGTATGCCTCAACTAATTGCCTTCTCTTTCGCCTCCAGTTTGAACCTCTGTCTGCCGTGGTGTGTGCTGAACCCTCCTTCCCTCTGAAGAACCTGACCGGAACCATTCAGGACCTCATTCCCCCCCAACCCTCTGGCGTTTGCCTCCTCGGATTCCTCCCCTGCTTGAAAGGATTTCCCTTAGCCCTCTGGCTCCAGCTCGTCTCCCTTCATTGGCGTTCACCTGCTCCAACCACCATCGGCCTGCCACGCCGCCACACGGCATGCTCTGCCTGCCTAGTCACCCCAGCCCCCACTCTCTGCTGTCCCACAGTTATGTATTTCGTAATATTTCTAGTTTGCCTACTAGTTGGTTCGAGTTTGCATGAGTTTTGTTAGCTCCCTGTTCGTGAGTTCTGTCCAGATTGTGATCTGTGCCTGAATAGCTCTAGTTAGCTCTCCCTTGGTTTGTTCTGTTCACACTTATGCATCCTGTTATAGCTGCTCTCATTCAGAGCCTGTGCTGTTTAGTTTGTTGTTTCACTTCCATTCCTATCTCGGTGTTACCGTGTGTGGGTCTGACCTTTGTACATAGTTCTTTCTTCATTACAAGCCTCATTTGCCTCATTTAAGGTCAGTCTACATGATCCCGCAATAAGTAAGACACTGGGCAAAAATGGCATCCATGAGAGAGTTGCAAGGTGCAAACCACTCCTGGCCAAAAAGAACATAAGGGCTTGTCTGGTATTTGCAAAAAAATATCTAGATGAGCCCCAAGACTTCATGAGTCCTGTTACATGCGGCGTAAAGCTAACACTGCGTTCCACAAGAAAAACATCATACCAACAGTGAAGGTTCACCACTGTTCCATTTGTGGATAATGTCTTTCACTGTGGTTTGCTGGAGTCTCAGAATCTTAGCAATGGGTTTGTCCCCCTTTCCAAAGTGATTAATGTCAGTGACTTTATCTGACATTTGTTCTTGAATCTTTTTAGAAAATGGCAACATGCGCTGCTTTTTGAGACCCTTTAGCCTGCTTCACAATGGCAGACAGGTTCTATTTAAGTTACAATTGCAATCAACAAGAATTTAGGCATTTGATAGATTGGTAGCTAAGGGGGCAATTATTTTTTCTCAAAGGGCAAGGTAGGGATAGACAGCAATTTTCCTTTAATAAATGAAACCATCCTTTAATACCTGCATTTTGTGTGGTTCTCGATTATCTTTGTCTAATATTAAAATTTGTTTGGTGATCTGAAACATTTAATTTTGACAAATAAGCAAAAATAGAGGAAATTTGAAGGGGGCCAATACTTTTTCACGGCACTGTATACATTTGAATCACTGTGTTTCATATATATCATGTATCAGCCACTTATTTATCAGTTTGATGGGATGTTCCTCCTGTATCTTACCCTGCAGACTGACATCTGGTTGGTAGTTAATGTTCCTGTTTTATCGGAGCAAATAACAGAGGTACAACCCAGTGTCTCCACTGAAGGCAGGCTGCGGACAATGGCGTTCTTCCTGGCCATCCTCCTGGTGCCCAGTGCCAGGCAGGTAGTGATAACTGCTGGGAGACCTGGAAGGAAGCACAATATGCAGTTATGAGAAAACTAAATATTATGTTTGTACCTTCTGTTCTCTGAAGAGAAACAAGGTACAGCACATGCCTGACTAAACACACCTCTATTCACGCCTTTAAGGCAGATGATCAGTGATGACATATGTGAGGCCCCGCCTGCACATACTGTATAAGGGCATGTCACTACAGTCATTCCTCAGTTCGAAAGCCGCTCTTCACCGAGCTCAGCTGTGCAGCTGGGTAACCAGGTGTTGTACCTTGTTCCTCTCCTTCAGGTAACAGAAGTTAAAGGCATAACATTTCATTCCATTTTAGTTGATTCATTTGGTACAACACATATATGGGACATGTATAAATGCGCAACCGAGGAACCATTGAACTAGAGTCTAACCTGTCTCTATCCATGTTTAGACAGTGTCAGCCAAAGGTGTGTCTGTGCCACAACCGTGGAGACCATCCCTCTGCTGAGGGAGAGCGTTGCACAGCCGGATACACGGAGAACGTAACTTGTAGGGATCCTGACTTCGTTGTAGAGAGGTGTCAGTAAACTGTTGGGGTCACCAGAGACCCAAGCTCTGACAACACTTTGCCCTGTATGTCCGCAGCATGATAGATCTTTTCCAGCTGTGACTCAGAGAACCTTTAGTGCTTGGATGGGAGAGTTGTTGGGCCATCCACAACATGGTTGTGGGACAAAGCCAGATTAGCAGCCAGGGACATCTTGGTATTTGCACACTTTGTTCTCTGTCAACGCTCCCCTGGCATGGACAATTCCCAGATAGACAGGACATGCTTATTGCTGGTCTTTGTCATGCAGAGAGAAGCTGCATCCCAGAGGATAGGGGTGAACTGAAGACTTCTTCCTTGCCTTAGGTTTGGTGCTCATACCAAGACATAAAGCTTATGACTTAGAGGGAAAACTTGAAATTGGTGCTCCGCTGTAGTAGCAGTAGCTAACACAAACAAGGGCAGTTATGCTAACTTCAAGCTGGAAGTAGCTAACAGAAAACATATTAGCAGTAGCTAGTTAGCCTGTCTCAAAGGAGGTGTTCTTAGCAAGGAGGATGACTGCAAGGATGGATACATATGTGTGCAGACGGAGTCTCACATGTTATCACAGATCATCTGCCTTTAAGGAGTGAATAGAGGTGCCTTCAGCCGGGTCACATGAGGGCGTGATGTCCCATGCTATACGTGTTGTATCACGTGAATTGACTGAAAGAGAACTTTTGTTTTTGTAGGGACGTGGTTTACAGGTCAAATGAAAAAACAATAAGGATTTGTAGCTAAAATTAAAGAAAGCTGACTGTCCCTTCTATATTCTCAAACACTGTACAGTATCATCACTTGAAATTTAATATAGTCATAGCCAGGATCCACCTGAACAGGAATCTTCTGAAAATCATGTCATCCATTAAGGACAACTTTAATGGCAGTTCAAATATCAGGAAATCAGAAATGGTGTAAAGTCTTTTAAGCTGACTTTTCCTTCAATTAAAAAAAAACGGTATAAAACATTATTATTACACTGTCGCCCATAAAGTTGAAATACTTTAGTTTTCAGACACATTCCTCTTTTATTCCTATTTACACACATCAGTAATCACTTTTGACCAGGTTCAGTGATTACATACCGAGTCCATGGCTGCGTTGTCCTTTTCCTGCTTAAAATCTGTATGCAGTAAGTTCACATTTTCAGAATTGGCTGCATAATATTCAACCATATTTGACACAGAAGTTCCCTAGGCTATAAGTCTCGTCCGATGCAACTGGCAATACACCAAGAGTGCCTGCACTCCAACAGGATGGACACAAACAAGCCAACATTGCAGATTTCTTTGGAATATCGCAGAGTGCGATCTGTAAAATCCTCAAACATCATCGAGAGGAGGGTAATTTGAGGCCACAAAAATTGCAGGACGACCACAACTAACTCCCAGATGAGATGATCGGCAACTTTTTAATCTGTGCAGTAGAAATCAGAAAATGCCAGCAAGCCGCCTACGTCGTTTGTGGAGAAGACACAGAAGTAAAAAATATCTTATTCCAAATTTATGGGCAACAGTGTATTATTACATTATTATCATATTTTTATTATTACATTAGGATTTCATACAGCCTAATGTGCAATATAATGTAATTTGTTCTTGTTATATAAAATGTGACAAGTTTAATCAGATATGAAATATGGGTGTTTTGTTGTGCTTTTTGACAAAAGTAAAACAGAGAAGCATTATATGTTGCTGTTCCTCTGGGTAACTCCTTGCCATGGGAGAACCAAGATGGGGCTGGGTGGTGGATCTTTGGTTGCTTTGCCAAGTGGCCTAGCAGAACCGCGAAGTCAGTGGGGACTGCTGCTTGGCTGAGTTCTGAATGTAAGGAGTTACAACAGTTGGTGGCTGTTGTATCTGTTGCTTAGTTTGAATGCATTGAAAGACAAACAATGGGGGGACAGGGGTTTTCTTAAACTGTTCTTACGGACTATGGACCATGTCATCTGCACTGGAGTGGAACCCACTGCTTTATTTGGGCTGGCTCTACAGCAGTCAGTGGCGCTTGGCCAGGTGTTGGGCAACCAGATTTCTGATAACAGTGCATAATGATAGCCAGAAGATGGAGTCTTGATGTAGTTGGTATCATCCTAAAATCCAGTCTGCAATCCCCACTAGCTGCCATGTTATAAACAAGTTGGGTTATACTAGCAGAAAATTCACTGGTGACAGGGATCCACACTGGGAGGCTTATAATTTTAAATCTGAGCAGATGATGACTAAAATCTTTTTAAAACATCTTGTTGAAACACATTCGTAAAACAAACAGAATTTATAAGTGTTGTATAACAAGCGGCTTAAACATCTAAGAATATTTGGAGAAGTAATTTAGTTTCCATCCGGAGATTTGCAAGCACTTTCAGACACAGGATATGGAACATTGCTGGCGTCATCAATTCATTGTGATGGCATTCTAGCCAATCAGATGTAGGTCACTTTTCTGCTAATGTTCCTTACTTGTATCCTTTCTGTAGTTCTTGTCCTGCTTCTTTCATGCCTTATCTGTATCCAGCTGCTGTAATATGTAAATTTCCTTGGTCACGGATCAATAAAGTTTATCTCATCTTATATTACAGCCCATGCCGAGATATTAGTCACTCATGCGCAACTAGACAACAACCGACTAAATCAAAACTAATAACAGATTATCAGATTGTCTAAACAACTAACAGCCACATTTATCTCTCATTTCCTGAATAGTGAAACTGAAAGGTTAGGAATGAGCTGAAGACGGGTGTGATATAACAAACAAACAAATGTAAAGCGCTGTGAGATGACATATGCTGTAAATTTGTGCTATATAAATAAAATTGAACTGTATACCACCAATATTAAAAACTGAAAAACTGTATGTGTAGAGAAGAAGTGATTTTTCTGCACAGACAGATAAAAAAGCTAGACCTTCTGGAATTGCGGCTACTGCCAGTGCGACAGCAATCTTGAAATAATAAACAGCTCCTCTCAGCCAGCTCCCTCCATGGACTGGGTCATTGAAATGTCCCACATTGATGGCCCACACGGCCACACATATCACACTGATGACCTGCAAGTTACAAAAAAACAGGTATTAACAGAGACATAAATTAATTCTAAAGATTATTTCTTTAGATTAACAATAAGTTTTATTAATTTATAAAAAGTAAAAACAAATTCAAAGTTGGATCCCAAAGTTTTTGGAAAGACTAAAACACACACAAAAACAGTTTCTTGCCTTGGACAGCTGTTCTCCAAACTGGTCTAACTTCTGTTGTAGTGGGGTTCTTTCAGGGTCAGTGGATGCCATCTCATCTCGGATTTTCCCAATCTCTGTCTGCACCCCCGTGGCTACGACAACCCCTATGGCTCGTCCCGCTGCAATATTAGTGCCCTGTGCAAACATGGTGATGGGCTCAATTTCATTTCTGTCAAATTTGCTTTCATTATAAAAAGTGAAGTCTAATACCTCACTTTGCAGGTTTCTAATTCTCCTTTAATAGCACTCCAATGTATGATAAAAGAACCACATTACTGTGTGAAGTCACACTGACTCCAGAAATACTCAGATAACCACACAGACGAAGACAGCCTGCAAGTCTGCCTGTGACTTGGCAGACTCTGATGTGTGACAGAGATAATACAAAACACAAACACACACCTTAACAATGGATGCTTCGTCTACTTGCAGAATCATGATCAATTTAATTAGGCTTTTTTTTTTAAACAAAAATTTCTAAATATGTCTTTGGACTGTGGGAGGAAGCTGGAGCGCCTGGTGAGAACACAGGGAGGCACATGGAGAACATGCAAACTCCACACAGAATGACCCCAGGAAAAACAGAATGCAGAGACTTGTGAGTTGAGCCTGCAAGTGGCAGGCTTTGTATCCTGGCAACGATATGCACAACTAATCATGTGATTACTTGAGATCAACAATCTTTGAGGTGAATTGTGATTCAGATTGTGGACTGTGACTCTACCAAAAAAGAATAATAGCTCCTGACTCAAGTTCAGTCCTACTGAAGGACTGAACCATATAATAAATGTAGCTTATTTGTAGCTCTGGAGGCGAGACTTAGTGAATTGGAGGCACGGCTCCGTACCATGTTCAACAATCCGGTAGACACAGCAGCTAGCCAGCCCCCCATAGCCGGTATGGAGCGACATAGCATAGCTACTAGGGCTGCACAATTAATCGAATTTTGATCACAATCACGATTTTTGCTGCCACGATTAAACTAACCTGATCGTCGGCGATATTTACATTTAAAATGCGGCTCTGCTGCAGATCTAATCAAGCACTTTCTTAATCAGTAGTCAGACAAACACCAGGGGGCGAACACATGCTTGAGGCTTTATGAAGCTGCCAAAATAACAAGGGAGGGCACCTGCAGCGGCAACCTGAAGTCACTCGGTGGACTGGGACTGATGAGAGTCATGTCAACAGAAGAAAGTAGGAGCATCATGGTGAGGAGCTACTGCCTCAAAACGGATCAACATCCATTGTCTGGACTTGTTCGGATTCAGGGCAAATGACGTTAAACAGGAACAAGTCATATGTAAAGAGTGCGGCAGAGTTGTGTCTGCCCTGCAGAGTAACACTACTAATCTGTTCAACCGTTTGAAAAAAACATCACAAACACAAATACGAGGAATGCATGAAGGCTAAAGCTAACGCTGATTCACAAAATTCCCGTCCGTGTCCAGCAGCAACCCAGACAACCATAACAGTGAGCCTGCACCGGGCAACACCGCATCCATCTACCTCCCAAAGACACGCAGAAATAACCGACGCAATATCGTTTTATTTGGCCAAAGACGTGTCCACTAAATACAGTGAGCAACGAGGGCTTCAGAAAAATGGTCAAAACACTGGACAAGAAATATGTGATCCCCTGGGGCAATTATTTGTGGGGGGCATGGGGGGATCGCTTTGAGGTCGGGATCGCGTTGATGTCGGGACCGATTATCTCTCAAACCACGCTCAAAACGATCGCAATAAAAATTAGCTAGCTAGCAAGTTAGCAAATCAAACCGATCTTTATTTATAAAGCAGGTTAGTTCTCACCTAACCTGCTTTATAAGGTCAGGTGAGAACCTTATAAAGCAGGAGGTAGACATGAAGAATCTGGGAACGATGCTCTGCTGCCGGTTGACCCAGACGGCTGCCGATCATCTGAAGAATCTGGATCAGGTTCTGAATTCATCCGATCCAGATTATTTAATTATGTTATCATTTATTTTTTCTTATTTAAAATTTCATTTAGTGCTGAAAACTGTTCCTAAACTGTATTGTTTGCTTAGTGCAATAAAAATACAGGTGTTTTTCTAACATAATGAATAATCGTGATTAATAATCGTGATTACAATATTGATCAAAATAATCGTGATTAGCATTTTGGCCATAATCGTGCAGCCCTAATAGCTACTGCTAGCCGTCCCTCGGCGGTTCCCCAGCAGCCGGGAAGCCAGGCCTGGGTGACTGTCCGAAGGAAGCGTAGTCCAAGACATAAGCCCACGGTTCACCACCCACCCCCCATTCACGTTTCCAACTGGTTTTCCCCGCTTATGGAGCGAATTTTGTTTCTTTATTATGCAACCAAAAAGAATGGATTTGAGAACAAAAAAAAAATTGTAAATGAGAAATAATGGATTTGAAAACAAAAAAATAATTTGCAAATAAAGTTACATTTACGTTTCTTGTTTTTGCGTTTGCGTTTCGTGTTTTTGCATTTACGTTTCTCGGTTTTTGCATTTACGGTTCTCGGCTTTTGCGTTTGCGTTTCTTGTTTTGCGTTTGCGTTTCTACATGAGTCTCAGGGGCGGGACCTCCTCTGAAAGATGCAAGAAGCCTCCTGATTGGTCACTCCCACTCGACTAGACGGTATGACAACTTCCGCATTCACAGGCGCGAGAGGAGACACGGTGTTGTGCCGAGTTAGATGCAGATCTCGGCGGGCAGGCATAACTCGGCACAACACGGGCAGGCATAACTCGGCACAACACCGTAGCTGTGTCCCAATTCAGGGGCTGCATCCTTCAAATAGGCTGGGTCCTTCTAAGGACGGGTAGGCTGCATTAGAAGGCTGCATGAGCGTTTGTTAAATGAGACGGTCTAGCCTACGATGAACTTCCTGCTTACATCATGACGTCTCGTAGCGCCGCTCCTTGTTGCCTAGCAACCCTGACAAACAAATTTTCATCCCGACGATCAGGATAAGACGACGGTGTAATTTTACCCAATTTTTGACTGGATTTGATCCCGAAACTGTAATTTTTGTTTTTAATATGTTTTATATACTTGAAGACTTGAGAGTCTTGTACTGTCCGGTGGTTCGGGACTAAACTGTCTGAGAAACAAGAAGCGTCCACAACTGGTTTAAATCTGTTGACATCCACTGATATGAACTTTAAATATTATAAACCTCCACAGTCTCTGGGCTGAGTGTTTCTGATAAGGATCATAAATACCTGCTGTCTGAACAGAAACCAGATATAATGTATGTTAAACATGTGATCAGATAACTTGGTGGAGCTAAACTAAGAACAGTGAGGAGAGTCATGTTTTCACTGGTCTACAGAGAGAATTACCACCAATAGAAGCTCCAGCAGGATTTACGTCCATTTTACTTCTCCACCATATAATAACTTAAATAAGGATTAAATATATGAATATTTATGATTGAATAAGTCATTTTTGTGGTGGCCGCGGTCAGAAAGAATTTCGCCACAGTCTCAGTAAAATATAACTTAAAACTGAAGCTGAACAACTGGAAAGTAAACGTTTTAAACTGCAGCGGCTCACATCAATAACGTTATTCAATCGTTTTTTTAGAACAAACTTTAACGTTGTCAACATTTGTATCGTAGCTATCAGAGTGAGCTGTAACACAATACTAATATTTAAAGCTACAATCCTCCGCCGCTGATGGATCCATCTTCTCCGTCAGCCGTCAGCAGTTAAAACTTCAGCTGTTGATCGAACTGTCAGCGGCCCGCAATGGATCTTGGGATATTTGGGGCTACGAAGGATACATCGATGCATCCTTCAAATTCATGGAAAAGAAGGACGCATTCGTTGGTCTCATTTGAAGGAGTCTTGAGGTTTTAATGAAATGGGACAGCCTTAGTCGCACCGCTGTGACGTATGCGGCCGAAAAATGCAGCCTAGAAGGATGCAGCCCCTGAATTGAGACACAGCTTGTGTCTCCCATGGTGTCTCCTCTCGCGCCTGTGAATGCGGAAGTTGTCATACCGTCTAGTCGAGTGGGAGTGACCAATCAGGAGGCTTCTTGCATCTTTCAGAGGAGGTCCCGCCCCTGAGACTCATGTAGAAACGCAAACGCAAAACAAGAAACGCAAACGCAAAAGCCGAGAACCGTAAATGCAAAAACCGAGAAACGTAAATGCAAAAACACGAAACGCAAACGCAAAAACAAGAAACGTAAATGTAACTTTATTTGCAAATTATTTTTTTGTTTTCAAATCCATTATTTCTCATTTACAATTTTTTTTTTGTTCTCAAATCCATTCTTTTTGGTTGCATAATAAAGAAACAAAATTCGCTCCATACCCGCTCAGCAACACACCTGCTGAGGGAAAAACTCTGGTCATTGGCAGCTCCATTCTCCGAAACGTGAAATTAGAGACACCAGCGACCATAGTTAGGTGCATTCCTGGGGCCAAAGCAGGGGACGTTGAATCCTATTTAAAACTGCTGGCGAAGGATAAACGTAATCGTAAATACGATAAGATAGTAATTCACGTTGGCGGTAATGACGTCCGATTGAGACAATCGGAGGTCACTAAAATTAATGTTGAGTCGGTGTGTGAATACGCTAAAACAATGTCCGACACTGTAATTTTCTCTGGACCCCTGCCCAATTGGATCAATGATGACATGTTTAGCCGCATGTCATCATTCAATCGCTGGCTGTCGAGGTGGTGCCCAACAAACAATGTGTGCTTAATGGACAATTGGCAAAGTTTCTGGGGAAAACGTGGTCTCATTAGGAGGGACGGCATACATCCCACTTTGGATGGTGCATCCGTCTTATCTAGGAATATGGAGAGATTTATTAGAAAACCAAACCCCTGACGTTCCAGAGGTGAGACCAGGAAGCAGAGTTGCAGTCCTACACGCTTCTCTGCTGCCTCCATACAGCTGTCACCCTCTTACTTTCCTATAGAGACTGTGTCTGTCCCCCGACCACCCAGATTCTGTAAGACTAAAAGGAACAATAGAAGGGCTGTTCATAATAACCTTATCCAAATTAATACAAATTTATCAAAACCAGAAAACAGGACAATTAAATGTGGATTATTAAATATTAGATTGCTCTCATCTAAATCTCATTTAGTTAATGATCTGATAACAGATCACCACATTGATTTAATGTGTCTCACTGAAACCTAAGTTTTTACAGTTGAAAGTTTTGTGATACAGCATTAGATACTGTTCTAATCAAATGAAAATGTGTTTAGTAAGTGCATATTGCTGGTGTAATTCAGTTTTTCCAGGAAATAATCTTTAACTACAAGAAAAACAAAAAAATATTGCCTTGTTAACAGTATCGTGATATATCGTATCATGAGCCTAGTATCGTGATATGTATCGTATCGCCAGATTCTTTCCAATACACATCCCTAGTTTCTATACTTGTTCTTTTGGATCTTAGTGCTGCTTTTGATACAGTTGATCACAGCATCTTATTACAGAGACTGGAACATCTTATTGGGATTAAAGAAACCGCTCTAAAGTGGTTTAAATCATATTTATCAGACAGATTTCCAGTTTGTTCATGTTAATGATGATTCTTCCACCCGCACTAGAGTCAGTTATGGAGTTCCACAGGGTTCTGTATTAGGTCCAATATTATTTACTCTGTACATGCTTCCCCTAGGAAACATACTAGGAAGCACTGCATAAATTTCCATTGTTATGTAGATGATACCCAGTTATATTTATCTATGAAACCCAATGAAACCAATCAGTTGGTCAAACTCCAAGCATGTCTGAAGGACATAAAGGACTGGATGACCTGTAATTTTCTTCATTTAAATTCGGATAAAACTGAGGTTATTGTATTTGGCCCTAAACACCTCAGAAACACACTATCTAACCAGATAGTTACCCTAGATGATATTGCCTTAGCCTCCAGTTCTACTGTAAAAAACCTTGGAGTTATTTTTGATCAGGATATGTCCTTCAACTTACATATAAAACAAGTCTGCAGGACGGCATTCTTTCATTTACGTAATATTGTCAAAATCAGAAATATCTTGTCTCAGAGTGATGCTGAGAAACTAGTCCATGCATTTGTAACCTCCAGGCTGGACTATTGTAATTCTTTATTGTGAGGATGTTCCAGTAACTCTCTTAGAAACCTCCAGCTGATCCAAAATGCTGCAGCCAGAGTTCTGACAGGAACCAGTAAAAGAAATCATATTTCTCCTGTATTAGCTTCTCTTCATTGGCTCCCTGTAAAATCCAGGATAGAATTTAAAATCCTGCTTCTAACATACAAAACTGTTAATGAACAAGCTCCATCTTATCTTAAAGACCTTGTTGTACCTTATCATCCTAACAGAGCCCTTCGCTCTGAGACTGCAGGTTTACTTGTGGTTCCCAGAGTTTCCAGAAGTAGAATGGGAGGCAGAGACTTCAGTTATCAGGCTCCTCTCTTGTGGAATCAGCTCCCAGTTTGGGTTCGGGGGGCAGACACCCTCTCTTCTTTTAAGATTAAGCTTAAAACTTTCCTATTTGACAAGTCTTATAGGTAAGGCTGCTCAGGATCAGCTGAGCTGTCCCTAAGTAAAGCTGCCATAGGTTTAGACTGCTGAGGGACTCACATGATGCACTGGGCTCCTCTCCTTTCTGTACTGTCATATATCACCATTACATATGACTAACCTATGTTTCCCCCCCGAGGTTCTGTGTCCTGCTTGTTCTCTCCGTGGATGTCTCTGGATCTGGAGCTCAACATCCCTGATCTGGAGCTGAACGTCCCTGATCTGGAGCTCAACGTCCCTGGTCTGGAGCTCAACGTCCCTGATCTGCAGCCGCTGGCCTCACCACCTCCCATCCCCACCCCAACCTCTCCTACTATCCCTCCCTCCTTCCTCTTCCCCACTCCCAACCCAACCGGTTGAGGCAGATGGCCGCCCTCCCTGAGCCTGGTTCTGTCGGAGGTTTTTTTCCCCCTTCCCTACCATAGGGGGTTTTTGGTTCTTTCCAACCGTCGCTGACTGCTTGCTCATAGGGAATCCAAAAGCAACCTTCGATTGTTGGGTTTTCTGTTTCCTTTTTTTTCTTACAATGTTTAGCGCTTTGTGACGACTTGTGTTGTAAATATGCGCTATGTAAATAAAACTGAATTGAATTGAATTGAAGATGCACATGTTTTTCAGAATACAAATTCATAGTTTCATAATACAGTGGTTCCTCGCCATATCGCGATTAACTTTTCACAGTCTCACTGTATCGCAGATTTTTAAATTGTATACAGTTACTACATCAACCAGAGCACTGTGTTCTGTATCCTGAGCACTGATTGGCTCAGCGACCACAACATCAGTCTCATCCTCCCACATATAGCATGTGTTCAGCATCCTTGTCCATTTCATATCAACATCTGATCAATGTCTAATCACTGCGCATAGTTGTAGTTGCTCTGCGGTGTTGTGTTTTTGTGAAATTTTCGTAAAAAATGTAATTTATTTTTAAAGCCTTGCCATGTCAAATAAATGTTCTGCGCCTTCTAAAGCTTCCAGCACCAAGCAAAGAAGAAGAAGAAGATGCTTACCATCGCAGAAAAGGTGGAACTCCTCGATATACTAAAGGAAGAGAGAAGCTACGCGGCTGTACCCATATAGAATTTGATATGTTGTTAAAATTACGTAGGTTTAAGAGTGCAGAAATTATTTAAAAGCATAGGAAATGTTTATAAGAGTGTGGGAAATGTTACTAACAGTGTGGGGAGGGTTTATAAAGCCTTAAAATATATATAAAGAATAAAATAAATATAATTTGCGGATATTCTCCAATCACGCACGCGCAGGGGGGGTGTTTGGAACCTAACCCCCGCGATAGACAAGGGATCACTGTAATAATAATAATAATAATAATAATAATAATAATAATAATAATAATAAACCACCAGCAACAATATCAACAACAACAACAAAAACAACCTGTATTACTGTGCCCCAGCTGGTCTTTTTCTTTTTTTAACCAAATGTTATTGAAGCAGGTGGAAACACAGTCACTGGGGACAAATCTCTGCAGTGGATTAATCCAAATTTGGTACTTTAGTGGATATTTGGAGTACTAATGTGTATTTAGAAAAGCAGCACAGTGTGCAGGAATGAGTCAGAGTAAACTACACTGTGTGTGTTGGTGGTAATGAAGGAATTTGTTACCCTGCAACAGTGTGGCTTATTGATGTTGACAAAAATATTGAAATATTGCCTGTCCTTGTCCTAGAATTAGAATTAGAATCAGAATTAGAATTTAAAGCCTTTATTGTCATTGCACATATTTCAGAGCAATGATAAATGTTTCAGTTAAATCCCGTCCAAGAAACATAAAAACAGACAGTAACACAAACATGAGGAGACAGGAGTGGGAGAACTGTGGGTCGCCAGGAGTGCAATATAATAAAAACTTCAGTACTTAAAAAGATGGTTGCCAGTGTTGTAATCCTATTTATCTTTGTTTTCCCAACTGCATGTTCTGTGTTGATTGTATGTGAATTAGGAAACATGTCTAAAACTGCATTTCTAAAAATATGACACAAATATGGTTAGTAAAACTCACAGAGAACAGCATGTTCTTCTTGTCCTGGTTGACAGCTCGAGGATCTGGTACTGGGTCTGTGTGTTTCAGCACTGACACAGACTCCCCTGTCAGAATAGACTGGTCCACCCTGAGTGTGGTGGAACGGATAGACGTCAGCCTGATGTCAGCTGGGACCTTATCACCAACTTGGGGTTGGGATGGGGGTACAGAGACAAAAAAAACATTTATTTTTCATCACTGTATTTAGAGATAAGATTAGATCAAATGTAGTATTGAAGTTGTAAATATACCTTGGTTTAATCTCCTCCACCACATCAAAAATAAACCCAGAATAAGCAATAATTTGGTAGAAATATATAGTTTTTCATCACATTAGACATTTCAACTTAAACACAAGGGCAGCCAACATAGAAATGTCTGGCTGCCCTTTCTCCTGCTCTTCCTCCACATCATAAAAAGCAAGCATAGCAATGACCTGAGGACTGTGATGGCACTCATCAGGTGACATTAAAAACCATACTCTCTGGATTGCAACCAAACATTCATACTTGACTCATGAACACAAGCACTTCAACTGACCAACCCTGTCCAGCCAGAATGGCTTGTAGTTTACAAAACAGACAGCGCAGGAATGCAACACAGAGGCCAAGATGTTAAGCCAGCCTCCAGCCTGCTCAAATCCCACATATTTGGCTGATTGGTTTATGAATTGCATAGCTGCAAACATTAAAATGGGTCTGAGTATGAGAAAGGATTTTTGGTACTTGCTCAGAGAGTAAGAATCAAAAGAAATACATTTTTGGTCTTGTTCATATAGCAAAACATTCATTACAATGAAGGATTTCACATCAAAGACAAGTACAACAGGTACCATCATGAACAACCCCTCTCACCCCCTGCATGACACTGTAGGGTCTCTGAGCAGCTCCTTCAGCAGCAGACTGATACACCCACGGCGTAAGAAGGAACATTACTGCAGGTCGTTCATTCCAACTGCCATCAGAGTATACAACACTAGCACAACCTCACAACCTAAACGTGTTGTAGTTTGCTGTAACAACGAAATTTCCTTGTTGTGGGATTAATAAAGTATAATCTAATCTAATCTAATCTAAAAGTAGTAGAGACAGCGTAAGAAACATAACCCTGGAGAAGAAGTACTATTTCATGTATTGAGTAATGTTTGAAATTACTGTCTAAAATGTACAGAGTATTCATTAATTTTTGAGTAAATATATTTTGATTAGATTTTGTGATGAGTTTTCTAGCAAATATCAATAAACTAAAATTTGTAAGTGGGTATAAAGATGAGTGAACAGAAGAATATTCTACTCTAGACAACTACTACTGATTTACAAAAACACTGTTTATTAATGCTGCAGCAAAGGAGCTGCAACTTGAAAGTTACTTATGAGAAAGGTAAAATACATTTTACATGTTAAGGTTAAAAGGCCTTTGAGGCAGATATGTAATTTTAGGCATTTTGAATCAAGCTGACTTGATTTGATTCTACAACTATGTCAGTCTCACCCATGCTTAGTGTCTTTTTTGTGCCCATTTTCTGGCTCTGGGACAGAAAAGTGTACTATTAGACTAGGTTCAAATCAAGCTGGTTAAAGGAACAGTTTTTCTCACCCATAACCCCTGATTGTTTTTGTAAGGTGTCCAGAGTAGAGGCTGTTAAAAATTCTGCCAATATACAGAACACCTATTTATTTTAAAGATAATTAGATGCGTAATGTGTGATTAAAAGGTCGGGACAAGCAAGCGTCTGACCAGAAGGGGTAAAGTGAAAGAGCAACGCATCAGCATTGCTGTGATGCCCTCGAGCAAGGTCTCTCACCCCAAACCTGGTCCTTCTTTGTGGCCAGAAGATCAGACTGTTGTCCTACTGGGCACCATTCAGCCTCTCAGTGAAAGTAGCCTGAATGTATAATTGTTAAAAAAAATTGATGGGTTTAAAAAAGTAGTAACCTGCTCAATTTAATAGCATAAGCTACTAAACATACACAGATCTGCTGGTCACTTCAGCAGGTTTCAGTCACATTAAGCACAGCCTGCAACTCTGGCCTGTAATTTCAGCTGACTTGTGTCACCAAGTTCCCATGCTCTGGATGATAAATACTTTACTACAGACAGAAGGGTACTGGACCACACACATGCTCATGCACGCATGCACGTGCGTGTGCGCGCATGCACGCACGCACACGCACACACACACACACACACACACACACACACACACACACACACACACACACTGTTATCCCTATTTCCTCTCTCTGAGCAGCCTAAAATACCAATAGGTATCTGGAGGTTTCAACAGTTTTCTTACTAGGTCAGGTCAAAATTGTACGAGTGTGTGTGTAGACTGTAAGAACACTCTGTTTTTAGCTGGGCTATTTTTTTTGTGGACACAACTGAACTAGAAGTTTCCTTTTTAAGTAAACTTTCAGACGACTCATTTCAGTTGTTTAAAGGACAGCAGGCCAATGGAATGAGGTTTTATCTGGTCACATGTGTCTGCTTGCTGTCTCAAAAAAAAAAGTACAGGAAAATGTTGAGAAAACCAAGAAAACACACTCAGAGACACTGAGAGATGCTGAAAGCAATGTCGCTGACCGGACTACAATGTTCATCTCCTTTCGAATCAACACCCCACAATGTTATTACAACCATGTCTAAACAATCATACACTAGAAATGCCCTGTGATTAAATACAAAGGTTTTTTCATGCTCACTGCTGTACTACACACACACACACACACACACACACACACACACACACACCTGGAGAACATTATATTTATAAATGACTTGTAAAAGATGTTTCATTGCCTATTTATCACCATACATAATGCAATTCAACTATGGAATTATGCAGATCTCTTTCCCTACTCACAGCAGCAAAGGTATGCAGCAGTACCTGTCCTTAATCCACCTCCCTACCCACAGCAGCAAAACTCTGCTACAGTTGCAGCCCAGCCTACTCCAACAGTCCCTCTCCAAGTTGCTAACTCTCAGTTAGGGGAAACCAGATAGCTGCTCCACATCCTGTGCACCCAGCTTCTGTTCAGCAAAGATGTACATACTTGAGAGCACCTTCTCATGTGGAAATGTAATAAATTTTGCAGATAGCAGTTGAATTATTGTCATGCAAGTTTATAAATGTATACACCAATCAGACATAATATTGAAACCACTAACAGGTCAGCTAGATAAAATCAGTCATCTCATTTCAATGCCATGTCCGGCTGAGAAACTTATTACATGTTTGCATTTAGTGGACACGTAACACTCACATAAACATTTTGCAGACCAAGCATATCTCCCTATAAAACCACCTGCCTAAGGCTGGGTACGTCTCTCTTGTGTCTAAAAACAGCTCTGACCTGTCGGGTTATGTACATGTGACATTCTGTGGGTGACCTGTGGTGCCTTGCACCATAAGGTTAGCAGTGCATCCCTTGGGTCCTGTGGGTTGCGGGGTGGGGGCCTCTGTGGATCAAGCTTATTTCTGCACAACCCACAGATGCCCACTTGGATTAGAATCTGGTGACTTTAGAGGCCAGGTCAACATCTTACACTCTTTTGACAAGTTCCTTAAGCATTGCCTGAGAAGTTTTTGGTGAAGTTTTTCAGACTTTGGTGGTGCTATCCATCCCATTTTGTTATATGGTAGAAGTATTCCGCCCACCCAGTTGTCATAGCAAACACCCAACAGAATCTTTACATACAAAATCCAGCAAATACACTGTACATATCTACAGTGACAAATACTTGTAGACCAGAATTAGGCAGACGCCCACTGATAATTAACAAGAGCATACTCAAATTTTTTAATCCCCTTAAATCTAGTACCATAGACACCCTCCATTCCAGAGCCGTTCAAACCCAAGAACTAAGTAAAAAAAAACAATCCCTATGTCAGTTGGTTCTGAGGCCAACTACCCTTCTCAGACATGTTCTAAACTCAGAAGAAACAAAATTGCAAGGCAATGTAGAAAAGATTCTAAGCAAGTACAGTTTTCAAAGAGCTTAATGACTGAAGTTAGTGAAATTAAAAATACTCCTAGGAGAACAAGATGGGATTTATCTCACCGAGCAATATATGTCAACAACCTGAGAGACAATGAATGCCCTAGACCCACACACGCACACATATATAATTATATTTTTTCTGTCAGTCTTATTGCTGTTATTGTGTACTGTCCAAATACCAAACTGTATTTTGATGATTTGGCCAATAAAGCCACTTACAACTGATCTGAATGCATTCATTAAAAAAAATGACAAAAATTATAACTCCTCTTATATATATACCTCCTCCTCTCCTCTGACTCTGGACACCTCAATATTCTCATCCTCCTCGACCTTACCATTGTATTCGACACAATCCACCACTCCATCCTCCTCTCCCGTCTTGAGACAGCACTGCACATCACTGGCACAGCTCTCACCTGGTTCAAATCTTATCTCTCCAACCGGCAACACTTCATCCACATAAATACCCACTCCTCATCCACTGCTCCACTGGCACAAGGCGTCCCCCAAGGTTTGGTACTTGGCCCCCTGCTCTTCATCCTTTACATCCTCCCCCTTGGCAACATCATCCGCCGTCACGGTCTCCAATTCCACTGCTACGTCAATGACATCCAACTGTACATCTCCGCCAAATCATCACCTCCTCCACCCTGTCCAACCTCTCAAACTGCCTTTCTGAAATAAAATCCTGGATGCAAACCAATTACCTTCAACTCAACTGCGACGAATCCGACCTCATGATTATTGGCCCTAAATCCCTCACCCAGTCCATCTGTCACTTCTCCCTCACTGTTGACCATTCATCCCTGACTCCCTCCTCTCACACCCGCAACCTTGGACTTACCATTGACACCCACCTCAATTTCGAACGGCATATTAAACACATCACAAAAACAGCCTTTTTCCATCTGAAGAACATCGCTCGTCTCCGGCCTCTCTCTCCCCGCAGTCGAAACCCAAATCCATGCCTTCATCACCTCCAGACTCGACTACTGCAATAGCCTCCTCTATGGACTCCCCTCCAAACTCCTCAATAAACTTCAGCTCATTCAGAACTCTGCCGCCTGTCTCCTCACCCACACCTGCTCACGTGATCACATCACCCCCATCCTCCAAAATCTCCACTGGCTCCCTGTCAAATACCACATTCAATTTAAAATACTCCCCCTCACACACAAAGCCTTCCATCACCAGGCCCCTCGCTACCTCACAGACCTGCTCCAGCCCCACACCCCTTCCCGCAACCTCAGGGTTTTAAACTTTTAAACTCCTCCACCACTCACCTTCTTGCCCCACCACCCAGAACCAAGCACCAAACCTGGGGGGACAGATCTTTCTCTGTTGCTGCTCCCACCCTCTGAAATTCTCTCTCACCACACATCCGTGACTGCTCAGACCTCCACACATTTAAGTCACTACTCAAAACTCAGCTCTTCAAGACTGCTTTTAATGTTTGACTGTTTATGCTTTTATACCTGTTTTTATTCTTTTTGTTGTTAATTCTATTCTTTTTTTCTGTTTATGTAAAGCGTCTTTAAGTGTCTTGAAAGGTGCTATACAAAATAAATGTATTATTATTATTATTATTGTTATTATTAATAAAAATAAATTAAATCTTAAAATTACCACCTTGCAGTTGCATGCTTCCACCAACCAATTACATTACATTACAAGTACATAAATTCTTAAGTTATGCTGAAAACCTGTTTTGTGAGATCACAGTGACCTCGACCTCTAAACACAAAAAATTTGATCCAAATGGATGTTGCATGAAATTTGAGGAAATTCCAGTAAGGCGTTCAAGAGATATCATGTTCACAAGAATGGAACGTACAGATGGACATACAGACATACAGACAATGGATGGAAAAAACAACCAACAGATGGCCTGGTTTCAAATAGAAAGGAGAGTCTAGAAGAGGAAAATCACTGGTTAGACAAACATTTGTGTGATTGGTGTGTAACAGGTGCTAATCAACAAGCTAATCAAACAGCTAGTGTAATATTTTTCTGTGGTATCAGCTCTGGATGAGCACTAAAATCTGTGACTCAGATACGCAAGCTGCAGTATTTCTTTTGGCATTAATAAAAGTGATAGCAGATAGAGAGAATATTGTAATAACAAAAGATACATAAAAATAAAATAATGCTGACAATTTTAAAACTAAACAAATTGCTAACTAAACTGCATATATCTTCACATATAAAATTATGTTAGAGGCTAGTTGACCTTATATTAAGATACCTCAACTGAAATAATGTATATATCTAATCCACACCCCAACCTCTCCTGCTATCACTCACCCTCATCCACACTCCCAACCCAATCGGTCGAGGCAGATGGCCGCCTTCCCTGAGCCTGGTTCTGTCTGAGTTTTTTTCCTCCCTCCCTATCCTAGCGGTTTTTCTAGTTCCTTTCCACCGTTGCTGACTGCTTGCTCATAGGGAATCCAAATGCAACTATGGATTGTTGGGTTTTGTGTTTTCTGTTCTTTCTGCTATGGAAAGCGCTATGTGATGATGTGTTGGAAATATGCGCTATACAAATAAAATTCAATTTAACTGAATTAAATGAATGTGGGTCAGTAGTTTAACCACAAAGTTAGGCTGTCCTCATATTTTTTGACTGCAATTTAAAGCATTTTTTCATATAAAAATCCTGGCCAGTTATAGACCAGAATTAATATTGGTGGTGATACAATAATATAAGCAAGTGGTATCATAAGAGCTCTGAACCTGAAGAGTTCAAAAAAGGACTGTGATATTTGCAGGTAAAACAAATCAAAACATTCTGTTTGGCTCCCTTAAGTCCTTTGGTTGCATTTTCAAAAATGAACATATATATTTCAACACATATATTTTTAAAAGGTCTTAAGTCTAAGGTCTAAGTGTGACTACCTTTCTTTCACAAATATGGTGAAAGAATAACGTCTGTTACTGTCAAAACATTTCAAACCACCGAATCACAACGACTTCTGGGATCCAGACAGCACCTAAGCACACTAAAAACCATGGATAAATCCTGGATCTTATTAGGGCCCGAGCACTACAGTGCGTAGGACCCTATTATTCCTGCTGTGTTTCTTTGTTTCTTTATTAGGGCCCGAGCACGAAAAGGCAAAAGGCAGCGATCAGTGTGAAACACTGAACGCTGCCTTTGCCTTGCAGGGCAAAGGCCCTATTGTTCCTGCTGCGTTTATTTCTTTCTTTGGCGGTTTCTTTAGGGCCCGAGCACGAAAAGGCAAGGGCCAGCGGTCAGTGTGAAACACTGAATGCTGCCTTTGCCTTGCAGTGCAAAGGCCCTATTGTTCCTGCTCTGTTTGTTTGGCGGTTTGTTTCTTTATTAGGGCCCGAGCACGAAAAGGCAAAGGCCAGCGATCAGTGTGAAACACTGAACGCTGCCTTTGCCTTGCAGTGCAAAGGCCCTATTGCTCCTGCTCTGTTTGTTTGGCGGTTTGTTTGTTTCTTTATTAAGGCCCGAGCACGAAAAGGCGAAGGGCAGCGATCAGTGTGAAACACTGAACACTGCCTTTGCCTTGCAGTGCAAAGGCCCTCTTGTTCCTGCTGGGTTTCTTTCTTTCTTTCTTTCTTTCTTTATTAGGGCCCGAGCACTGCAGTGCGTAGGACCCTATTGTTCTTCTAGTTAGGGCCCTAAAAACCTAACAAAAACTAACAACTAAAAACCTTTAAAAATGTGAGTATTGGACACTCAAGACATGGCAAATGACTTTATGACATGGCAAATGACTTATATGGTGAAATCTGCACATTTTACATAGTTTCAACATTGTTCCAGTCTCACGCTAACCAGAAGAATTACTTTCATATTCATACCTCACTTATTGTTGTATCTTATTGTATATTTAAATTGTTTCTTTATAGGAGATTGTTTATTTTCTTTTTTATGTATAGGTATGTTGTGTGTTTTTCTGCTCTTCCTCTGCTGCTGTAACGAGGAAATTTCCCCGTTGTGGGATTAATAAAGTATGATTTAATCTAATCTAACATAATCTAATCTAAGACGACAAGAATTTGTTGACATTGCCATGAACCAATACTTCAATCACATGTATGAGGATGATGCTTCTTTTAAATCTAATTCTTCTGCTTACCTGCAACTTCCACAATGTCTCCAGGAACAATGTCTCTGGCTCGGACTCTCTGGACGCTCTTCTTGTCCTGTCGGTATACCTTGCCCATCTCTGGCTCGTACTCCTTCAGAGCCTCAATGGCATTCTCTGCATTACGCTCCTGGAAGACACAGCAACATGTCAGTATTTGATATGTCCATCCTTTAGTCTCTGTATTAAGACCAAGACCCCATCTAATAAAATCCAGCCAAGGGCTGCCAATTGTGGCACATTCATCTTCAAAAATCTTCCTGGTACTACGATGACAAAAATGGATGCAGCATTGTTGTTCATTGGGGTTGCATCAAATTTGGTAGAGTTGCAGTTGAGAATGTTTCGGACAACTTCAATAACATCAGTGTCACTAACTCATTGCTATAATTTTGTTATTTACTGTATTGTACTCTATTTACTCTATTTAGAGTTTTTATTAGGCAGAGGTAAATCTACATATCTCACTCTGGCTTGGCAATTGATACATGATAACTTATTGTACCAAATTCCCTCAAGTCCATCCGTATGGTCCAAGGTTCATTTTGGTTTTATATGATATGAAGATATGAACATGCTTCATAGAACCAATAAAGCTCCCGGATGACAGATATCATTGTCAGATAATGGAGCAGAGAAAAGCACTTCCACTTGAGAGCAAATACCATTTCCAGACTGCTATCCCAGACTGACTTACTCTAGCACTGGATCTGCAACATAAACTGATCAACTCAGATTATACAGCACTAGACAAGTTTGACATTGCATAAGTCTGACCTGCATTACCAGGAAAAATCTGTGTTCAAAAAGAAAACTTGAGCAAAACAGAGTTTGCCAGTGAATATACAGTCAAAGAACAGCCCTGGTGAATCAAAGATGGTAGTCTGAAATCTGCAACACATCAAAAAGTGCTTTAAGATAATGTGAGACAATCTGTCTGAAAGTTGAAGCAGAACCAGTAGTGGACCTTTCAATAAGATAGTGATTCAAAGCACACCAGAAGAAGAAATGGAGGAATACAGAACAGCATCTCAGTAGGATTCAAAGCCCAGATTTCAATCCTACTGAGATGCTAAAGGGGAATTTGAAGTGGGTGGTACATGCAGGTTTTTTTTTTTACACTGCCGCCCAATCCACAGTAATGGATGAATACACCAAATAGACTCTCTCTCACAAAAACAACCATCGATGGACTTACTGACCGATACATTAATCTAATTGAACACAGTTTACCTGCCATACTCCTACAATAGCATTAGCAATGAGGATGAGGAGAATGACGAAGGGTTCAACAAAGGCTGTGATCGTCCCCTCTCCTTCTTCAAACCATGCCAGGGTCTATAAGACATAAACAAGGCAGAGAAAAAGCTGAAAGCTTGTGTGCATTGTGGTACTTAATTCATTTATAATTTGTAAATATACAGCTGGGTTAAACTGACATACAGTTTAACTCATAAAAATATTTGTTGTAGAAATGCTTGGTAATAACTGTGTATGTGACTGCATATGTGTTTGCGGTTGTGTTTCCTTACAAATGAGATGCATGCAGCCAGCAGTAAGATTCGAACCAACAGGTCTTCAAACTGCTCCAGGACTAGCTCCCAGAGTGACTTCCCTGCACACAATGAGAAGCCGAAAGAAGAAAGAAGCACACAAGCTCATTTAGATGACGTAGCAATACAGTGATAAAGCTGGTGTGATAAGGAAAAAGAAAATATGAGAAACAGAATAGAGCCCCTTTTAGACTTGGCACATGACATGGCCTCATCAATCTGTTAAAATAACATCATTCTAGTAATTCAGACAGAGGTCACATTCCATTAATGGTCCTCACGGCCTTGTGCAATAATACCTCCTGTGATGCCAGAGATAGATGCAGTACACACATTATATTCATACATTATATTGACATTCACAAGACCACACAATATACCAAGTGATGTACAAAACATCTTACTGCAATATCAGACAAAATCTAAACTAATTGCAGGTAATCAAAGTGTCCAAACAACTAACAGCCTGTGTATCCCTGATTTCTTAAACAGCGAAATTGAAAACAGAGGACTGCGCTGAAAACAGCTGCTATATAATAAAATACTTAACAGCAGCTGATAAGCTGCAACTCTGTGTGACAATGCACCTGTCTGAGGTGATGACAAGTACACAGTGTGAATGGCTGTTAATATCCTGATTGATCATTTCTCTGTGTCAAGGATGTTTTATAAAATAAAACTAAATAATGTTGCTGCTGTTTTGGAAAATTGTGCAGCTCCCTCTATCTGAAAACACTTGTGGATCCTACCTATCTGTCTAAAGCTCCAGGTATGTAATGAACTAAAATTCATTTAGCTTAACAGCTGGAAACTAAACTGCGATTCTGTGTGTGACAGCTCACCGGTGTGATGTGAAGACAGGTAAGCTTACACAGTGTGATTTCGGTCGGATCCTGGCCCGCACTCTCCATGCTCTTTCGTGGATAATTTAAAAGGATTCAATGAAGTTACCGGCACTGTTGTTCAACTTGCACAAATGTGCACAACTTTAGAGATGCACATATGGACCCTACTGCTGTTCACCACTGGTAAATATCATTTTTCTTTAAGCTGTTTGTCTGTTTTCATCAAAGTAAATTTAAATTACACACATGGACATTCTATTTTGTAGCCTCATTGATGTGAAATTGTAGAGCAAAGTGAGTAAGAAAGGTGTGTTGTAATTTTGGCACACCACGTCTGTCTTTTGCTCTCTGTGATGTTTTTGGATGAATGCTGGTACTAAATGTGCAAGAATTGTTCCCTTAATCACTTCACACAACTCGAAGTACCATTACTAGTGTGTGTCTATCCATTTATGTGACGGTTCAGTTTAGACTTGTGCCATGTTGACAGTGATGAATGTTGAATGTTATTAAGTACGACCTAGGAAGATTGCCGGTGCAACTTTACAGAAATGTGACCTGGCTGAGCATTCAGGCATGAAGCTGACACATTAAATTGCCGTCAGATTAATGGAATGGACTGCATGTCTGAAAAGGGCTTAGGATAATATAACACTCAGAGACACACACACTAACATACTGTCTGGGTCTATACCTCTACTTAGCTGGCAGTTTCTCTCTCTCTCATTCCTCTCCCTCTCTTTGGGCGTGATCAGGTGCATGTGAGCGTGAATAGCTGTTTTATTACAAGAAGTTAAGACAGTTGTGCAGTGGGCCAGTTCACCTGTCTTTAATCATCTCCCTGCTCCATAAAACACCATCATTTATTCAGACTATTGATCTAGACACCAGACAGACAGTCCAGAGGGGTATATTATAAAGCAAGCTTGACATAACCGGGCTTTCTTTGTGTAAGTCAGCTCAACAAAAACTAAAACCCCAGTCAGAGTTAACGGGTATCACACAGGTGGTTATCAACTTTCTTTGTCAAGTCAGGCTTTCTGCTTCAAACTCTGTGCGCGTTCACACAAAAAGGGTCGTTTAACGCATCACGTGACTCTTCTTCCGCACAAAATGAAGCGATTGTGTGCAGCGGCTTCAGTCAGCAGGCTGTTTTAATGGAGAACAACAAGGAAGAATAAAATGTATGATGGTAAAAAGTGCTGCTACTGCAAATGATGCAGGACAGGAATGTTAAAGAAAACTGTTAAATGTGTGTAATTTGAGCAATTTCTCCTTGGGGATCAAAAAAGTATTTCTGATTCTGATTAATGTATTTATTTCATTGATCAGAGCAGCCGCTTATTTCTAACAGTTGCATATTAGAGCTGTTAAACTTCAGAACCAAACATGAAAACATATTTGTATGATTTCTGCATCATCAAATACATGTACATGCTTCTCATGGCGACGCGATGCATACTGTATGCAATACTGTGACAGTTATATTCAGTGATTTTGGTAATGTTCAGCTTGACAGGTTTGCTGTTACAACACGTTCACTCAGCTAAAAATATGTATTGCTCATAAATAATCATCAGGAAACGCTTTGGTTAAAGAGAGACGCTTGTTACAGCCGATTTAAAGCGGGTTAAAAAGAGAGCCACCTTCAGGATACTGAACTCTGACTTCAGGCTTGACATACTTTGCAAACCTGCTAATCTCACTTCATAGTACAGCCCACAGGCCGAGCTTTACAATTATTTATTAGCAACATTTGTTTGCTCTGCTTTATTTTCCTCAGCCACTCTGGAATCCTTTCCAACTATACACACCTCCTCTTCTGCCTTCTGGAAACCATCTAGATCACTTGCCTCCACCAGATTCCTCTTTTCACACCTGGATAGCCTGCCTCCCAACTGCATTTGCCCTACTCCAATTCGTCAGCTAAATTTAGTTTAGCCTTTAGCTTTGTTTTTGCAATATAACATTACTCTGGTGGTTGTCCTTGTTTCATATTACTTGGGCTTAGTTAGCCTTTAGCTCTTACGTTTAGTTTTCTGACATTCTGTTCCTTGTGGTTAGCTTATTCATTTTTGTTGTTAGCCCTGTGAAATTTGGCTCTAGCTGCACTTTATGCCCTGTACTGGAAGCTTCAGCCCAGTCTCTTTGCAAGCTTTACTCGCATCTATTGTTAGAATGCAGCTCTGAGTATCTTGTGTTCTGTACCAAGTAGTCACCCTCACTGAGAACTGTTAGTAGCTTGTGCATTGGCCCACTAGGGGCCTCCTAGTTCAGTGTTAGCCGGCTAGCCTGGCCTACTGTCTGTTAGCCTTCTTGTTAGCTTCTCGTTTCCTTGGGTATCCTTGCGGTAAATTTCTGCACTTGGGTTCTCTGACACTGTGATTTATGCATATCATGAAAGATACAGGTGGATCACTTGCCTTCTTCAGCTGGCAATTCTGCAAGTAAATGCATAAAGAAAGAATTAAATGTCAATGGGGAATAGAAAACGAGACAAAATACTCATGGCAAAAACACAAAATTCTGATTCAGACTGAAGGCACTGTATACTAAATGTGTATATACCAATTTATAGGAAATATTTATTAAATGCAATTTTATATTGTCATATAACATTAGTCTGACATATAGTAAACACAAGATGGCTACAGAAACTTGTCTACATGCAGTGGAAAAAAATGTAATGACAGTCCAAAAAAAATAAAAAATTATTTGTACCATTGGGCCCCCATCTCTCCCTGTTCTTCTTCAGCTGCTCGCAGCTCAGGCCTGTAGATTCATTTACCCCGAAGAAGCCCAAGACCTCCTCCACCGTTTTGGTATGAGCATTATCCATCACTGTGGAGAAAAGGAGAAAGACGAAGGGATAGCATTTCTATACTGACACGAAGATTCTTCGGTTATCTTCTGTGTGTGTGTCTGTTAATAGGATTTAATGTTTTCTTTACGAATTAAACATTTTTTTGACTCTGTTAGAAATATACCTGAAAACTCAGTTATCCTGAGAATTATGTTCTTGTTAGCGCACACTGGCTGGTGCTATTCTTTTTGTTTTCATTTTTTAAAAATAAAGTATTGTAGTATTTCCATACTGGAAAGTTAGCCTGCTGCTTTGATGTGTTTTTGAGACCTGCAATTAAATCACACACTGTAACAGCATTTGTTGTCTGGAAAATCATATGTACTGTATAGCCAAGCAACCATACAAACTAGAACCCGCAGAGAGTGAAATACCCTTGAGATAGAAATGATAAGCCATGGGATGTGAGCTAGCACTGAAAAAACATCTTTGTGTTGCATCACATTGGATAATAACTTATACGTTCTTTTATAGTTCTTATCAGTAGGACTACTTGGCCTTGGACATTGTTCGACTCTATTCAAATAATGCCATAATGAACGCTGTATTTCATACTGATAAATGCGAGGTACCAATCTGAACAAGATTTATGGCTTTCTACAAACTGGTAGGGGCCGGTCGTCAATTCGGCGAACATCTAATGCACCAAGGAGGCATTCACTAATAGAACTAGTAATGGAACGGTGAGCTGTTATTTGCCGTGTGCAAACGAGCAGTAAGTCAAACGTTCAACATCATTCAAGTGCCACATACTAGAACAATTTATAAAAAAGACTCTGATCTCAATTATTTGTAAGGGCCCTATAAGAGAGGTTGTATGAAGTAGGCCTGTGTTCTACACAACTGGCACTCGAGGATCGCCCCAGAATCAGTAATGTCAATTTCTGCACAAAACCCCAACAATCATATACAAATGACACACTATAATGATAACATGTGTTCCGTGTTACACATAAAGCATAACTACCCTGACTTATTCGGCATACATCATGGCAGATACTCGGACATGTTGCTCACAACTGATGATGTTTACCAGCAACTTAGCATGTCAACGTAATTAACTGGTTATACGCTAATACAATGTCAAACAGCAGGTGAAAAATCGCTGCACGTTTTTGAACCACAAGCTAGCAGTTAGCTAATAAGCGACAAAGATGTACGTGTAGGTGACTAGCCAACACGCTAGTCAGCTAGCAAAATGTACTAACGTTAATCCTCCGGAGATGAACAGGTTGCCTACCAGAACAGTCGTTGTGTCCAAGTGTCGTCTGTCCACTACAGTTTGAGAAACGCGTGTTACATCACAGCATCATACGTTCTGAATTGAATTTCTCACAGCATTAAAAAGAAAATAGAGAAAAATGGTTTGGAAAATAGTTTAGTGTTCAGGCTACCTAGTTTTACTGTGACAGCCGGTCATGAGTAAAAAAAAACCCATCACGAACAGATATCTATTGAAACAGTATCTTATTCTCAAGTGGTAAAGTGCTATCTAATTGAAAAGGCTTATTTAAGGTATTTTTTTTCTAAATACGGCTCATGACTAGCGTATCCTTATAATGTGGTATTACTATTGCCTATCTGTAGATAACTGACAACCAGCCTTCAGGCTCAAGCATCCAACAATGTCGTAAGTCACAAAATACAACATCCGGTAAAACTTTTCAAAGTAATGACTTCTCCGTAAGAAATTCTACGTCCTATGATCAAAATGTAAAAATCAAAACGTATATTTCACGCCCGTTATTGTTTCTATGATTATTTTATGGCATTTCCTAAGTAGTTGTGCAACCCAAACCACAATTTCCAACTATGGTTTTTATATTTAAAGAAAGTAATCTCACTTCTGGTGTCATGGCGGCTAATGCTGCTTAGCTTGACGCTGCTAGAATAATGGACGTGATTAACGGCATTTACCAAGCAGAAACCAAACGGAGCTACGAGTGGACCAATGGCAGGCACATGAATCAGATTGATGCACGAAGTTAACGAATCAGCATGTACATTCATGTAAAATCCCGCCTCTTGAGAGTTTACACGAAAAAGGTTCCCAGTCTCTTTCACAGGCATGGTAATCTCGGTCAAATCAGCGGGCGGTGCATCTGCTGTCGCCGAGAAGATAATTTATTCAGCGTTTATTGTTGTGAGTTTGACGTTTAACAGTAGTTTTAAATCTTCTACAAAAACTGTTAAGTAGTAAGGACTGGAAATACACACCAATCAACATTAAAACCACTTACAATTAACATTGATCACCTCATTACAATAAAATGTTCTGCTGGAAAACCTTGGGTCCTAGCAGTGTATGTAGATTTTACTTTGACACATAGCACCTATCCAAACATTGTTGCAAACCAAGCACCTCTCTCTTGCCAGTGGCACTAATAACAGTGGTGGGCTTCCCCACAAAAACTACACAGAAATGGCTTGAGGAACACAACGACACCTGTAAGATATGCGGGGAAAAGTCCAATCCACAGAGGCCTGCCAACATCCCGCCTGACACCCTCAGAGATCCCCTGTCCATGAATCAGACGCTGCTAGAACAGCTTAGATCAGGGGTGGGCAATCCTGGTCCTCGAGGGCCACTATCCTGCATGTTTTAGATGTTTCCCTCTTCCAACACACCTGATTCAAATGATCGGGATCTTTATCAGGCTTCTGCAGAGCTTGATGATGAGCTGATCATTGGAATCAGGTGTGTTGGAAAAGGGAAACATCTAAAACATGCAGGATAGTGGCCCTCAAGGACCAGGATTGCCCACCCCTGGCTTAGATGGTAAGCTGTCTGGCGGCATAAGGGGAACCTAGAAAATATTAGGCAGGTGGTTTTTATGTTGTAGCAAGTCAGTGTAATATTTCTCCATTTGCTACACTAGATATATATACTCACCCACATAAGACTGACTGTCAGATCCAATTTCTTATATGTAACAAAATCTTTTTGACAAAGGGCATGAAAAAAACATGTTCTCTAAAGTTGTATCTTTACCACTACAAAAGGTACAAGTGTTTACTTCAAATTTGTTTTAATAAATTCTCTAACCAGGTAAACTTTCTCAAGTATTTTAACCTTTGCAGAAATAAGCCATAGGTTGAGAATGTGTTTCATGTATAACAAAGTGTCTGTATCTGTCATGACCCAATCTGCAACCCTGTTTTCCTGCCGGTCCATGCTGCAAAGGCAGGGGCGTCGGACTGGGCGGGGGGTAAAGGGTACCAAGTACCCAGGACCTAAGGCAGGGGGGGCACCTCAGAAGTCTGTTTTTTTTATAGATTAATGTATATGCATTTTAACATTGTCATGCTATTTTTGTTGGACTATGAGGGGCCCTCTGTGAAAATAATCTGGCTGATTAGCACAGCTTAGCTTGGCAGCCAGTGTGCCTCCATGAGTCTATAGGCTATTTACATTTGTTTTAACCACACAAATATAGCAGAATAACTATAACATAGGCATTGCCTACTTTTACCACTGACTAGTCCAACATTTTAATAGTATGCTGTACAGTAATAATATTAGATATATTTGCAGTTTTTGAAGCCAATGGATTTCAGTTTCAGGCCCAGCATCAGGAGGCCCTTCATCACGCCCAGATGAAGGCACTGAGGAGGATGTGACAGTGAGGCAAAGTGAGTATACAGGTATCAAAGCTGATTCAAATGTTTACAGGACATAGTTTTTTCTTCTCTCTTTTTTAACACTTTAAGGTTTTTAATGATTACATATGCACTAATATTACATTTTGCATATATGTACTTATACTATAGCAGAGGCAGAAATAGAAGATGATGAGAAAATTGAAGAAAGGGAAAGAAATGTAGTTACTGAAGAAGGTAGAGAGGAAGAGGATGTGGAGAGAACTGACGAGGAAAGGGAAGGGGAAGATGAGGGACTGCCAGAAGACCCAGGACTATGGCCGGTAATAAATAAATAGTGGTAATAAAACATTTTCTACAATTTCAGTGATTTTTTTTGCAAACAAAACAAAGATAGGAATAATCATTTGGTTTATTTTTATGCAAACATATTTTTATGCTATTATTATAATTGTGACAAGTATGTCTGAAACACAAACACACTTAAACCACTAAAATACAGTTGCACAGAATTACAAAATAGACACTATGGACACTATGGAATCATTGAGGTATTCTGATAAAAAAAAAAAGAAACACCCATAATAGTGGTAAATATTATTACTACAGAACCATATTACATAATTTTCCTGGTGTTGTATTTTTATACACAACTTACAGTAGGGGCCCACCAAGATGGCTTGTACCTACGGCCCAAATTTGCTGCTACGCCCCTGTGCATCGGCAACACACTCACTGTCCAGATCCTGCCCATGGCCTGTCTGAACCTGCTTCTGGTCCTGGCCTGTCTCCTGCTTGCCCCTTTAGTTTAGTTTTCAGTCCTGTGACTATCCCTGTTTTTTGTTTATCTTTCTTTAGTTTATTCATACCAGTTCTACTTTGATCCTATTCTGTTTGTTAGAGTTGTTCCTCAGTTTTTTAAGTTTTCACTACTATATTCCTTCTGTGTACAGGCTAGAAGATCACCATTAAATCATGGGTTTAATTTGAAAACTGTAAAACCTTGTGTTTCGGGATTGGTAATAATAAGCATTGTTAGTAGTTGGGTGGTTACAATAAATAATGTAATGCATCACACCTTGCACCTGTGGATTATTCCAAAGTTCATGGATACAAAAACTGTACATGTCAGTGTAAAACCTTTTAATAACATTAGATTTTGATACAGTCAAGCAAGACTGAGAAAAATCCTGTGCTACCAGATAGTTACTGCAACAGAAGGAGTTGATATCTTGTCTTCTTTCTTCCTCAGAAAGGATATTCACTCCATAGGCTGAAAAGCAAAGAACACAATTATTACTGAATGAATGAAGACTAACAATATTACACTTCTATATGTTCAGTGATTTACAAACTTTAAGAGTAAATTAAAACTGTGCAAAATTATAGTTAAAACCTCTCCTATCAAATTTTTTTATAAGAGTTAGACAGCTCTCTGTGCTTGCAACCAAAGCCATTTCACATCCACTATAAGTGTCAAAATCTTTAGACAAGATAACATTTTTGTTTAGCATGATTTTTTCCACAACCAACTGAGCATCAATGTCATTGGATATGTCATAGTTTTAATAGCAAAACATGCATTATTACCCTGGATGTGTTATTTGTTTTCTCTTAAAGTTATCTTTAAATTGTATGTGGGCATCACAAGCCTTTCTCAGACATGGAACATTGCTGGATTCATCAATCCGCTAAAGTGACGGCATTGTAGTCATTCTGACAGAGGTCACTTTTCTGTTAGTGTTTATTCTGTTAATGCACTCAAGTAGCCTGGTAATTTCTAGTTTTCAGCAGGGTTTCCGTAATCAGGATACGTTAAGAAAACCTTGCCATGTATACAGGCAGGACATGAGATTTTATTTACAGGATTTACCTCTGACTATATTCAGGGTCAGTGCATGTTTGCAGCAGCAAGTCTCTGATCTCCTCAGGTGGTTTTAGGTCATGAAGCTTTGCTCTTTCCCACCTCTGCAGCCTGCTGATACCTGTGAAGAGGGAGGACAGGATTCAGTGATTTGTGTGAGTAAAACCTGTTTGTGTACCCCTATAGAATAGAATAGAATAGAATAGAATAGAACATACTTCATCCCTACATCCCTACCATACATATGCATCCCTGGAGGGAAATTCAGGAATTCAATATAGGTGATATCTACATTAGGTAGATATCAACATCAAGATTAGACAGTACAACTTCACCAAAGTAGATCACATCAAAGTAATGCAGAAATCTACAGCTACAATTGAATAGAATAGTGTTTGGCAGAGTTCAGTTCTAGTATGGCCCTGAGGTAGAAGCTGTTTTTCAGTCTGTCTGTGATTTGACAGACCTGAAGCATCTACCTGAGGGTAGTGGGTCAAGCAGATGGAGTCCAGGATGGGACTGGTCCTTAATAATGTTTGCTGCTCTACTGAGACAGTGATAGCTGAATAAGTCCTCTAAAAAAAGCAGTTAACAGCCAATGGCCATTTTTTGCGGCGTTGCTGATCCTCTGGAAGGTTCTCCTGTCCGCTGCTGAGCAGCTGGCTAACCACACAGTGATACAGGATGCCAGAACTCTCAACAGAGCAGCAATAAAAGGACACTAGCAACTTTTTCCGCAGTTTTTTTTCCGAGGCTCCTCAGCAAGTGGAGTTGCTGCTGTGCCTTCTGTACTATTACTGTGGTAGAGGCATGAGTATGGCTTTGTGGAGTTGATTTTCTAACCCCATTTGTAATTTTGTTAGCATTTGTTTGTTTTATTTGTATTTTTGGAAGGTGAATATATATTTTTTTGTTAAAGCTATGTTTGCAGCTCCATTTCTCTCATCTTTGAGCTAAGCTAGGCTTACCACGTTAAAAAAAAAACCTAAATCTTTTCAGGCATTTTGTGAATCACAAGGTACTCTGAACATTATCTTTTCTTTCAGACATTGGTTGACACATAAATAGTTCTACATGATTGCAGCTGTGATAGTTGATGTTAAAAGATTGAAAGATGTCATGGCGACATGAAAAATAATTTTAAAAACTTAACGCTACATGACTGAAATCTATGGTGCTTACAACTTTTTTTCCACTGCTTCACATATCTCATAAAAAGTTGACTCCCTCCTGTGGCGTTAAATGAGAATAAATGCAGACAAAAAAAAATACCACCTTGAGGTTGTATGCTCCTACCAACCAGCTGCAGTTTACATCAATGTCTGTCCAGACCAAATATATATGTAGTGAAGACTTTGAGGAAATCTAATGGGTGGACACCCAACATTATTGTCATCTAATTAGTATCCAACCAAATGTGAAATGTGATCACAATCTCCCCTTCTGCTCCTGAGTTGTGGCTTTAAATAGTAAGTTTTTGCAAAACATTACGATGTGACAGTGAAGCTGACACTTGACCTCTTTACATTGATCCCTCTGTCACACTCTGTAGCTCTGTGCAGCACAAATACACAATAATGATGATAGTATTTTGCTCTGGGGCTGTTTAGCTGACAGTGGTACTGGTGCTTAACACAAATGGTAAATGGTAAATGGTCTGTACTTATATAGCGCTTTTTTCTACTTTAGTGGTATCCAAAGCACTTTACAATGTGTTTCTCATTCACCCATTCACACACCAATGGCGACAGAGCTGCCATGCAAGGCGCTAGCCTGCCATTGGGAGCATCTTGGGGTTCAGTGTTTTGCCCAAGGACACTTTAGCATGTGGAGGGGCGGGGATCGAACCGCCAACCTTGTGATCAGTGGACAACCGGCTCTACCACCTGAGCCACAGCCTGCCCTAACATAAAGTAAATGAAATAATGAAAAATGACAATTATCTTCACATTGTTCAAGAAAACCTAAAATCATCAGCCAGTACATTAGGTGATGTATCACATTATAATACAATAAGAAATTCTGTGTGTGACTGCTCATCTGTCTGATTAAAAAAAACAAGTAGCTAGACAGTATGACTCCTGGCCAAGAGTGATCTCCTCTCCATGTTGGGGATAAATTAGAATTATGGTTGGGCATCTGTTCCAATTAAGGTTTTGAACAAATACCCAAGACACCGCTGACTAGCACGTGTGTGACTTTTTCTGAAGTTGATGTGCTGATATTCGGGTAAACAAAGATAATAGAGCCAAATAATTCTCAACAAGAACTGTTTTCAGTTTAGAGAGTTTTTATAGCTACTGCTCCAAACCTATAATAATAAAATATTCGGGTCCAGCCCTACCAGTGTGTTTATACTGCAATCACTGACACATATCAACTGCACTCAGGTGATCTCCATTTCACTAACTGTGACAATGCTGGAATCAACTTGCTGGACCTCTGTTGAATTAGGTCAGTCATTTTAACGGGGGTGAATATTTATGCAAATACTTATTTTAAACTATAAAAATTTAGTTAATTGACACTATTTTGTAAAAATTAGTTTTCACTTTGATATTAAAGAGTTTTTGGTTGGGTTTTTTTTTGCAAATTCTTGTCAAAAAAAGCCAAACTATATTGACCATGATTTCATGTATAAAAGCAACAAAAAGGTGAAACCTCCAAGGGGTGTGAATACTTTTTATAGGCATTATATGCTACCTGTGCAGGGCCCAAATCTGCAGTCCAGGTCAAACTGTCGAAGCTTCTGCAACTCCTTCTCTCGGGTCGTGCTAATTTCAGCCTCTGCTTAGATGAAAAGATATTGAACGACTTCAAGTCACTGCTGCGTCAGAACAAAAGTATCAGCGATCCATCAGTGACTATAACATGAACAAAAGTGCTTTAAAAATAAAAAACTTAATATCTTTTTTCTTCCAAACAAATAAATAAAAGTGCAAGTATTTAAAGCCCACTATAAAACAGTGTTGCTCTTCACCCTTCTGTGTTGGTGGAGGTGTAGGCTTCTTTTCTTCCTTCCCCCCTCTCCGTGCTTTCTTCACCACCTTGAACGAATCGGTTATTAGTCCACGCCTGGTTGTCATGACGACCAATCTAGAACATATACACACACAAGTACAAATTTCTGTATGCTTTATGCTACTGATAAAACTACCTTAATACCAACAAGTTTGGGGTTTCTTTCTACTTCAAAAAATACAATTTTAATTTAAAAAGATGTTTAAAAAAAAAGTTAAAAAAGCAAACTTAGGTGCACCTAACACCATCTCTCTCTGCTGATCTGATAATAGCTGTCAGTGTTCTAAAATGTTCAGATACACATTAGTAAAGGAGGTTGCAGAGATCAAAAATTAATTATTTTACCTAATTTGATTCTACATTGTGAGTAGGAGCTGTCTGCTGCTCTAGTGACAATCTTTAAGTCAAATTACGATAATTTGTCATTTTGCAGAAAATGCAATGTGAAATAAGGAAAATTAACTCGTTTTTTGCTACTTGATACAAAAAGAAAACTCATCCAGTCATAATTTTCCATAACTAATCAACAAAAGAGGTTTGTCTGATAGAACATCATTTATTCCAATCCATCCATCCACGGCTTAATCCTCTGGAGGGTCGCGAGGGGGCTGGAGTCTATCCCAGCCGACTCAGGCAAAGGCAGGGGACACCCTGGACAGGCTGCCTGTCTACATTTACTCCATTGTAAGTGTAAACTTTCTTTTAAAAGACAGAGCTGTTGACATGCAGGATCTGCATGTGCACGGAATCACAAATCATTGAGGAACTCATTGAGTTAGTAAATAGGTTGTTTTATATCTCAAAATCTACCACAGAAAACAAAAATATCTCAGTGTCAATTTTTCCCATATCATGCAGCCCTATGGCTATGCAAGGTGAATCAGCCTGAATCGAATATATTCCCGCTTACTGCCTGGGGTAAATGGTGCTGATACATCAACAATATATCAGTCACATTTATTCTCACAGTGAGAGCTGTTTTAGTAGTTGCTGTCTCATCAGTGCTACATACTGTCACATCTTCATGTTTAAAACAGCAACGCAGTCTCTCATCGCCACTTATTATGTATAATAACAATCATTTTTGACAATTAGCAATAATAACAAGTAATAACATTTATTTATCACAATTTTCTTCAAAAACTTTTGATTAAACTCGTGTATATTACGCATAGAATGCACAGACTAAGCTCTAAGACTATTTAAGAATGTTTGAACATGTCCGGGCAAAGTGTCACATTTAAAAACAATCAAAGCAAAGCAAAAACCAAAACCGGAATGCTACAATCAGTGGGCTGAACTTTTCTACTTGTCCGGTTTCAATGCAATAAGCTCACGCCGAATTCAAGTTAAAGCCGGATGTTTTCTGTTTAACTGCTTCTCAGCAAATGTGCTGTAAAACCGGTTATGTAAAGCCGATAGGGTCAATTGTTGCAGCAGATAGGTACGTTAAATTCAGGACAATCAACTAAAAAATAGCAGTGTGAATGGGCACCTCTGCCTTGTGCATCATTTTGATCCCCTCCAAAATTGAAAACTGCTGTTTTCTCATATTAATAGAAAAACAGTCCTTTATTACAATTTTGAAGTCATCTGTCAACAACGTCCGATTCAAAACAGACACAGTTACGATAATAGTTTGTTTATTTATCGATAGTCACAGCTGCGGGAAATAATGTTTCACTATAAGCTCAACACAAAATTTGGTTTAACATGTACTTAATGCTCAAAGCCATAGCCGCTGAAACTCCGACCTTACCTGCTCATTTAAAACATAAATCTTTAAGAGATGTGTCTCCTTGTACAAAAATGACTTCTCTTCCTGCACGAAGCAGAACAAGACGGACGGGATTCTTCTTCGTCTCCCTGTTTTGGTTTGATTGACGGTTGGGAAACCAGCTTAAAGAAATATTACCGCCACCTACTGGAGTGAAGTAGAGAACAAAAGATTGACAGACTGAAGCAGACCCTCGACTCCCCTATGCTTTTAGGAAACACCAATGTTAATGTTAATGTTCCCCAGAACTGAAGGAGTAAAAAGAACAACCAGCAGAGAAAGAAAGAAATTCTCCCACTTGGTCCTGTTTTCTCTGGGTACTTCATTAAGTGATTGTACATTCCCTACGATGCCTCTCCAAGCAGAGTGATACTTAAATAGGCTTTCTTTAGTATCTTTAGTCCATTCACTGTTTGTGTTTTTAGTGATAGTTTGGCCAGTTTCTAAGCAACCTTGTACTTTCTACTCCTACCAAACAGGAAACCCTTGATTTTTAAAATCATATCTTCTTCTTTTTTCCCTTGTTTTATTAATATTTTTATACACATACATACACACATATGTATGCATACACACACACACACACACACACATACACACACACACACACACACACACACACATATATATATATATATATATATATATATAAGCAATACATACATAAACACACACATTACATTATTCACCTAACATGGCCAGACAGTATATCACCAAGTAATTTTCTATTAATACCTCTGCTCTCCACCTTCAATAGACAGATATGCCCTTTAAATTCAGTAGAGTCGGTTTTAAATATCTTGGCATTAACGTCACCCACACACTACCCAGCCTGTTTACAGCTAATTTTGAACCCCTGATCTCTAAGACCAAGACTGACTTTGAAAGATGGAGCAGTTTGCCACTTGCATTGATTGGCGGAGTAAATGCAGTAAAAATGAATGTTTTACCCAAATGTCTTTTTTTGTTTCAAAATATTCCATTTTTATTCTCTCAAAAGTTTTTGAAAATACTTCACAAGTTAAAAAACTCCTTTATATGGGGAGGGAAAGCTCCAAGAATTTCTAAAACTCTGCTTCAAAGGTACACAATTAGCAGTGGTGTAACATTGCCCAACTTTTGGTTTTTTTATTAGGCTGCTCATATTCACAAGGCTACTTACTGACTTCAACCCCCTAATACTCCTTGGTGTAAACTAGTGGCACTCTCTTGTACTTCATCTTCTTTGTCTGCTCTGCTGTTATCCTCCATGCTACTAAAAATGTGCTATTATACAGACAATCATGTTGTCTTTAACATGCTAAAAATTTGGCAGCAATTTAGATGTCACTTTAAGTTTTTATCTCCATTAATTTTGGCCCCAATATATAACTAGAAAAGCATTCAGAGAGCGCATACCTCCGCCAAGGAGCTTAAGTCCACCCCAACACAATCTCCCAATTCACATATTTTGTATGGAACGTTACAGATACAAATGTAATTACACAGTTCAAATTTCCTACCGACAATGCGACGTGTCTTGTCTTGTGTCTGTGTTATACTGTGAGCTTTGTATGCATAAACAATAAGGAGTGGTGTGTATTATTTAATATGAGGATATAGATTGCAAATGCGTATGAACTGAAGGTCAAGAATGAACAGAAAATTGGTGAATGAATCCAAAAAACTTCCAAACAAACCCCTTAATGAAATAAAATCCCCACAGTGTTGTCTCCACTTTTTAAAAAAAAAAAAAACAACCTTTTAACTTATTCAAAATTATATGAAATCCCTGAAACTATGAAGTACCTGTGAAAGTATTTTAAATAAACACACTCAATGAATGTTAAAGTCCTATGAAATGAAAATA
Organism: Dascyllus trimaculatus; assembly: GCA_024666655.1. Classification (NCBI taxonomy): domain Eukaryota; kingdom Metazoa; phylum Chordata; class Actinopteri; family Pomacentridae; genus Dascyllus; species Dascyllus trimaculatus. The sequence continues at coordinate 2,551,656 of CM045447.1, read as the reverse complement.
TTATACGTTTTATTGAACCCTGGTCCCCCACTTTACAGTCCCCAATACAGTCCCTTATATGAATTAAAGCCCTTTAAACCTTATTTTAAACCTCTTAACATTAAGCTTAACCCCAGAAATCAAATCCCCCCCTGTTTGTAAGCCCAGCCTATGCTAACTAAATGATTTTTAACCCTGGTAATGAAATAAAAATCCATCAAAAAAAATGAATGCTCCGCTACACTAAAATACATCAGAAAACACCAACAAAGCCCCAAAAAAACACCCCGCAAATGAAATGACAAGTCAAGGCAGAAGCCCCCCACCCTAAGGAAACGTAAGTAAACCAAAAAGCAAAACTAATGGAACAGAAAACCTCAAAACCTCCCCAAAAACATCCAGAGAAGCAGCCAAACGCTAGCAATTTAGCACTAGTGGCAGATCTAGTGGCACAACAAGGTCCCTCCAAAGGGACAAATAAACCCCACACTGGTGAAAAGTCCACTGTGAAATAGTGAACAATGTGTGCCAAGCCCACAGTGGGTCTTCATCAGGCCACGGCACACAGCAAGGTCTGCTAATAGTGAGCTAACACTGGAGCTTTAGATACCAGATCCTTCCTCATCAGAAGTCAGACGGGTCACGGAGCCAAAACGAACAGGAAATAGAGAAATAAGTTTTCCACAGGTGTATTTTAATTTTTAATTTCCATTTAGAAATACATCTAATTAAATCAACAAAATCTCATGTGGTCACAGAGGGTTGCCCCAAAAACAAGAGTGCCCTCTGGTGGCTTTTAGAGTAAACCGCATGCAATTGTCCACCCGGTTACACTTACATTTTAAAAAATTCCTGCATCGACACAGTGATCCGGATCAGTCCCAAAATTTCATCATTTCTTCCTTGTCCAATTTCACACGTGGGATGTGCGATATTATTGTGTGCGCTACACTTCCCCCTATGTTTGGGCCACATTCCTGCATAATGTATGCATAGCGTCTTGGCTAAAGGAGCTCCAGAAAATCCTGGGATTTCTAGAGTCCAAACTACCTCTACATGTGCCAGGCTTAACCTGATACAACTTAAAGTACTGCACAGGGCTCATCTTTCAAAATCTAGGCTTTCAGTTATATATTCACATGTTCCTGACATCTGTAGCAGATGCCATAATACTCCCTGAAAACTCAGCCATATGCTCTTCCTATGTCCAGAGTTGCATGGCTATTGGAAAGTATACTTCAAAACTATGTCCGCTGTACTTGGTTTCAATTTGCAACCGTGTTTTCATGTTGCCATCTTTAGTGTCCCTACTGAAACTGATCTAAATGCTAAGCAGAAACAAATAGTTGCATTTACATCTCTTATAGCTCGACGTACAATATTGTTACATTAGAACTCTCCTAAGAGTCCATCCTTTTCACAATGGCTTAGGGAGGTTAGGTTTTCGGGGGTTTTTTGTATATTCAGAGTATTATCTATTTAAGATTATTGAATGTGCCTTTGTATATTATTTTTTCTACTATTGTACCGTAATACTTCTATTGTTATTTGTACAAGGATATTGCTGATTATTGTCCTATGTATGTCTGGATGTCATACCCCACTGTTCTAAATAAAAGCTATTAACAAACAAAAATCAACAAAAAAAAAAAATTCTCCAGGGCCTCCAAATCATACATCTACTGTTGGTGGCTACTGGTTGAGTTTGGTGAAGATATCAGAAGCCTACATATACACATACACTATATTGCCTGAAGTATTGGCCCGCCTGCCTTTACACGCACATGAGCTGTAATGATGTCCCATTCTTAATCCGTAGGGTTAAATATTAAGTTTGCCCACCCTTTGCAACTATAACAGCCTCAATTCCTCTGGGAAGGCTTTCCACAAGGTTTAGGAGTGTGTTTATAGGAATCTTTGACCATTCTTCCAGAAATGCATTTGTGAGGTCAGACACTGATGTTGGACGAGAAGGCCTGGCTCTCAATCTCCGCTCTAATTCATCCCAAAGGTGTTCTATCAGGTTGAGGTCAGGACTTTGTGCAAGCCGGTCAAGTTCCTTCACACAGAACTTCCTCATCCATGTCTTTACTGATCGCAAGGTTGGCGGTTCGATCCCAGGCCCCTCCGCATGCCGAAGTGTCCTTGGGCAAGACATTGAACCCGAAGTTGCTCCCAATGGTAGATTAGCGCCTTGCATGGCAGCTCTGTCACCATTGGAGTGTGAATGTGTGTGTGAATGGGTGAATGCGAAACACATTGTAAAGCGCTTTGGATACCTAAGGTAGAGAAAAGCGCTATATAAGTGCAGACCATTTACTATTTATGGACCTTGCTTTGTGCACTGGTGCGCAGTCATGTTGGAACAGGAAGACGCCATCCCCAAACTGTTCCCACAAAGATGGAAGCATGAAATTGTCCAAAATGTCTAGGTATGCTGAAGCATTAAGGATTCCTTTCATTGGAACGAAGGGGCCAAGCCAAACCCCTGAAAAACACCCCCCCTCCACCAAACTTCACACTTGGCACAATGCAGTCAGGCAAGTACCATTCTCCTTGCAACCATATTAGCAAGATGGCGGCGCGTATGGACGCAGCGGCCCAGAGCGCCTCTCGACAACAGTGTGTTTTGTTGTTTTTGTTAGTGTGTTTGTTTTTTCCTTTACCCGACCATGCGTTTATCACCGACAGGATCTTTTCCGCATTGAATTACGGAGCGTAATCGAGGACTTTATTAACACACATAACATACCGGACATAGCCCAGACACCGGGCTCCCTGTAGAAAATCTTATGGATACGTCACACGGTGTGGGCGTGGCATGGCGGCCATTTTGAACAAAAAATCTCAACAGCACCCCCTAGAACACGTGGTGCGCAGGCATTGGAATTTATTGAACTCCTCCCAGGATTTTTGTCCCATCTTCACCAAATTCGCTTCGTGGCATCTAGATCCCTCCCGGATGAAAAGTTATTAAAATCTTGTGGCTGCGTCACATCGTGTGGCTGTGGCATGGCGTCCATTTTGAACAAAAAAGCTCAACTGTTACGGACGGTGCAGAGACTCAAGCGCAGGCAAATAGACACGACACACAAATTAAAAATAAAAGTATTTATTTTAACAAACGAAGTACAACAGAAAATCACTGCTAGGCAGGAAACAGAACCAAACATAAAGCGAGCTACGAAAAAGACGAGCTGATAAACAATGACAGCACTGGGACTACTGAACCTACAGGCTAATACAGATGCTAGGCTACTAAACAGACAGAACTGAACCTGAACGGAGAGGGGGGCACGACGGAGCAGGTGAGCGGAGCAGGTGGGGGCAAAGGCAGGCAGGAAGGCAGGGTGGCGGTGAGCAGAGATCCGGGAGTGGGGGTGGAAGTCCACGACTGGAGTAATGGCGGGTGGCAGAGGTTGCAGACGGAGTGGAGGTAGTGGTTGAGCTGATCCAGAGGAGGCACACATGGAAGGATGACAGGGAACCAAACTGGGGACGGAGAGGGAGAAGCATCAGCAAGCACAAACGGAGCAGAGCAAATGCAAGCAGAGCAGACGAGACAAAAGGCTGAGGTTGGCAACTGACTGAGGCGATACAACGGTCTGGCACCAAGGAGTATGTGGAGCGTGGTTTTAACAGGGAGAGTGGGAGCCGATAATCCAATCACATGCGTGCCTCCTCCGCTGATTGGAAGTGGCTGCACCTGCCGTGCTCCTCGCTGCCCACACCTTGCTCACGCCCACCTGGAAGAGAGAGAGGAAGAGGGAAAGGGGAAGAGGGAGAGGAGAACTGCCACTACTCAGGCAGCAGAGGAGGAGGGCGTGACATTAACATTGTACAATGGATCACGTTGTGCGAAGGCATTGGAATTTAACAAACTCCTCCCAGGATTTTTGTCCGATCTTCACCAAATTCACTGTGTGGTATCTAGACCCATCCAGGATAAAAAGTTATCAAAATCTTGTGGCTGCGTCACACGGTGTGGGCGTGGCATGGCCGCCATTTTGAACAAAATCGCCATGTGAAGGGATCCGTGTGTGAAGGGATACATGTAAAATCACCAAATCCACACAAATCCTCATTAATCTCAAGACCTAATATTTAATATACAATTCAGGAATGGACGTGGTCAAACGGCTCCACAGCGCCCCCTACAAATATTCAAATACTCATATAAAATCACTGCTTTATCCTACAAACATGAAATTTCGTACATACATATAGTATCCCAAGACCAACAGATTGGCACAGTCGAAATTCCAGTCAGCTCTACGGCGCCCCCTAGACAAGGTCGTGTGGAGAGGAGTGCAGTGAGGAGCGAGGGCCCGTCTGAGGATGCTTGCAGCTTTAATTTATTTATTATTTATGTCTTTTTGCACTGTTTTGTACGAGAGTTGCTACTTTTAAATTTCGTTGTTCTTCTGATGGAACAATGACAATAAAAGACTTCTGATTCTGATACCCAGACTTGTCCATCGGATTGCCAGACAGTGAAGCGTAATTCATCACTCTGGAGAATGCGTCTCCATGCTATGCATTGCACTTGGTGGTGTGAGGCTTGGATGCAGCTGCTCGATCATGGAAACCCTTTCCATGAAGCTCTCCACCACTGTTCTTGAGCTAATCTGAAGGCCAGTCAAAGTTTGGAGGTCTGTAGCTATTGACTCTGCAGAAAGTTGGCAATTTCTGCTGTGTATGCCTTCGCATCCGCTGACCTTATTTGCTGCACTATATGTAAAGTGCTGTGAGATGACATATGTTGTAAATTTGCTCTATATAAATAAAATTGAATTGAATTGAACTTGGGTTCAAATCATTCAGGCCATTCCTCTCAATCATCCCCCTGCAGGTTTTTCCATCATTGCTCACATTAGTGTTGAAGTTACCCAGGCAGCACCCCTTCCAGGACACCACCCAGAGACTCCAAGAAGGCTGAGTATCCCCACAACTGTGTTTTATCTCTTCGGGCTGTGCCCGACTGAGCCCTACCAGATATTTCCTGGCGAGCTCCCCTTCCAGCGGGGGCTCCAACTCCCTAATCTGGGCAAGGTGGAGGCTTTCCCTGTAACAGATTTTAGATTTCCCACAAAGATGCTTCAGCTAAAGATAAAGATCAACTCTATTCATCCTGAAAGAAATAGCTATATAGATAGAAATAATATTTACAATGAAAATGATGGTGATGATGTTAGAAAGTAACCTAATGATCACTGTGTATTACTGAATGGACTGGCAAGTGTGACTAACCTAATGATGATGGGTGGCCGGAAGGCAGAGGACATTAGCAATCACTCTCTCTCTGTCTCTCTCTCCCTCATATATGTTGTCTCAAAATCAATACAAATCTCTTTGAGTGGTTTTGCAGCCTTCTTCAGTGGTATTTCCCTCTCTGTGTCTCCCTTTTCCTTTCATCCTGACAGACCACTTATGGTATAACTTTCAGTATAATTTAATCTAAGGTAAATGTGTGTGTGTGTGTATGTGTGTGTGTGCACTGTGTTGCTCATGTTGTGAGCAAGTCCCCATAATGTAAATTATTATATTTTAAAATCTCTCTCCAGTCATTGATTTAACCCCAAAAAATCATTTGTGTATTTTTTCTCACAAAATAATCCCTTTCTATGTTAAAATGACTTAGATGAAACCTCACACCATTGATTTCTTTGGAGTGTGCAAAGTTTGGGTCTGCGAGGCAGACACCCTCTCTACTTTTAAGATTAAACTTAAAATGTTCCTCTTTCATCAAGCTTATAGTTAAGGCTAAGACGTCCCTTAGTTCGCCGCTTTAGATTTAGACTGCTGGGGGATTTCCATGATACGCTGGGCTCCTTTCCTCTACTGTCCTCTCTCTCTCTCTTCCATACAGTTACAGTTGTGGTCAAAAGTTTGCATACACTTGTAAAGAACATAATGTCATGGCTCTCTTGAGTTTCCAGTTATTTCTACAACTCTGATTTTTCTCTCATAGAGTGATTGGAACAGATACTTCTTTGTCACAAAAAACATTCATGAAGTTTGGTTCTGTTATGATTTTATTACGGGTTAACAGAAAAAGTGACCAAATCTGCTGGCTCAAAAATATACATACAGCAACATGAATTAGCAATTTTGGTGACTTAGAAAGTTGTGTCAATGAAATGAGCTTCATAGCATTGTCTCTTAACGTATTGTGAGTGATTATGAGTGACTACAGCTGGTGACTTCTCTGAGGCCATTTAACTAGGACTCATTGGATACAAACACCCACAAACGCTACAATGGGAAAGTTAAAAGAGCTCAGCACAGATCTGAAAAAAACAACCATTGACTTGAACAAGTCAGGAAAGTCACTTGGAGCCATTTCAAAGCAGTTGCAGGTCCCAAGAGCAACAATGCAAACAATTGTTAGTAAGTGCATGGCACTGTTTTGTCACTGCCACAATCAGGAAGAAAATGCAAGCTATCACCTGCTGCTGAGAGAAAATTGGTCAGGAGGGTGAAGAGTCAACCAAGAACCACCAAAAAGCAGATCTGCCAAGAATTAGAAGCTGCTGGAACACAGGTGTCAGTGTCCACAGTCAAGCGTGTTTTGCATCGCCATGGACTGAGAGGCTGCTATGCAAGAAGGAAGCCCTTGCTCCAAAAGTGGCACCTTAAGGCTGGACTGAAGTTTGCTGCTGATCACATGGACAAAGATCAGACCTTCTGGAGGAAAGTTCTGTGGTCAGACGAAACAAAAATCCAGCTGTTTGGCCACAATGCCCAGCGATATGTTTGGAGGAGAAAAGGTGAGGCCTTTAACCCCAAGAACACCATGCCTACCATCAAGCACGGTGGTGGTAGTATTATGCTGTGTGGCTGTTTTGCTTCCAATGAAACTGGTGCTTTACAGAGAGTAAATGGGATAATGAAGAAGGAGGATTACCTTCAAATTCTTCAAGATAACCTAAAATTATCAGCCCGAAGGTTGGGTCTTGGGCGCAGTTGGGTGTTCCAACAGGACAATGACCCCAAACACACATCAAAAGTGATAATGGAATGCGTAAATCAGGCTAGAATTAAGGTTTTAGAATGGCCTTCCAAAAGTCGTGACTTAAACCCCATTGAGAACATGTGGACAATGCTGAAGAAACAAGTCCATGTCAGAAAGCCAACAAATTTAACTGAACTGCACCAGTTCTGTCAAGAGGCGTGGTCAAAGATTGAACCAAAAGCTTGTGGATGGCTACCAAAAACACCTAATTGAAGTGAAAATGGCCAAGGGACATGTAACCAAATATTAGCATTGCTGTATGTATATTTTTGAGCCAGCAGATTTGGTCACTTTTTCTGTTAACCCGTAATAAAATCATAACAGAACCAAACTTCATGAATGTTTTTTGTGACAAAGAAGTATCTGTTCCAATCACTCTATGAGAGAAAAATCAGAGTTGTAGAAATAACTGGAAACTCAAGAGAGCCATGACATTATGTTCTTTACATGTGCTTTATATGTATGTAAACTTTTGACCACAACTGTAAATACCACCATTACACGTCACTAACTCTGTGTTTCCCCCTGGGCTTGCTCTCTCTGCAGGTGTCTCTGGGTCTGGTGCTACGCTCTCTAATCTGCAGTTGCTGGTCTCACGGACCTCCAAAATGTTCATGATTCTGTTTGTTCCCCACTGTAACCCCAACCCGGTCGAGGCAAATGGCCGCCTTTCCTGAGTCTGGCTCTGTCTGAGGTTTTTTTTTTCGGCCCATTACAGATTTTTTAGGGTTCGAGCACCGAGGTGCAAGAACACTATTAAAATCCAAAGGATTATTATTAGGGTTCGAGCACCGCGGTGCAAGAACACAATTGGAATTGCTCGAATTATTAGGGCCCGAGCACCAGCGGTGCGTAGGACCCTATTGGAACTGTATTCATTTTTATTAGGGCCCGAGCACCGACGGTGTGTAGGACCCTATTGGAATTGCTCGGATTATTATTAGGGTTCGAGCACCGAGGTGCAAGAACACTATTGAAACCGCTCGGATTCTTATTAGGGTTTGAGCATCGAGGTGCAAGAACACTATTGGAATTGCTCGGATTATTAGGGCCCGAGCACCGACGGTGCGTAGGACCCTATTGGAATCGCTCGGATTATTAGGGCCTGAGCACCAATGGTGCATAGGACCTTATTGGATCCCTACTGGTTATTAGGGCCCAAGCACCAGCGGTGCGTAGGACCCTATTGGAACTGGATTTAGGGCCCGAGCACCAACGGTGCGTAGGACCCTATTGGAACTGTATTCGTTATTTTTAGGGCCCGAGCCTGAAAAGGCAAAGGCCAGTGGTCAGTGTGAAACACTGAACGCTGCCTTTGCGTTGCAGGGCAAAGGCCCTATTATTCTTCGTTCGTTTCTTTTTTTCTTTCTTTCTTTCTTTGGCGGTTTCTTTATTTTTCTTAAGCCAAATTAAACCCCAATTTGACCCTCTAAACATGCTCAAAAACTCCCCAAATTTGGCACACACATCAGGACTGGCGAAAAATTTGATATTTTGGGGGAATTAAACATACAAATGGCAAAATGACTCAATAGCGCCACCTTGAAAATTGGGTTTTAATGGAGTTAATATGGCTAGTTTTACATACAGCTATGAAATTCGGTACACAGGTACAGTAGCCCGAGACAAAACATTCCTGCTTTTATAATCTTAAAAAAGCTCCATAGCGCCCCCTAGAAAACGTGGTGCACAGGCATTGGAATTTAACGAACTCCTCCCAGGATTTATATCCGATCTTCACCAAATTCGCTGTGTGGCATCTAGACCCCTCCAGGATAAAAAGTTATTAAAATCGTGTGGCTGCGTCACACGGTGTGGGCGTGGCATGACGGCCATTTTGAGCAAATTCGCCATGTGGAACGAAATGGGTTTTGGGGGTGAAGGGATCCATGTAAAATCACCAAATTCACACAAATCCTCAAAAATCTCAAAAGCTAACGTTTGATATACAATTCAGGAATGGCCGTGGTCAAACGGCTCCTCAGCGCCCCCTACAAATATTCAAATACTCATATAATCACTGCTTCATCGTACACACATGAAATTTGGTACACTCATATAGTATCCCAAGAACAGATTTGTACAGTCGAAATTCCAATCGGCTGTACGGCGCCCCCAGACAAAGTCGTGTGGGGAGGAGTGCGGTGAGGAGCGAGGGCACGTCTGACGCTGCTTGCAGCTTTAATTAGGGCCCGAGCACTACAGTGTGTAGGACCCTATTGTTCCTGTAGTGTTTCTTTGGTGGTTTGGCGGTTTGGCGGTTTGGCAGTTTGGCGGTTTCTTTTTCTTATGCCAATTTGAACCCCAATTTGACCCCTAAACATGCTCAAAAACTCACCAAATTTGGCACACACATCAGGACTGGTGAAAAATTTGATATTTTGGGGGAATTACACATATGAATGGCAAAATGACTCAATAGCGCCACCTAGAAAATTGGGCTTGAGTGGAGTTACTACGGCTAGTTTCACGCAAACTCATGAAATTTGGTACACATGTACAGTAGCCCGAGACAAAAAAATTCCTGCTGTTGAAATTTCAAAAAAAGCTCAACAGCGCCCCCTACAGCATGTTGTGCGCAGGCATTGGAATTTAACAAACTCCTCCCAGGATTTTTATCCGATCTTCACCAAATTCGCTGTGGGACCATGTGACTGTCGAAGGAATGTTGAAATAGAGTCCTAAACACACTCCCTAGTTGCCCTGCACAGTGCCGCAGGACTCGGCCGCTGATGTTATCGGGACCGGGTGAACTCCTCTCTCTGGTCCTCCTGAGAGCACTCACCACGTCCTCAGTCCTGAAGGTGAATGCAGAGCTACCAGGTTTGAGTGAGGATTTGGCTTCCTCAAGCTGGGTGGTGTTGTCCGACTCAAACCTGGTGTAGAAGGTATTGAGGTCGTCGGGGAGGGAGGAGGGGGTGCTGCACTCCACCTGGATGGTTCTCAGGGGGGATGAAGCAGTGTTCACAGAGGCCATAGTTTTGAGACCCTGCCAAGCTGAGCGGAGGTCCCCAGTGATGAATTTTTCCTCCACTTTGTTTTTATACTGCAGCTTGGCAGTTTTGATGGCCCTCTTGACCTCTCTGTTGACCTCCTTTTTTTCCAGTGCAGAGCCTGTAAAGAAGATCCTCTTCTTTTTGTTGAGGATTTCCTTGAGCTCCTTGGTAATCCAGGGTTTATTGTTGGGGTAAATGGTGACTGTTTTTGAGGGAATAATGTTGTCCACACAGAAGGAGATGTATGATGTCACCGTGTCGACCTTTTCATTGATGTCATCAGAGGGAGAAAGGAGGCTGTCCCAGTCAGTGGCTTCAAAGCATCCTTGAAGGGTGAGGATACTTTCTGCTGTCCACTGCTTGATGTTTTTGGTCACTTTCTTAGTCCTCCTGATGACTGGAGTGTAAGCAGGGGCCAGCAGGATGGTGTGGTGGTCTGCTGTGCCGAGGGGGGGGAGGGGGAGGGCTTTGTATGCGTCTGGTACAGTACCATAGCATTTATCCAAGGTCTTCCCCTGACGAGTGCTGCGTGTGATATACTGTTGGAAACCTTTTAGGGACTTCTCGGGGGAACAGTGATTGAAGTCACCAAGGATGAACTTGGGAGAGTCCGGTGATAAGTGATCCAGTTTGTGCAGAGTGCTAGTGAGATGTTCTGTAGCTTTGGATGCGTTAGCTCTGGGGTGGATATATACCAGGATGATGAAGAGCTGTGGAAATTCTCTGGGAAGGTAGTAGGGGCGCAGGGAAACAGCCAGAAGCTCGATATCTGTAGTGCATAGCTTCTCTCTCACAAGGACTGCGGAGCACCAGCTGTTGTTTACATACAGACACACGCCGCCGCCATGTTGTTTCCCGGTGCGTTCACTGTCTCTGTCCAGCCGAAGTGGTGGTGAAAAGCCATCAATGTGCAGCATGACGTTCTCGTCGCTGTTGTTTAACCAAGATTCAGTGAATGCCAGAACAGAAGCGGTTCTGTACTCGTGCATATGTTTGACACAAGCCTGCAATTCGTCTAGCTTGTTGCGTAGAGACCGCACGTTAGCTAGGATAACAGACGGGAGCGCTCGTTGTTTGTGTGTCTCCCGTTTAAGTCTGGCTCTCACTCCGCCCTTCTTAGATCCCCTCTTGTTTACCTTGACTTTGCATGTTTTGCAGTCTGAGTTATGCTGGTTAGTGGAGTATCCGCTGAGTATTTCCTTAGGAAAGTAGTCCGTCGGAGCGGGGCGGAAAGTCCGGAGTTCAGACTGCGGCCGCAGCTGGATGAGAAAGTCTCTGGTGTAGGTGAGCCGCGGCGTCATGTCGAGGTGCCCAAACACACAGGTCGCGTCGCAGAGAAGCACTCCTACTTTTTTTGCCGGATAGTCGGCGAAAATAAAAGAAATGAACACCAGTCCCATTCAAGAATATGGGGGATAACACGGAAAAACACACAGAAAGGACGTATATCTGCTCAGCTGACCGGCCAGTCGACCACACGAGCAGCGACCGGAACCGGAATCTGTGGCATCTAGACCCCTCCAGGATGAAAAGTTATTAAAATCTTGTGGCTGCGTCACACGGTGTGGGCGTGGCATGGCGGCCATTTTGAACAAAAAAGCTTAACGGCGTCCCCTGGAGCACGTGGTGCACAGGCATTGGAATTTAACAAACTCCTCCTAGGATTTTTGTCCCATCTTCACAAAATTTGCTGTGTGGCATCTAGACCCCTCCAGGATGAAAAGTTATTAAAATCTTGTGGCTGTGTCACACGGTGTGGGCGTGGCATGGCGGCCATTTTGAAAAAAAAAAGCTCCATGGCGCCCCATAGAACACATGGTGCGCAGGCATTGGAATTTAACGAACTCCTCCCAAGATTTTTATCCGATTTTCACAAAATTTTCTGTGCGTCATCTAGCCCTCTCCAGAAGGAAAAGTTAATAAAATCTTGTGGCTGCGTCTCACAGTGTGGGTGTGGCATGGCGGCCATTTTGAACAAAAAAGCTTAACGGCGTCCCATGGAACACGTGGTGCGCAGGCATTGGAATTTAACGAACTCCTCCTAGGATTTTTGTCCCATCTTCCCAAAATTTGCTGTGATGCATCTAGACCCCTCCAGGATGAAAAGTTATTAAAATCTCGTGGCTACATCACACGGTGTGGGCGTGGCATGGCGGCCATTTTGAACAAAATCGCCATATGGAATGAAACAGGTTTTGGAGGTGAAGGCATCCATGTAATATCACCAAATCCACAAAAATCCTCATTAATCTCAAGAACTAACAATTGATATACAATTCAGGAATGGGCGTGGTCAAACGGCTCCACAGCGCCCCGTACAAATATTCAAATACTCATATAAAATCACTGCTTTATCCTACAAACATGAAATTTGGTACACACGTACAGTATCCCAAGACCAACAGATTTGCACACTCCAAATTTCAAACAGCTCCACAGCGCCCCCTACAAATATTCAAATACTCATATAAAATCACTGCTTTATTCTACAAACATGAAATTTGGGACATACATATAGTATCCCAAGACCAACAGATTTGCACAGTCAAAATTCCAATCGGCTCTATGGTGCCCCCTAGACAAAGTCGTATGGAGAGGAGTGTGGTGAGGAGCGAGGGCCCGTCCAACGCTGCTTGCAGCTTGAATTAGGGCCCAAAGCACTACAGTGCGTAGGACCCTATTGTTCCTGTAGTGTTTGGCGGTTTGGCGGTTTGTTTGGGGGTTTGGCGGTTTGGCGGTTTCTTTTTCTTACGCCACTTTGAACCTCAATTTGACCCCCTAAACATGCTCAAAAACTTCCCAAATTTGGCACACACATCAGGACTGGTGAAAAATTTAATATTTTTGGGGAATTACACATATGAATGGCAAAATGACTCAATAGCGCCACCTTGAAAATTGGGCATTAGTGGAGTTAATACGGCTAGTTTCACGTAAACTCATGAAATTTGGTACACAGGTACAGTAGCCCAAGACAAAAACATTCCTGCTTTTGAAATTTCAAAAAAGGCTCAACGGCGCCCCCTAGAGCACGTAGTGTGCAGGCATTGGAATTTATTGAACTCCTCCCAGGATTTTTGCCCGATCTTCACCAAATTCGCTGTGTGGCATCTAGACTCATCCAGGATGAAAAGTTATTAAAATCTCGTGGATACGTCACACGGTGTGGCTGTGGCATGGCGACCATTTTCAACAAAAAAGCTCAACGGCGCCCCCTAGAAAACGCTGTACGAAGGCATTGGAATTTATCGAACTCCTCCCAGGATTTTTGTCCCATCTTCACCAAATTCGCTGTGTTCAGATTCAGATTCAGATTCAGAAAACTTTATTTATCCCCGAGGGGCAATTGCACAAACAACTGAGCAGCAGTCCTTAAAAGTAGAAAAGAATGAGTAAAGATAAATAAGACAAGTATTAAAAGTATATATAAAAATATATGTCAAAAAATGTACAATAAGGTGCTATAAAATGTGCTATAAAATGTTGACAATGTAAACAGTTTAAAAATGTAAGCAATGTAATAGTGTAAACAATGTAAACAATGTAACTGGAACGGAGTAGTCTGTGAATGAGGGGGTTAGCAGCTGGAATTATAAAGCAGGGTGGCTTTAGGGACAAAGGTGGCTCTCCTCCTCTCAGTCCTGCAGGCGGTGCAGCGAAGGCGACGCCCGGAGGGGAGCCACTGGAATGCAGAGTGAAGTATATGGGAGGGGTCATTGATAATTTTAGCTGCCTGGCTGAGGGCCTGTTGGTTAAAGACCTGTGACAGAGTTCAGACCGGCAGGCCGATGATTTTGGAGCACACTGATGCAGTGCTCTGCAGTCTGTTCCTGTGTTGGACGCTGAGGGAGTGGAACCAGCAGGTCATGGAGAAGGTCATGATGCTTTCCAGGAAGGCGTAGTAGAAAGTCATCATGATGTGTGTGCTGACTCCAAAGGAGTTGAGTTTCTTGAGGAGATACAGCCGTTGGTGACACTTCCTGAGGATCTCTTCTGTGTTGGCAGAGAATTTCAGGAGGTTGTCAAAGATGGTGCCCAGGTATTTGTACTCCTCAACGACCTCCACTGGCTTCCCGTGGATGGTGGTGGTGACTGCAGCAGCCAGATCCCTCTGTCTACTGGAGAAGGTCACCACCATCTCTTTGGTCTTGCTGACGTTCAGTTCCAGTTTGGAGCTGTCGCGCCACTCTATGAACTCCTGAAGAACAGGTCCGTGGTGTTGTGAGGGGCCTGACAGCAGCGACAGGAGAACTGTGTCGTCAGCGTACTTCACCAGGTGGCAGTTGGGCTGTGTGGCTCTGCAGTCATCGGTGTAGAGGATGAAAAGCAGGGGGGAGAGCACACAGCCCTGGGGGGAGCCTGTGGAGGTGGAACGCAGGTCAGAGACAGTGTTGTTGACCCGAACCTTCTGAGTCCTGTTGGTCAGAAAGTCCAGGATCCACAGGATTAGCTGATCTTCCAGGTGAAAGTGGGAAGAGAGTTTAGTGGCCAGGATGTGAGGCTGCAGGGTGTTGAATGCTGATGAGAAGTCAACAAACAGTAGTCTGACAGAGGAGTCGCGGAGCTCCAGGTGTTTGTGGATGGAGTCCATGATGAAGATTTTTGCATCATCAACACTTCTGCCTGCGCGATAAGCAAACTGGAGTGGGTCCATCAGGGAGTCAGTCTCTCTGATGATGTGCTGTTTTATGATCTTCTCCATGGCCTTCATTACCAGGGAGGTGAGGGCTACAGGACGGAGATCATTCAGAGTCTTTGGCTTGGTTTTTTTGGGGATGGGGATGACTGTGGAGTGTTTCCACAGCTGTGGGACCATGTGACTGTCGAAGGAATGTTGAAATAGAGTCCTAAACACACTCCCTAGTTGCCCTGCACAGTGCCGCAGGACTCGGCCGCTGATGTTATCGGGACCGGGTGAACTCCTCTCTCTGGTCCTCCTGAGAGCACTCACCACGTCCTCAGTCCTGAAGGTGAATGCAGAGCTACCAGGTTTGAGTGAGGATTTGGCTTCCTCAAGCTGGGTGGTGTTGTCTGACTCAAACCTGGTGTAGAAGGTATTGAGGTCGTCGGGGAGGGAGGAGGGGGTGCTGCACTCCACCTGGATGGTTCTCAGGGGGGATGAAGCAGTGTTCACAGAGGCCATAGTTTTGAGACCCTGCCAAGCTGAGCGGAGGTCCCCAGTGATGAATTTTTCCTCCACTTTGTTTTTATACTGCAGCTTGGCAGTTTTGATGGCCCTCTTGACCTCTCTGTTGACCTCCTTTTTTTCCAGTGCAGAGCCTGTAAAGAAGATCCTCTTCTTTTTGTTGAGGATTTCCTTGAGCTCCTTGGTAATCCAGGGTTTATTGTTGGGGTAAATGGTGACTGTTTTTGAGGGAATAATGTTGTCCACACAGAAGGAGATGTATGATGTCACCGTGTCGACCTTTTCATTGATGTCATCAGAGGGAGAAAGGAGGCTGTCCCAGTCAGTGGCTTCAAAGCATCCTTGAAGGGTGAGGATACTTTCTGCTGTCCACTGCTTGATGTTTTTGGTCACTTTCTTAGTCCTCCTGATGACTGGAGTGTAAGCAGGGGCCAGCAGGATGGTGTGGTGGTCTGCTGTGCCGAGGGGGGGGGAGGGGGAGGGCTTTGTATGCGTCTGGTACAGTACCATAGCATTTATCCAAGGTCTTCCCCTGACGAGTGCTGCATGTGATATACTGTTGGAAACCTTTTAGGGACTTCTCGGGGGAACAGTGATTGAAGTCACCAAGGATGAACTTGGGAGAGTCCGGTGATAAGTGATCCAGTTTGTGCAGAGTGCTAGTGAGATGTTCTGTAGCTTTGGATGCGTTAGCTCTGGGGTGGATATATACCAGGATGATGAAGAGCTGTGGAAATTCTCTGGGAAGGTAGTAGGGGCGCAGGGAAACAGCCAGAAGCTCGATATCTGTAGTGCATAGCTTCTCTCTCACAAGGACTGCGGAGCACCAGCTGTTGTTTACATACAGACACACGCCGCCGCCATGTTGTTTCCCGGTGCGTTCACTGTCTCTGTCCAGCCGAAGTGGTGGTGAAAAGCCATCAATGTGCAGCATGACGTTCTCGTCGCTGTTGTTTAACCAAGATTCAGTGAATGCCAGAACAGAAGCGGTTCTGTACTCGTGCATATGTTTGACACAAGCCTGCAATTCGTCTAGCTTGTTGCGTAGAGACCGCACGTTAGCTAGGATAACAGACGGGAGCGCTCGTTGTTTGTGTGTCTCCCGTTTAAGTCTGGCTCTCACTCCGCCCTTCTTAGATCCCCTCTTGTTTACCTTGACTTTGCATGTTTTGCAGTCTGAGTTATGCTGGTTAGTGGAGTATCCGCTGAGTATTTCCTTAGGAAAGTAGTCCGTCGGAGCGGGGCGGAAAGTCCGGAGTTCAGACTGCGGCCGCAGCTGGATGAGAAAGTCTCTGGTGTAGGTGAGCCGCGGCGTCATGTCGAGGTGCCCAAACACACAGGTCGCGTCGCAGAGAAGCACTCCTACTTTTTTTGCCGGATAGTCGGCGAAAATAAAAGAAATGAACACCAGTCCCATTCAAGAATATGGGGGATAACACGGAAAAACACACAGAAAGGACGTATATCTGCTCAGCTGACCGGCCAGTCGACCACACGAGCAGCGACCGGAACCGGAATCTGTGGCATCTAGACCCCTCCAGGATGAAAAGTTATTAAAATCTCGTGGCTGCGTTACACGGTGTGGGCGTGGCATGGCGGCCATTTTGAACAAAAAAGCTTAACATTGTACAATGGAACACGTTGTGCGCAGGCATTGGAATTTAACAAACTCCTCCCAGGATTTTTGTCCGATCTTCACCAAATTCGCTGTGTGGCATCTGGACCCCTCCAGGATGAAAAGTTATTAAAATGTTGTGGCTGCGTCACACGGTGTGGGCGTGGCATGGCGGCCATTTTGAAGAAAAAAGCTCTGTGGCGCCTCCTAGAAAACGTGGCACGTAGGCATTAGAATTTAACGAACTCCTCCCAGGATTTTTATCCGAATTTCACCAAATTGGCTGTGTGGCATCTAGACCCCTCCAGGATGAAAAGTCATTAAAATCTTGTGGCTGCGTCACATGGTGTGGGCGTGGCATGGCGGCCATTTTGAACAAAAAAGGTCCATGGTGCCACCCAGAACACGCGGTGCGCAGGCATTGGAATTTAACGAACTCCTACCAGGATTTTTGTCCTATCTTCACCAAATTTGCTTTGTGTCATCTAGACCCCTCCAGGATGAAAAGTTATTAAAATCTCGTGGCTACGTCAAACGGTGTGGGCGTGGCATGGCGGCCATTTTGAACAAAATCGCCATGTGGAACGAAATGGGTTCTGGAGGTGAAGGGATCCATGTAAAATCACCAAATCCACACAAATCCTCATCCATCTCAAGACCTATTACTTAATATACAATTCAGGAATGGACGTGGTCAAACGGCTTCACAGCACCACCTACAAATATTCAAATACTCATAAAATCACTGCTTTATCCTACAAACATGAAATTTGGTACATACATATAGTATCCCAAGACCAACAGATTTGCACAGTCGAAATTCCATTCAGCTCTACGGTGCCCCCTAGACAAGGTTGTGTGGAGAGGAGTGCGGTGAAGAGCGAGGGCCTGTCCGACGCTGCTTACAGCTTTAATTACACAGTTCAAATTTCCTACCGACAACGCGGCATGTGTCTGTGTTATACTGTGAGCTTTGTATGCATAAACAATAAGGACTGGTGTGTATTATTTAATATGAGGATATAGATTGCAAATGCTTATGAACTTAAGGCCAAGAATGAACAGAAAATTGGTGAATGAAACCAAAAAACTTCCAAACAAACCCCTTAATGAAATAATCCCCACAGTGCTGTCTCCACTTTTTTTTCTTTAAAAAAAACCTTTTAACTTATTCAAAATTATGAAATCCCTGAAACTATGAAACGCCTGTGAAAGTATTTTAAATAAACACACCCAATGAATGTTAAAGTCCTATGAAATTAAAATGCTATACGTTTTATTGAACCCCGGTCCCCCACTTTACAGTCCCCAATACAGTCCCTTATATGAATTAAAGCCCTTTAAACCTTATTTTAAACCCCTTAACATTAAGTTTAACCCCAGAAATCAAATCCCCCCCTGTTTGTAAGCCCAGCCTATGCTAACTAAATGATTTTTAACCCTGGTAATGAAATAAAAATCCCTCAAAAAAATGAATGCTCCGCTACACTAAAATACATCAGAAAACACCAACAAAACCCCAAAAAAACACCCCCAAATGAAATGACAAGTCAAGGCAGAAACCCCCCCACGCTAAGGAAACGTAAGTAAACCAAAAAGCAAAGCTAAATGAACAGGCAACCCCAAAACCTCCCCAAAAACATCCAGAGAAGCAGCCGAACGCTAGCAATTGGGAACAGGAAATAGAGAAATCATGAGTGTGTACAGCAGTGGGCTAAGCACACATTCGAGCCGGTGTTCAGGATGATGGTGGAGGAGGAGTTGTTTTGCGGAATACTTTTACTCTTACTTGAGTAAGTTTGTGAGAAAATATATGTACTCCGTTACTTTGGGCTACATGCTTGTCGTTACATTCATTTATCTATAGCCTAAATAAATTTAGACGAGCTGACGCAGAACTTCAGCTCTGCAGCTTTCCGTTGACAGAGCCATCATTAACCAATCACAGCACAGCACCACAGTTGGACCTCGGTGTGGCCCCGCCCCTCCATGGCCCCAATTCACCTCACTGTAGTTCAAGAACGTGGTAGAAGATTGTTGATGCTTTTAAGGCCCTTATTAGATTGAGTTGTTATTTGTGTATATTTAGTTTCCTTCAGTTTTGGTATTGGTTTATTAAACCGTTCTGTTATTTTGAGTTTCTTAGTTATGTAGATATTGTGTCCACACCAGTTTTTGTTGAGTTAATGGGCATGTTCTGTTAATTAATCCCAAATATACATATATTTGATGATCATATGAAAAGCTAGTTTGGCAGATTTTGCCTCACCTCCAGTGTGCATAACAACAGGGACAGTATTCTGCTGTAGAGGGAAAAATGCTAGGCTTGTTTGTATTTCCTTAAACAACCACAATCTTATTGGGCAGAGGTAAGTGAAGGATGCAGCAACAGCATCCCCTCAAAATAGTAATGAAGTGATTTTTTTTGGTTGAACATTTGCATTATAAAAATGTCCAGTTCAGTGAGAAAAACAATATGGCCACCTCCATGCGCATAAAAGTTGAAATATTCAGCATGTTAGGTTGCTGGACCAGAAGGTTGCTACCATTTCACACAGGGTAGGGGATTTTGAAAATGGTGACATGCAACTAGCGGAACAGGAAGGAGACAGACAATGGCAGGTTTATATCCACTATCTACATCTGGTGTGTCGGACTATTCCCGTGTTATTTTCCTCCAACTTTCTTCACAGAGAAAAAAAGAATCAATAATATTTTACCATTTCCTGGTTCTCATCCAATGAAAGTCCATTAAGTCCCCATCAGGACTGATGTTTAATGGAGATGTTCAGGGAGTCTAGAAGGCATTAGACTGAAGGCAGCTATGATTGAATTACTGTGAAATGTTATCTCCTGGATCTGGATTGTAGTGTGTATTCGAAAGTGATGACAGATCCATGGGACTCATACGAGCATTTTATACAGAGGGAGTTGACTGTGGTCCTACTTTGACATGATAGATGTAGTGTAATTTGAATCTTTAAATATTTATCATAGAATTGACCAGCTACACTAAACTGAACATGTAATAGAAGTTGAATTCTGAAGTCCTGAAATTATTGTAATAGGATGTTTTGATGGTTTTAATTTAATATTATTTACGATGTAATTATGCATCAAGTGAATACTGAGTTTATAGTTGATATTATGATGTTGATGTTGGCGTGGAAATCAACCTTGTGGTGTAGGAAAATATTTGAGGAAATCAGAGTATTCTCAAAATACATTTACAATTATTTATGTTTATTAATTTGTTCTTGTAGAGAGGAAGCATAGCATTTGGTCAGTCTGTGATTACAGAAGGCAAGAGCCAGAAAACTGACAAAAAAATACAGAGGCATCTGCAAAAAAATGTAGTTCTTTATTCAAAGGTTGCATCCAAAGTCAAAAAACCTCTGATTCTGTTTCTGTTGTGCACAAATTGAGTGCTGTGACCACTTGCAATTTCATCATGAATCTGCAGTGGCAGCATCATCTTTAAGTACTACATAGAGCTTTCGGTTAGGTAAGGTGCAATCCATCTCTCTACAGCAACTTTCCTGATGACCTGATGGTATCAGAGAATGTTGATATTTTTAAAAACAAACTCAAAACCCACATTCTAATATCTTTCTTTTTGTTGCTTTTAGTTATTTTGTTCATATTCACTGGTTTTATCTGTCTTGTTTTAGTCTGTTTTGCTTTTAACACTCCATCTATTCATGATTCCTTTCTCCACACACACACCACTCACCACCTCACAGACTCCTGCCGGCCCCTTCCCAGCCCTGATCTGCCAGATAAATTTACCAAGTTTGGAGTGTTGACTTTCCATTACAAATATGTCAGTTCTCGTATTCTCCTTAGTGCATTCCTCATAGCTCTTTTTCCCTTCTCATACTCTGCTCTGGTTTGCTCTAATCATGTCTCTTAGCTCAGGTAGTATGTCTCATGCCTTCCCCAGTAGATTCTTATCCCTGTGTGCTTGCTCCATAGATTTAGTCAGTATCGTTTGTGTCCTGTGAGTTTTGTGTTCTTGGTTTTCAGTGTTCAGTTTCTATAATTCACTTAGCCTTTAGTTTGGTTTGCTTGCCTGCTCACCTTTACCTAGCTCACTCCCTTGGTTGGTCTCTGGTCTCCTTGTCTTCAGTAGTGATTAGTGTCTGCAATAGAGTTCCCTAAAAAAATGTGACATTTTATCT
This sequence comes from Dascyllus trimaculatus, assembly GCA_024666655.1. Taxonomy (NCBI): domain Eukaryota; kingdom Metazoa; phylum Chordata; class Actinopteri; family Pomacentridae; genus Dascyllus; species Dascyllus trimaculatus. The sequence goes on along the minus strand of CM045447.1, from coordinate 2,530,724 downwards.
TAAAAAAACATAAACCTTAAAATTTTTTTGTTTTAACCTTTAAATGTCTTACTTCAGAGGCAATTTTAAGGGCTTAGTACCTCTAGAGGCCCAAATTTTATTTGTTGAACTTTGAAAACGGAAATGTGCAATTTTTTAAAAAATGAGGGTGGCATTGGTGCCTTACAACGTTCCTGTAAGTGTGTGTATATATATATATATATATATAGGTGTATCACTATTTTTTTCCCTGAAAGTACAGTCTTTGGTCAACATTTCATTAACTTTTGAGGCTGCTAACAATAGAATTTGTGTGGGAAGATAAGCAAGCCAAGGCTCAGATTTTTTACTATTTTGACATGCCAAAATGGTGGTGTGGACTCATTCATAGGACCACAAAAACTTCCATCCATCCATCATCTATACACCGCTTAATCCTCTGTAGGGTCGCAGGGGGGCTGGAGCCTATCTCAGTCGAAGGCAAAGGATACCCTGGACATGACGTAGCCTATTGCAGGGCTACAGATAGAGACAGACAACCAAGCACGCTTTCATTCACACCTACGGGCAATTCAGAATATTCACTTAACCTCAGCGTATATTTGGACTGTGGGAGGCAGCCGGAGTACCCATGCATGCACAGCGAGAACATGCAAACTCCCCACAGAAAGGTCCCAGGCGTCCTGACCAGAACGCGAACCAGGGATCTTCCGGCTGTGAGGCAAAGCTGCTAACCACCGAGCCACCGTGCAACCCACCACATAAACTTAATATGTTAAAATGTAATGACGTATGAGGTTTATTTTGCTTTACTGAATGTTCTGATACATATACTTCAAATGAACACTGAACAGAGAAATTGATAATTTAATACACATCGCAATGAATATAGTTTTTTAAAAACTTGTCATGGCTAGTGCCAGACAAATGAAACAGGATATCAATGCTGTACTAAAAGCAACAAAAGACAACAATGCAATACAGTTATTGTTCCTCCATGGATCTAAACTCCCAGAAATCATTTCAAGGTCTCTGTTTGTCCTAATGCGAAGTTTGTATTGTCTTCCCCTCATCATTGTACTTGCAGCTGGGGTGGGTGTCAGAACATGTACTATCGGCACCAACAGATATCATTAGATAGACGCCACTTGCGCAATCCTGCTGGTTCATGTTGTCCATAACTAAGTGTTCTGTAGAAAATGAAAAAAAGCTGATCAGTCATAACATATCAGTAACGCAATTACAGTCTTTTAACTGCTGATGTTTCACAGTTCATTAATGATTAGCAGATAGAAATTAAACTAAGCTGACATTCCACCACAGAACACTGTTACAGATGAATGTTCTCCCAGGATCAATTAGGGAAGAACAGTTCAATTATGTGAGTTCATGTCACTATTCTTATCAATATCAGACTCTAGACTGTTTTTAACAGCTTCTGCTCATTTCACTGAGAAAAACGTCTGTTAAATTGTTCTTTCTCCTTCAGAAAAACTAACATTACTGTGGTCTACCTACCATGACATGAGCATCCACACACAGAGGTGAGTGATAATGACTTTCTGCTGCTGTTAAATGTAAACCAGTAAAGCAGATTGTTTTCTCTACAACAATGCATTGTCAGATAACTGTGTGGAGCCTATGATCAGAGTGCTGTATCTTTTTTTCTTTATAGCCTAGATTGTGATACATTGAAATACAAAAAAAACCCTTTATTGTCCATCTCAAGCAGTAACATGCTATTTTGTCAGTGATCCCCGCTTCATCCCCTGCCTGTCTCCCTCTTTTCTTTCCTCACTTTCTCCCTCTCCTTCTCCCTTTCTCTCTCACTCTCACTCCTGTCCTGATTGCTCTCACTCTCTCTCACACACACACATTCATCCTCGCTCTGCCTGCAGCTTGATTGCTGGATTTGAATCAGCTGCAGGCAGCAGCTCACCTTGACTCAGTAATCACCAGCTACTATAGAAGCTCAGGTCTTTGAGTCACACTCCACCAGACCATAGTCAAACTATTCAATCCTGGTTCCCTGTCTGTCCCCATTCTGTCTTCTGTCTGCCTTCCCTGAGCCTCAGCAACTACTTGTTGTCCGGTTCCTGTGGTATTCAATTAAGTTTTGGTATTTTGTTAAATGTTGTCTCTGTTGCCATTTTTTGGAATTAACCTTAATTAGTTTTGATCTGTATTTATTTGTAACTTCACCTTTGTTTTTAGAGTGCTGTTCTTGATTTTGCCCTTGTGGTTGGTTTATAGTTTTAGTTGGTTTTCATTGTTCACTAGTTATTGTATTTTACTTGCTGTAGTTTCTTTCTCCTGAGTTTAATTCTTGTTCTGTATTGCCTTCAGTTTTAGTCTGGTTTCTATGTTTTGTTAGTCTAGTCTTAGTTTGTAAGTTAAGTTCTCCTTAGATTCGCCTTCTGTTGTTAGTTTTGAATTTTTGTAAGGCTTTGTTATTTTTGCATGTTTCTTAGATTTGGTTTTAGTTTAAATCGGTACTCTGTATTGGTTTCATTTCTTTGTTTAATTAAAATGAATATTAAAGAAATCCTGGAAAGACTTCTAATTTCACATATAGTTTTCCGAACACTTTAAAGAAAGGCCTGTAGTCCCTTCACATTTAGGACAGGATTTTATTTTCTTCAGTGTATCTGTGCTGTAATTTAAAGGTTATATTTAACTGTAGTTTTGTCACTACTTTGGTCATATTCTGTGTGTTTATTCTTTCAATCAGAAGTATTACAACATGTGAATTAGTCATTAAATAACAATGGGGAAAAAAACCTTTACTGTGTTTTTTTTAAGTCATGATCTGTGTTTTATGCTGTAGAATTGGGGTCTATAGAGCTAGAGCTTGTTTTGAGCTAGCCCCTGCTGGCTGTATTGCAAGTTTCTGAGATTTTTGGGTTGGTTTCACTTTTTAGAGCCGGTTGCTATATCAATCTTTCTTATATAGTCTATGGTGCAAACGTGTATTTTGGAATTGCTCCAGTACTGCAAACTGCCATTGTGCAGCATAGAGTAGTTTGCAGGTGAATAGGTATGCTTAGGCTGCAGTGTGGATGGGGAGAGAAGCAGCAACTTCATTCTAGCTGAAGCTAGGATGTAGAGTAATGTCTAAATCAATTTAAAGCAGGATGGGAATATTTTCTCTTAAAAACCAAAAGATTTAACTTTGATATACAGACAAAGGTTGTAAGTGGTTTTAGCTTTGACAGAAATAATTTTTCGTCAGGATGCTGTGCAATCATACACACAAAAAACTTGTCCATGAGTGTCCATGGTGCAGTGAGCAGGAGGAGGGAGTGGGGCTTACAGGAGGCACTTAAGTAATCAACAGAGGACTAGAGAGTCAGAAATAAGAGACAGAAAGAGAGGAGGAAAGAAGCGACTGAAGTGAAGGGAGAGAGAGACAAAGACGGAGAGAGAAAGCTGTTTGCATCTTGTCTGGTCAGTCATTATATAAGAATCTGGAGTAACAGTAAGTGAGCATTAGCTGAAGACGAGTCACTGAGCTACAGGGATTTGAAAAAAAGTTTACAGCGTGAAGAGATACAGCTTTTGGATATCTGACTACTTCTTTCCTTGTTGGACCTGAAATATCAATGTTTTTTCTTCTTTTTATTTTTTGAAGAAAATGAGAATGAAGATGTCAGCCAGGGACCTAAATATGCAATTGCTTTAGGGACACACACAAGCAGCTGCTTCATTTAAAGTTCAGTTCCAAACAGAAAATACACAAACAATCATATCCACATTTTGTCACATACACATACTGCTAGGATGTGGTCTTGTATGAAAAACTTCTTTACCTATGAAACCACTAAGTCAGTGGTTGTGAAGAGCTGGACCATTGGCATCATCAACCGTGTTGTCCAACTTCTTATCATCACTTACTTCATTGGGTAAGAGTATGTTTGAGATTATACAGTATCTGCATTTGTCTTGTGGAATAAAACAACTGCAGCTGCCAGTTACAAAAAAGTACATTTATAAAACTTGTTTTAATGTAATGGATTAGACATTAATCATTAAATCATACACACTGTAATTACTAGGCAAATAATGTCATGTTTGGTCTAAAATTAATATTGTTATTATTGTAAAGTATTTAAAATGTTTAGTGTTACAGAGAACTACTGAGAATGATGTACATATTTGCTAGTCAATAAATCATACTGGCACATTTTTTTGTGTAGTTTAAATATAATTATAGGCAGAGTTTTAATGTGTGTTTGCATTCATATTTTTACTTAATCATCAAAATTTCAACTAGAACTAGATGTATTAGGATTCAAATAGTCACAGTAAAGATTAAGTTGGTATATACGCTCTTTTTTATTTCTATTTTTATATATGTAAATGTGTGGCCAGTGGTCACGGTGACACAAATAATACATACATTATTAAATGAGGTGTAGCCTCCACTTGTGGTCTCATATTACTACCTAGGGTTGGTTAAACACATCTTTGATATTTGTCAATAAAAATCCATTAGTTGCAGTGGTGATTTATTATACAGTGCACCTTCCTCAGCTCTGGTCTTTGTTAATGGCTTACGACTACCACTGTTGGCATCTGTCCTGGCAAAATAGAGGGATGGTTTAGATGCTTTTTTTCATAGACAATATCTTATTTGTCGATTTTAGCTTACCATATTGTAGCAGCATGTGGAGACTGAGATCATTGTTATTCTTGTCCAACAGACTGATCACCTCACCATGATTTAATGGTAGAAACATTAAATCAGACTATGAGTTTGGGAATAAAACCTCTCAACCACTTCATAGCGACAACACAAACATTAACATCAGAAATATTTGATCTTGCCAAAGCTTAAAAAACTAACCAGTTAACAAAATACTGTGCCGCAGGTTTAGCATGTGACTTTAAGCAGAAAAAAAATCCAATAGTTTCTTCTGGAGAGTTGTGCAGAAAACAATTGTGGTTCAAAACAAATTAATTTATTGTACTGTAATACACAAATGAAGTAATAGGAGGTTTATAACACAAGTTAAAAGTTTAATTCTATTAAAGAGTTAATAACAGCTTTGACTGCAGCATGCAGATGACTGCTAGTCTGACACTGGCTCATGGTATCTGAAAAATACAAAAGATGAACTGATTGACTTTTATTGTACCTCTGCCCTCTACTACATTAAGAGATCTTATAGTGCAGCTTATGGACATGTGACTGTTAGGAAACACTACCACAGAGTCCAGTGCGGCAGTCACCACTCACTGAACTTAAACTTCTTTCCAGGTCAATGTAAAACCCTATGAAAGTGCAGAGTTCCCACCCAAGACAGCACTACCACCAGAACCAGTCATCACACAACCAACTTCCCCTCACACATGCCATCATTCTGTCACAGGTGCTTATTTATGGAGAATACAACTTCTTGCTTCAGTTTAAAGATATGAGTGACAAAGCTGTCATATTTTTCAGGCAGAGCAGTTTATTTCATTCAGTTCATTATTTTAAGTCAAAAGTCTTCAGGCTACCTTAATTGGTTTGAAAAACTAGAAATTTTAGGTTGAGCTAACTTGAAACAAAGCTATCTTGTGTCTTTACGCAAGTTATTGAAAAAAGGATTACCTGATTCCTCAAAAATCTTTAGGGGTTTTACAGTCTGCTTATTTTGTTGACAGTTGCTGTTGGCAATGCTACTGAAGAAAAACCAGCAACAGCACTGTTCCCTTGCAGCCTATTAGCTAATAATGGCTTTTGTGACAATAAAAATACAAGATTTTGTTGGGGGGGTCAGAGAACGCAGGCGCGGACACAGTGGATTTAACAGATAGATGAAAATGAAACCAACACAGAAAACTGCATAAAAACAGAAACCAAACCTAATTCTAAACAAGCGAAAACAACTAAACCTTACAAAAACTCAAAACTAATCAAACAGGTGAAAATACAAAAATACATGAAAACCAACATGGCGAATAAACAAAAACTCTAAATACACTGAAAGACGGACAAGGAAAAGTTAACAAGGATATCTATGGAGTCAGATTTGTGTCAAAAGTTTCAAGCAAAACTTATTAAAAGTCAGACAAAAAAAATGGATTTGAGAGAGAATAAAATTAACTCAAACAAAAAAAAATTATCTTGAAAATAAAAGTTGTCACTTGAAAACAAATCACTTGGGTAAACTCTGTCTTTTATTTTGTTAAAGCAGGCAATTTTACTTACACTTCCGTCTGTGTTCCTCTCTTTTGGTTGCGCTTCTGGCTTTTTTGTTTGAGCTGCCTGATTTTTTTGTTTGAGTTTTGATACAAACCTATCGCGTGGGCGGGCTCTTTCAGGGACGTGTTCCTAATGGCTGATGAGTTTTTTAACGTCACAGATGTGACCCGGACGTTGTTCTCATCACCACGCATGAGGAAAACGAAGGCTGTTTCTAAAATCGCTATGCATGAAGAGAAAGCATAAGGGAACGGACAACAAAAACAGCTTCAAGATCAATGTAAGTATTGATTGCTATATGTTTTTTCCATGTAGATGTTTTTTGTGTGACTTTAGATGTAAAGCTAAACACTGCTTTGTAAATTAGCTTGTGGCAAACTCTGCTAATTGTAGTGGTAGTTCTTTAAGTAAGGGATAATGCCCGACGAGGTGTCCATTTTCAGAAATGAATGGACAACGCGGAGGCGTGACCCATCCTTCACTTGTTGTTGGACAGTTCCGGACAGTTCCGAATGGACTTCCGCTTCCGCGCAGTCCATTCATTTCTGATAATAGACACCTCGTTGAGTATTATCCCACTTACACCATGGTCACTTATGAAAGAAATGCTTATTAAATCAATTATTGATACGTTAATGTTGTTTTTTTACCGTTAAAATCCTAACTTTTTCACAAGAAGCGGCTGAGTGGACTATTTAATATCTCTTGTTGTGATGCGTTGCCAAGGTAACCAGCTCTGGCCACAGAACCTGCAGCTCGGTCAGCCGCAGCTGTTATATTAGGCCTGATCAGTGGAGGGAAGTGAGATAATTACTTAACGTTATGTTACATCATACAAAGTATCATTTCAGAGTGCAGGTGCACCTCTTACCGCTTGTGTGTGTCCAGAGAATGATGCAAATTTTTGTTTCATAGAATCAAAGTCCACAGATAGTTTCCTAAATCGTTTTTATTGCAAGAAATATTATCCACCATTATCAAATTCACCAAATAGGGTAAAGGAAACTATTAAATCACTTATGTTTTGTCTACTGTATTGCCATTGTGATAAATAAACTGTGAAATAATGCATGTTAACGCATGTTCTGATTTTCTGTTGCCACGGTAGCGTTGGAGCCAGCGCAATAATTTAGAACAATCAGGGTATTTGACCAAAACTTTTTTATAGGTGTCCTACAACACTTTTTAATGGACACCCTGCAGCCAATCAGAATCGAGTTTTTACCCAGACCATGGAATAAAGGGAGCTACCATTGTCAGAAGAGTAATTCTTTTCTCTTTGTCTAGGACAGTGTAGAGACACAGAATGCAGTCTCAGGTAAGCTAATGCAGTGTTTCCATATACTGTATTTCTACTGTAGGATTAAGGGTCCTGATGACTAGGGTTGGTAAACACAGATGTATGGTCTATTAAAGCAGATTTATATCTAGCCAATCCTGAATGGAACAAGTTACCTTGTTAACTGTTAAAGTATAAATTAATGGGGTAATGGTTTCATTTTGTTTTCATAAATTTAGGCTGTTTGGTTATGAATATTTAATTACTGAAGTAAGGTGCTATTTGTGATTTTTTATTACCATGTAAGGAAATGTGTTCAGTTCGCATCGACATTAAGCATACTTTGTGCTCACTTGGCAATTTCTTTGCCTGCAGGAGTAAGTACGACTTGAGATCCTGCAGAGGATTCAAGAAAGATTTGCTTTGATAATTAGAAATGAAACACTTGATTTGGAATATCTCAAGGATGTTGCTCAGAAAGAATATTATTTTGCTGCGGTGGCATCACAGCATCTCAACATCCAGTGTTGTACATGAATGCGTTCAATGAACGTGCTCACTCTCTCGAGAATGAGCGGCACAGACCGTTCATGTTCATTTAAAAACTCTCACGAGAGGAAGTGGTTTTCAGGTTTTATGACAGTGTGATGGCGCGCTAAAGACCGCGGCGTACTCCGTCACAACGAGCCTCTCTCCCTGGATTAGGAGAGAGTCTGCAGCGGGAGTGCATGATGCGGACCACGCTAACTTGGCGGTTTTATGCATAGACTGGTTGCCCTGTATCCCCTCCGCTCACCTTGGTGTTGCGGCTGCGGGTTCCTCTGGTGCTCTGGCCAAACCGAGACAATACCGGGCTGCAGCTTAAATGATGTATTGTGGCGTGCTGGCTGCGACAAGTGACATGGACTATACCATTTGGGGGTGGGGGGGATTGTTAGGTTTTGTGTTATTTACGATTTCTGTTAATGAACTGAGAGCCATATGTTGGGCATTTTTGTTCCCTGATGTTTATTTAACAAGGTATTGTTAATTTTTGTTATTTTTCTGAAATATTTAGCCAATATGGCCAGAATCATGGATAATTGATACTGGTCTGCCCGGGGGAGGGGCTGGAGGGGTATATAGGCAGAGCATTTTTACTCTGCCGTTGGTGGGAGTCGTAGTCGCAGTTGGTTCTGGTGTACTGGGGATGAAGAAGCACTGTTGGAAGGTTCTTGTAAATATTTATTTATTTATTTATTTTGTGTTCACTTCCCATTTTCCCACACTGTAAATATTTTTTCACTGTTTGCTTTTGGTGGTGAAAATAAAAAACCCACTGAATAGAATTTTTTCTGGCTGAGCCATCATTTTTCCCTGTTTTAAAAGCGAACCCGTGACATGTGGTGTCAGAAGTGGGATGGCTAGTCGGAATAAAAGACGTTCACAACAGAGGAATTTGGAAGAGGAGGAGGAGCTGATTGGCCATGGTGCAGCAGAGGGGCACGATGGAGCGGCACAACCTATGGATGAGCTCCTTGGCCTAATGAGACATTTTATGGAAGGCCAGTAGAGGAGAGAGGAGGGTTTCCTGGCAGAGCTCAGAGGACTCCGGGCTGTGCTACCAGTAGCCGAGCAGGGAACTGCAGCACCCAGCCCAGCAGCTGCGGAGGCCACGTCACCATTTGAAGGGTTGACCAGGAGCCTTCGGATGGATTTGCCAATACCTGCTCCCCAACGGTGCCGTGATTCCCCTACTGACCCTCCCAGGTTTGACGTGAGCAGTGGGGAGGACCCCCCCCCAGGCCTGATGCCAAACTCTATGGGGACCCCAAAATCCCTCAGTATGTGGCCGGAGAGGACATTGAGAACTATCTCCTACGCTTTGAGCGCATTGCCAAGATGTGGGGGTGGCTGCCGTCTGGTGCCATTGCTCAGTGGGAAGGCGCTGGAGGCCTACACGGCTATGGATGAGGAGAGGGCCCACCCTGTACCCCGACCTGAGGGCGGCGCTCCTGGCGAAGTTCGACATCTCCTCGGAGACGTATCGACAGCAGTTCCAGTCCGGGATGGTTCCACCCGGAGAGAACCCGACGGAGACGTACCAGCGCCTGTAGGGACTCTACCATCGCTGGATTCGTCTGGAGCAGCACACGAATGAGCAGATCGGTGAGCACATCATCCTGGAGCATCTGCTGCGTGTCCTTCCAGCAGACATCCGCACCTGGGTGAAGGAGCACAAGCCTGCAGATGGTCTAGCTGCTTCCAAGCTAGCACTGCAGTACATCAATGCCCGGAGAGGAGGCCCAGCTGCACACCCCAGCGGTCCCGGTCATCAGTTCATGTCGCAGCCCTGACCAGCAGTCAACTACCAGCCATCTGGAGACCCCAGCCCAGTACCCAGTCAACGAGGTACCGGTAAGGAGCTCATCTGTTTTTACTGCCAGGGCATAAAGTGTCACTATGCCCCATCAGAAAAGTTAAACTTACAGGGGCCTGTTACACTTCGCAAGCTGAAGGGGTAAATGCTGCAGTGAGGCGGCAGCGTTTTAAAGATGTCTGCTTAATGGCCAGCCTGTGACTGCTCTTGTTGACTCGGGCAGCTTTTTAACCCTGGTCCGGAGGGATTTGGTGCTAACAGGGGTTGTTGATTTTAGCCAACAGGAGGACATTGTGTGTGTGCATGGGGACAGGCATTCCTACCCCACGGCTGAACTGACAGTTGTGATGGATGAACAGCCCTATCTGTTGACTGTGGGGGTGGTGGACAAGTTGCCTGTTGCTGCCATCCTGGGGTGGAACCTACCTGTGCTGCTCGATGTACTGCTGGAAGAGGGAGACAAGGACAGTGACTGTGAGAAGGCCGTGTCAGGTCCTGTGCTCACCTGGGCCCAAGTGAGAGCAGGAGTGACGTCTGAGCACCCCAGTGAGTTCTGCACAGAACCTTTTTCTACCTTGGACAGTAGTCTGTTTGAGGGAGGTACAAAGGGGCCACAAAAGTCTCGCCGCCAGCAACGCTTTGAAAAAAGTCTGAACTCCAAGGGGCCGGACTGTAAGGGGGGCTTCTAAAGGACATGTGGGAGGTTCCAGGGGACATTGGAGCCTTGTAAAGGCAGGATGGGTCTCTCAAGCCTTTGTTTGACAAGGTTGTTGGGGAGCTGGACTCTGTAAATGGGGACAAGGAATGTTTTATTGTTGAAAGTAACATCCTTTATGCAGTGGCTGATGGTATTAAGCCACTGCATAAAAGACACAAGATCATGTGTCCTGTCGACAAATGATCTTGCACTTGGCACACACCTTGCCTTGGGCATGTCATCTGGGTCGCAACAAAACCTTTCTGCGCATAAGTTCCCCATTCTATTGGCCCTCCATGTACACAGATGTGCTAATGTACTGTAAAATCTGTCCGATCTGCCAAAAAACATCTTATGAGCGCTAATCTGACCGTGCCTACCTCCAACCAATGCCTGTGATTTCCACACCATTTCAGCGTATAGCCATGGACATTGTCGGACCATTAGTCAAGAGCAGTCGGGGGCACCAGTACATTTTAGTGGTCTCAGACTATGCTACAAGGTTCGCTGAGGCATTCCCCTTGCACACTGGCACTGCCCCTGCTGTGCTGCGTTGTCTTGTGCAATTGTTTTCCAGGGTCGGTATTCCGGAGGAGATCGTGACAGATCAGGGGACCAACTTCACTTCCCGACTCCTGCAGCTCTTCCATCGTCAGCTGGGGATCTCGCCGATCAAGACCACCCCATACCACCCCCAGACGGACGGCTTGGTCGAGCGGTTCAACCAAACCCTGAAGAAGATGCTGCAAAAGTTTGTGGCCGACACCGGACGGGACTGGGACCGATGGTTGCCATTCCTGCTGTTTGCCTACCGTGAAGTTCCTCAAGCCTCCACCGGATTCTCCCCATTCAAGCTGCTGTATGGCTGGGACGTCCAGGGGCCATTGGACCTGCTGCGGTAGAGTTGGGAGGCTCCAGCGTCCGCAGCCAGTGATCGGAGTGTGGTCCAGTTCGTGCTCGAGATGAGGGATCGGTTGGCAGAGTACCGGGAGAAAGCGGAGGTCAATCTGCGCGAGGTCCAGCAGTCCCAGGAGGCTTGGTACGACCGCCAGGCCCGTCACCGAGAGTTCCAGCCCTGCCAGAAGGTCCTGCTCCTCCTGCCATCCTCCACCAGCAAGCTGCTCGCTAAGTGGCAGGGCCCATACACCGTCTTGCGCAAGATGGGTCCTGTTACTTATGAAATCCACCAACCTGACAAGAGAAAGGCGAAGCAGACGTACCACATCAACCTGCTGAAGGAGTGGAAGGAGGCTCCTGTCCCGGTTCCTGTGGCGTCATTGCTGGTGACGGAGGTGGACAGCGAGGGGGAGGAGGAGTCATTCTGGGCCAACTTCAAGATGCAGATCCAGATGCAGTAACTGCCACTGTGGGGATGTCAGGAAGGCCCCGCCTGGAAATTGATGCTGATCATTTAAACAGCCTCCTCTCCACTGCACTTCCCCTGGAACATTTAGCCAATATGTTGTGTCTTTCAAGAAGCACACTAAACCGACGAATGAAAGAGCATGATCTTTCTGTTCGTGGATGTTATTCGAAGATATCCATTGATTATCTGGATCATGTTGTGAAGTCCATAAATCAAGAATGCCTCATGCTGATTACAGACTGGTGAAAGGTGAGCTGCTAGCTAGAGGCTGCCATGTGCAGTGGCATAGGGTGAAGGACGCTATGCACTGGGTAGATGGAGCTGGAATTCTGGTCAGGATGATACAGCTCAGATTTGTAACTCGCAGAGGCTACTGTGTTCCTGCACCACTGTCATTGGTTCATGTAGACACCAATCACAAATTAATCAGGTGAGTGTTTATTTTTCTCTCTCTCTTATGCTCTGAAATGCACAAATAATAGCCATGGATACAGGTAATCCTGAAGAATAACCAAAAAGATGCACAGTGATGAAGAATGAATCAATAAAAATGTTGTTAGTAATGGGTTGCTTCAATGTATCTACAGTAACTATATACAGTAAGTCTGAAACGATTGCTGCTAATTAGAATAAGAATTAGCAGACATTTATATTTCTGTATTTGGTTTTTGGTGGAGAGCCCTCTTCAAATGTAGTTAATTTGGGTTGAGATCAGGTAACCAAGAGGGCCTTAAAACCAGCCAATTTCATCCAATGTTATTTATTTTTCTTTTCTTATTTAGATAGCCTTTCTGTCTGTTTTCTTCTCCTCAGAATTAACATTGTGATATTTGGTGGGATTAATGGTTTTTCAAGAAAGTTATGTCAAAGTGGAGACCACTGGAGAGGAGGATCCGGCCGATAGTTGAACCTCGGATCCAGGAGGAACAATGCGGTTTTTGTCCCGGTCGTGAAACACTGGAACAGCTCTACACTCTCCATCAGGTGCTCAAGGGTTCATGAGAATTTGCCCAACCAGTCCACATGTGCTTTGTGGATTTAGAGAAGGCGTTCGACCGTGTCCCTTGTAGCGTCCTGTCGAGGTGCTCCGGGAGCACTGGGTGCAGGGCCATTTTTAAGGGCAGTCCGGTTCCTGTACGACTGAAGCAGAGGCTTGGTTCATATTTCCAGCAGTAAGTCGGACCTGTTCCCGGTGCACGTTGGACTCCGGCAGGGCTGCCCTTTGTCACTGGTTCTGTTCATAACTTTTATGGACAGAATTTCTAGGCACAGCCAGGGGCCGGAGGGGGTCCGGTTTGGGGACCGCAGGATCTCATCTCTGCTTTTTGCAGATGATGTGGTCCTGTTGGCTTCATCAAAGCTGGACCTCCAGCATGCGTTGGGGTGGTTTGCAGCCGAGTGTGAAGTGACTGGGATGAGGATTAGCACCTCCAAATCCGAGGCCATGGTTCTTGATCGGAAAAAGTTGGCTTGACCCTTCCGGGTCGGTGGAGAGACCCTGCCCCAAGTGGAGGAGTTCAAGTATCTCGAGGTCTTGTTCATGAGTGAGGGGAGGATGGAGCGTGAGATTGACAGGCAGATCAGTGCAGCGTCTACAGTCATGTGGTCGCTGTACCGGTCCGTCGTGGTGAAGAAGGAGCTAAGCCAAAAGGCGAGGTTCTGTATTTACTGGTCAATCTACATTCCGACTCTCAGCTATGGTCATTACCTTTGGGTCATGATTGAAAAATGAGATCCCGGATACAAGCAGATGAAATGAGTTTCCTCCACAGGGTGGCTGGGCGTACCTTTCGAGATCGGGTAAGGAGGAGCTCGGAGTAGAGCCGCTACTTCTCCACATCGAGAGGGGTCAGTCTAGGTGGCTTAGACATCTGTTCCGGATGCCTTTGGGATGCCTCCCTGGGGTGGTGTTTTGGGCATGTCCCATGGGGAGGAGGCCTCAGGGTACACCTAGGACATGCTGGAGGGTATATGTCTCTCGGCTGGCCTGGGAACACTTCGTGGTCCCACCTTAAGAGTTGGAGGAGGTGTCTGGGGTGAGGGAAGTCTGGGCCTCTCTGCTTAGACTGCTGCCCCTGCGACCCAGCCCCGGATAAGCGGAAGATAATGGATGGATGGATGGATGGATGGATGGATGGATGGATGGATGGATGGATGGTATGTCAAAGTCGAGTACAGACAAGAAACTAAAAACAAACATGTCACAGTGTGAACCTTCTGTTGAGGAAAAATAACCATAACTCCTCTATCCTTTTTTACATAGATCCTATATCTTGATGTTGCTGCAAACAACACAGCTTCCACTGCATTCTCCTTCTTCCTGGATGGGGTCCGCAAACATGGGTTGCCGTCAAGGCAGAGACAACATCAAAGTACTGCCAACTCATCATATTGTTCTATGTTGTATTTAGCATAATGCATGATAACTGCCTAAATCATTGTAGGGTGCGTGGTGACCAGGGGGTTGAAAATGTGAACATTGCCCGATGCATGTTTTCTGTGAGAAGAACTGGACGTGGTAGCTTCATTGCTGGCAAAAGTGTCCACAATCAGAGGTAAAAGCCACATGAGTTAGCACAGAATGTGACACAAGCACTTTACTTGACCCACCATAGACGTGCTTCTACTTTGAACATTGTTTCTCTCTACACAATTCTTTTATTGAGAATATACAGGCTGTGGCGTGACATGTGGATAGCTGTCACCTGTAACTACTACAACATCCTACATGCTATGGAACAAGAGGGACTTATTGACCTCTCAGATGAGATGCACCTCTTTTGTGTGCATTATGTGTTTCTACCACACCTCAGATCAGACCTGAAGTGTTTCCTGAGTTCCTGGAACAGGCTTCCTATCAGAACAGCTGTGGAACATTGGGATGCTCCAAACACCTGTGGTTGAGCCAGATATAGAGGTACATTTTAATGTATTCGCAAAGCACTGTGCTCTTCTTAAAATTCGTATTACTTTTTACATTAGCAGGGTATTTTGGTCCACTCAGAGAAAGCAGTCCCCAAGAAAGGGCTGCTCATTATGAACTTGTAATAATCCAAACTTTAGGTCTAGGGTGTCAAATCCTGGTCCTTGAAGGCCACTGTCCTGCATGTTTTAGATGTTTTCCTCTTCTGATATACCTGATTCAAATGATCAGGATCATTATCAGGCTTCTGCAGAGCTTGATGATGAGCTGATCATTGGAATCAGGTGTGTTGGAAGAGGGAAACATCTAAAGCATGCAGGATAGTCGCCCTCGAGGACCAGGATTTGACACACCTGCTTTAGGCTGACAGGATATTTCAACCTTTCTGTCTTTCAGCAACTGGAGCATCTTTTCCTGGATTTACAGCACTGCTTCTGACCCAGAGGATGGAGTGGTACTCGCAGAGTTTCCGTGCCCCGTGACAGAGCAGAACTTGGCAATCCTTCAGGGATTAATAAATCCTGCAATGTCAAATTTAAGTGATAAAAAGATCTACATCGAAACACTTCATCTTGTACAAACACTTTCCAACTAAAGGTGAAACTCAGCAAAGTGAAAAATGTTCAAAAACATCTGTAAATAATTTCCCCTAGGGGCTCAATAAACTTTTGTGAATACTGAACCAGTCATCTTTTATTTTATTCCAATTACTAAGATTTTCTGAAAAGAATTACGAGAATATGGCATGTTGTACAACTGTATTGTTTTTGGCATATTATGAACATTTTAACAACACACTTAAAACAAGAACTGTAAAAATTCATAGACAGAATCTTAAATATGCAATTATTTTTCCATTTCCAAGAATGTGAAATACCCTATGTCACAATATTAAAGAAAGTGAACGAATGAAATATCCTGGATCCAAAACAAAAATTAATGTTCCAGGTCAAGGCTCCAGCTCTCCACCAAGTTTGGTGAAAATCAGTTCAGTAGTTGTAATTCTGCTATAAAAAAACAACAACAAACAAATGCTTCTGAAAACATGACCTCCTTGGCTGAGGTGAAAAAGCAAAATACTGTAGCCAAACTGTAATACCAGTGGCAAGTAACTTATTTAATATATCCCTGAAAGAGCCTGTCCACGTGATAGGTTTGTGTCAAAACTCAAACAAAAAAATCAGGCAGCTCAAACGAAAAAGCCAGAAGCGCAACCAAGAGAGAGAGAGAGAAAGAGAGAGAGAGATGCAGACAGTGTAAGCAAAATTACATGCTTTCACAAAATAAAAGGCAGAGTTTACCCAAGTTATTTGTTTTCAAGTGACAACTTTTATTTTCAAGATAATTTTTTTTGTTTGAGTTAATTTTATTCTCTCTCAAATCCATTATTTTGTTTGACTTTTAATAAGTTTTGCTTGAAAATTTTGACACAAATCTGACTCAATGGATGTCCAGAATAACACTAAGGGCGAAGTCTTAACCAACATATACAGATTGCCGCTCAGGCAGAATGACAAGGATATACAAAACGCCACTAACGGCGAAGTCTAACAAACAAATACAGAACGCAGCTAAGGCAGAGTAAACAAGATTATACAAAATGCCACTAAGGCGAAAATAACAAACATATACATAACGCCTCTAGGGCGAGGTTTATCAAAATATGCAGAACGCTGCTAAGGCAAAGTTAACAAACAATAACTACAAACACACAATTTAAACAAAATACAAAAAACTTAACTGACTGCAAATAAGATCCGGACAATGAGTGAGTTGCTGAGGCAGGGGTTCTGTAGGCAGAGGCTCTGGGAAAGGCAGGCAGAAGACAGAGTGAAGACAGACAGGGAGCCAGGGTTGGATAGTATATGGTCTGGCAGAGAGTGACTAAATGAACTGAGTCTTTATGGGAGTTAGTGATTGGTGGCTGCTCCCAGCAGCTGTCTTTAATTCCTGCAATCAGTAGATTGCAGGCAGGGCTGGGCAGACAGAAGCTGTGTCTCAATTCAGGGGCTGCATCCTAAAAAGGAGCCAACATTAAGGCGTGGCAAGCGAGGACACTGCTGCTGTGCCACTGCCAGCAGGAGATCCTGTCGGACTCAGACAGCGAACACCTCGCCCTCGCCAACCATGTTCCCATGTTCCCATGTTCCCCACCCCCTTCCCCCGCATTAATCTCTGAATTGGGCCACAGCTAGAGTGAGAGTGAGGGAAAGCAGGGCTGAGCGAGAGGGAGAGAGAGGAAAGGAAGAGAGGGAGAAAGAAAGAGGGAGACAGACAGGGGCTGACGTATAGATTTTGTCTCTTTATAATTAAAACAATGTTTAAAGTTTTTGTAATCATGGCCCTATAACAGGCCTAAATTTCAGTTTTTGCTCAGTGTCACATTTCTTTTTGTGTATATTTTAGGTGGGTGTTTCTCTATGAGAAGGCCTACCAGGTGAGAGACACAGCGATTGAATCCTCAGTGATGACCAAGGTCAAAGGCTTTGGAATCTACAATAACAAGGTTATGGATGTTGCAGACTATGTCACTCCAACACAGGTATGGGTATTGATGGATCAATGGATAAAATAATGAACAAATAGATTTTTGACAGTAGAATGTGCTAAATGTTCTTTCCTCAGGGAGCCTCGGTCTTCTGCATTATCACTAAACTGATCACTACAGAGAACCAAGTCCAAGGATACTGTCCTGAGGTCAGCTACTGTCACTGCCACTATCACAGTTCTATTATTAGTACTGAAATGTGTTGTATTTTCCCACTGACTTCACAACAATCATGCACCTGTAAGCATTAAATTGCATTTTCTAAAGTTTTTGCTAAATGTCCTACCAGTCAGCAATTACTGTTGGCGCTATCACAGATTGAAATACATGATTTATTTAAAAACTAATTTGAACTAAACACAGTAAACTATTGTTTCTGTCTCTGTACTGTGGAGTTGCAAGGTGTGAACAGTACCTTGATTATGAATACAAGGACAGAGACAGTGTTAAACTCAGTCATGCCTGAAGAAGTCTGTATAGTTGTATTAGTTTTTAACTGTGTCTGTCTGCTGGTGAGGAAGTAGTGTACAGTGGGTTTACATTGCCGTGTCTCCTGATGACACAGGGCCAGTAGATACCCTTTTAAAATGTATTTTAGATATTAAGTCATGGATGGCAGCGAACTTCCTACAGCTCAACCAGGACAAAACTGAGGTTTTAGTCATAGGTCCTGAAGGCCAGAGAGACAAACTTTTATCTAAATTACAAAATTTTAAACCAGCAAAATCTGTAAAAAACCTGGGCGTGATTTTTGACTCTGAGCTGAATTTTATTCCACATATTAAAAATATAACAAAGATCGGTTTTTACCATCTTAAGAACATAGCCAGAGTGCGCCCGTTTCTCTCTCAGGCCAGCACGGAGGTGCTAATGCATGCTTTTATCTCTTCTCGTTTACACTACTGTAATGCCCTGCTCTCTGGTCTTCCCAAAAAGTGTATTTTAAATCTACAATTATTGCAAAACTCAGCCGCTCGCGTGCTGACGAGGACCAGAGGGCGGGAACACATTACACCAGTTTTAAAGTCGCTGCATTGGCTCCCCGTCCGCTTCAGGATCGATTTTAAGGTTCTTTTATTAGTTTTTAAATGTCTTCATGGCCTTGCGCCTTCTTATTTGTCTGATCTGCTTTTAATGTATCGACCCTCGCGGACCCTGAGGTCCTCTGGCACCGGCCTTTTAACTATTCCACAAGCCAGAACAAAGACTCACGGCGCGGCGGCATTTAGCCACTATGGCCCCCGGCTGTGGAACAGCCTGCCGGAGAACCTCAGGATTGCAAGGACTGTCGATGTTTTTAAAAGAAGGTTAAAAACTCACCTTTTTAATCAGGCTTTTAACTAACTTTTACAATTTTTCATGTTCTTATTATTTTCTATTTACTTTATGTATTTTACTCTTTTAACCCTTTTACTTATGTTTGACATCTTTCATTCTCTCTTATAGTTTAAAACTTTTAGTTTTTAACTCCAGAGTTTCCTCAGGGGTGTCCTCCACACTGGGGCCTCTGTCTGGCCTGCTGCTGGGGGTTCTGTCTGCGGGTCCCTTCGGCCCGGCTGGTTGGGGGGCTCCTCACCTTGGTGTGGGGGTCCCCCTGTCTGTCGGGGTCGGGGTGTCCATGTGCCGGCGCCCCCAGTGGTCATGGCCTATGGCTCCTCCCGGTGTGGAGGACCCCAGTGTAGGCGTTTTTCCATGATCCTCAGTGCCATGCCATGTCTCCCTATAGTCAGAGCTGAGAGTGTGTGGGCGTGTGTGTGTGCATGTATGGGTGTGTGTGTTGGCGTGCATATGTGTGTGTGTGTTTCCACAGTTGTGTGTATATATAGAGGGAGGGATGGGTGCTTGTTTTTAATATTTTTAACGTTGTAAAGCACTTTGGGTTGCATTTTATTGTATGAAAAGGGCTATATAAATAAAGTTTGATTTGATTTGATTTGATTTATGAGATTTAGAACTATGGATTTGAGGCTTGTAAAACCAAAAGTGGGCTGAAAGACCTACCAAGTCTTTCACATTAATAACTAATTATTAATTATTATGCAGTTTTAACGCATGTGTATTATTGTGTGTTACCCAGAGTGAGAAGAAGTATATTTGTACCCAGGATAGCAATTGTATGAGGAACCGCAATAAGCCAGGAAGTTATGGTAAGACCTTCTTGTCTGTCTCTTTGTCCTTTCTTCTCATTTCTTCTTGACAGAATTTGCTGTAACACATTTTATGATTATTATATAAAATGATCTATGAAGAGGGGGACTTTCTAAACTTCATACCTATGGTCTATGTCTATCTGCATTTCTTCATTGACTTCAGTTCAGTTTAGTTTAGTTTATTTCAACTAGTATTCAAAAAAACACCCAACAAAAAGCATAGAAAAGTTTGACCTCAAAAACACAAACATAATTCAAAAGGGGTGAAGCTAATCGAAAAAGGTGTGGGCTGAAGCTCATGCTTATTATGCCTACCCTTTTTACAAGAAAAAACAAACAAAAAGCAAACAGCTTAAGAAAAGCAACTCATTAACTTAATGATCTGAGTTAGTCTATAAAGCTTTACAACAAAAGATTTAAAAAAAATTTAAAAAGAAAAAAAATACATAAAAAATTAAGTTTCATAACCCAAAAACCCCAAGGCAATGTAATCAACAGTTTCAGTATTTTCATACTCCTCCTTATACCTGATTTTCATATTTTCTTAAGTCTATAATTTTAAACATATTTTTAAATGTGGAAAATGAAGTACACACTTTTAATTCTTCTTCACAGCTGTTCCACAAGTCGACACCTCTGACAGAAACACATCTCTGCTTAATATTTGTTCTTATGTTGACTTGTTTATAAAACCATGTTCCCCTGAGACTATAACAACTCTCTCTAATTTTAAACAGCTTCTGAATATTGCAGCAAAGTAAATTGAGCCAATTTGTTAGTTGGCTCAATGTAGTTGGATCGAGTTATTATTCGTATAGCTCTTTTTTGTAGGTTGAAAATAGGATGAGTGTTTGTTTTGTATGCGTTCCCCCATATCTCCATATAATAAGTCATAGATGGTAGTAACAGAGAGCAGTAGAAAAGTAAAGTGTATATAATGACATTTTGTTAAGGACATCCTTTGCTTTGTAAAGTACAGCAATAGTTTTTGAAATTTTAGTTTTCACATTATTTATGTGTGGCTTCCAGCATAGTTTATCATCAATGATCACTCCAAGAAATTTATTTTCATGCACTCTTTCAATTTCACTGCAGTTGACCTTGATTTTAACCTGGTTTTTAATTTGTCTGGTGCCAAAAATTATAACTTTAGTTTTGTGTAGGTTCAGTGATAACTTATTCCGGTGAAACCAGTTTTTCCATTACATTTAATTCCTGTTCAGCTGTACTCAGAAGCTGTTCTAGGCTATTACCAGAGCAGTAGAGAGTGTTGTCATCAGCAAATAAAACACATTTTAACAGTCTGGAAACAATGCAAATACCATTTAAATATACTATAAATAATTTAGGGCCTAACACAGACCTTTGAGAGGACCCACAAGTGACCCTCAATAGATCTGATTTGATATAGTTTAAGTGCACATATTGATATCTGTCATCCAACAGACAATTTAAAAAAAAAAATTATTATGAGGCTTTCAAAAAGATGGAGAAGAATACAGAAAGATAAGAGACCAACCTAAAATCACCACTATACAGAGCAGCAGTGGTGCACTCTTTGCACAATTAAGCTCTGGCAAACAGACAAGGGACATTGCATAATGACAGTTTAAAATGTACAATTTGCACGTATTACTGTCTTAAATGATGGAAGAGCTTGATAGTCTAAATTGTCCTGAAAAAAAATCCCCAACAAAATACATCATGTATGAATTGCTCATATGATAACCAAGAGCTTAAGGTAGTGTATAATTACAAGATAAGATAGAACTTTATTAATCCTGAAAGAAATTCTTCTGAAAGATAAAGGTAGTGAAATTATCAATAAAATAACCTAGGGCCCATACAGTTAACGTGACCAGCAGATAAGTGCTTGAAAAATTGTCTTTGTAGAATGGCAGAACATCTCTTTGAGCAATTTTTTATCACTGGTATCCTCCATGCCAAGGATTGAGTCTGTTATCAAAAATAACAGTGGATATATGACATATATCATACATATAAAAGATTTGAATCCTGCTAAATATCTTCAGTCAATTCAGTGACAATTACAGATACAATTAAAGCTGCAAGCAGCGTCGGACGGGCCCTCGCTCCCCCCCCACGGCCGTTTGGGATACGATCGGAATGTCTATAGCACGCAATAGTATTTGTCTCATCTTGCTCTGCACATGTACCAAACTTCATGTCTGTAGGACAAACCAGTGATTTTATAGGAATTTTTTAAATTTGTAGGGGGCGCTGTGGAACTGTTTGAAATTTGGAGTGTGCAAATCTGTTGGCCTTGGGATACTGTACGTGTGAACCAAATTTCATGTTTGTAGGATAAAGCAGTGATTTTATATGAGTATTTGAATATTTGTAGGGGGCGCTGTGGAGCCGTTTGACCACGCCCATTCCTGAAATGTATATCAATTGTTAGTTCTTGAGATTAATGAGGATTTGTGTGGATTTGGTGATATTACATGGATGCCATCACCTCCAAAACCTGTTTCATTCCATATGGCGATTTTGTTCAAAATGGCCGCCATGCCACGCCCACACCGTATGACGCAGCCTCAAGATTTTAATAACTTTTCATCCTGGAGGGGTTTAGATGACACACAGCAAATTTGGTGAAGATGGGACAAAGATCCTGGGAGGAGTTCGTTAGATTCCAATAACTGCACACCACGTGCTGTAGGGGGCGCCGTTGAGCCTTTTCTGCAATTTTAAAAGCAGGAATGTTTTTGTCTCGGGCTACTGTACATGTGTACCAAATTTCATGAGTTTTCGCGAAACTAGCCGTATTAACTCCACTAAAGCCCAATTTTCAAGGTGGCGCTATTGAGTCATTTTGCCATTCATATGTGTAATTCCCCCAAAATATCAAATTTTTCACCAGTCCTGATGTGTTTGCCAAATTTGGTGAGTTTTTGAGCATGTTTAAGGGGTCAAATTGAGGTTCAAAGTGGCGTAAGAAAAAGAAACCGCCAAACAAACAAACAAACCGCCAAAGAAACACTACAGGAACAATAGGGTCCTACGCACTGTAGTGCTTCGGGCCCTAAATATACAACCCTTCAGTGAAAGTTTACAGGGGTATACTTAGTTCTGTTGTATACTGTATTTTTTGCTTTCTTGGTTTGCTTACTAGCTTTTCTTTTCCTCCTCAGGAATTCTAACAGGGAAATGTGTTCCTTTCAACATCACCACCAAGATGTGTGAGATTAAAGGGTGGTGTCCTGCTGAGATCGACACCATCAAGACGTAAGATGATACTGTGCCTGTGATAAAGAGCTTTTTACAAAGCTTTGCTGCACCTGTTGTACACTGGTGTGCCAAGAAAGAATAGTGACTTGAATCACTGCAATCAGGTTTATCTCAAGAACAAGATTGTAATATGCATTCCAGTTCAGACATACAGTACCTGTATGTGTGGTCATATGACACTCCTTAAAAACCCATTTAACTCTAGTGATATCTATCTACTTTGCAGAGAGTTTTGGATTTATTTTAAGACATTTGAGATTTATGCCTCACTCAGTGGAGGTGAGTTGAATGAATAAGTGAGCTAGATTTGTATATTACTAGTGTACAAATTAAAAATCTGTTACACCCTTACTAGTACTTCAATGTGCTTGCACTAATAAGTACTAACACATAAAATGTAAATTTGTATATTCATACATAGTATACTACCTCCCAAAACTTTTAATTTAATAATATATGTAAGTAGTCCCAAAGGTGGAATAAAACACCTTAAGTTCATATTTCATAACAGCTTTAATATAAAAAGTTATAAAACAGTTATATTTTTCCATATGTTTTTATTTGCACTCATAATATGTTAGTATACTATGTACATTGTTAGTATATAGAAAATAGCACACAAGTATATTAATCATACCTAAATTAAATGATTTTACCATTTTCCCTGTGTGTTTGTATGTCTATCTTTTCTCTTATTCTACACCCTTTTCAGCACGCCAATGATGGAAGTGGAAAATTTCACCATCTTCATTAAGAATAGCATCCGCTTCCCATACTTCAACTACACCAAGTACTACACACTTATATGGGATAAATATTGTACCATTATGTTTAAATACATTAGAGATGGGGAAACTGAAACTGAAGGTTTTGCTGAGAATTTAGATCGTGCAGTTAGGCAACTCTTCCAGTTTTTTTCAGTGGATTATCCATTTAATACCAGCACTCATCTACCAGGCATGCAAATGTTCCACCACAAGAATTCCAGTCATCCCTTTTTTGAGCCAACACCAAAGGCCTATTCTTTAGCCCTTCCTACGACACTGTGACTGATTTAAAGAAATACAAACAAGCCACAGTGTTTCTCCCCCTATAGCAGAATGTCAGTGTGGTACCATTATGTTCTACAAAATGGGTCAGCAAGGTGAGACTATCATTGGGGTGACAGAAACTAATTTTTAAAATAATAATATTATCAGTAATCAGTAATATTATATTGGCTTTTTTCTGCATGGTAAATCACTGAAAGCCACTTACCTTTATCATTAGCTCATGCAGGTATGAGTGCCAGGTAGAAGTACATTAGGAGAATTAATATAGCTAGATTTTTAATGTAACTTTCAACACATTTAAAAAAATCTTCTGAAATAGTTGTTTAAAGTTACTTGGTTACTTTAAAAAATTTTCTGCCTCACCCAGAAACAAGAGGCATAACTCCAATTTTAGGGCAATACTGTAAATTGTAAAGCTTTATATTACTGTCCACAAAAACAGACATGTTTGAAGCAGCCACAGAAAAAAAGAGGAATGCTTCAAGCTGGCGTGCTGTTATTCTAGAACAATGCGCCTGTCCACACAGCATAGATGGCACCGTCTGACATCTTTAAATGTTGGGTAAGGAAAGTGCAGAGGCCTTAGTACAAAGCCTGCATTTTGCTGCTTTTGCCAGTGCCAACTCTGCTATGTGAGCAGATGCATTGTCCTGGGGCAACAACATTGATTGCTGCAAACATTTGTATTTTGTAGACATTGACATAAGGCTTTATAGTATATATTACATAGGCCAAGAACCTTACCCTCGTACACAGCAGCTTTCAGGGGGAGCTCACTTTCTTTACTTTATGCTTTTACCACTATGTAAGGTTAGGTTTTTTTCTTCTTTGTTATTTCACAGCGACTGGTTTCAGAAAATTAGTTCTACCTAATCTTCTAGGTAAAGTGAGTGAAGTTTATTCAATTGTACCACCATGATTTGATGGTGATGGCAAGAACAGCATGCAAGTCAGTATCTGTTGTTGAGTGAATCAATGATTAATTACACTCATGCATGAATGTAGAAATGAGAATTTATCAGCTAAAATCAGTAGTTTCTATATGTGGTGATCACAAAAAGACCACAGACCCCCCTGTTTAAGTCCAGTAGTCTTTAATACAGCTTAACAATGCTGCTTAGGCTGCTTCTGTTTTTTACAGTCAAAGTAAAGCCAGATATGCATGTATCACTTGTTAATATGAGTAAAGACTATCAGATTTTGCAGTGGCTATTAATGCCTCCACTTCAAGTAACAATAATGACATACTGTGTGCTTTACTTGTAGGTGGAACAGTCTTAAAATTGGCTTTACATCAGTGTTATAATGATATATTAGACAAACGTTAATACTGACTACAAAACACTTAGCTGCGTTCATAGCATCTGCCTCACATTCAGGAATATCACTAGTTAACCTAACATCAGTTAATCTTGAATACTAGCAGGAAGTCTGACACAGTTTGATTAAAAAAAATGAAACACCCTGTGAAGGGTCATGCATCGAACAGAGTCCTGACTGAGTATCTGTCACTACAGAAACATTAGAATGGTGGCACCAGAAAAGAAAGAAAACATGTAAATATGTAATCTATTCACTAATGGTGGAGGCAAAAAAAACAAAGAAAAAAATATCAAATTATCAAGTTAAAAAATTGGTGGGACTAAACACTCTCAATGGGGTATAATGTTGTGTGGAAGATGGAAGAACACTGCATTGCAGACACAATGTCATTGACCTGAAGTGTCTCAGGGATTATAATGGTAAATATAATGATGATAATGATTTCCATAATGAAGTCTGACATGTTGATATGTATGTGTGCAGAGGGAACTTCCTTCCTAATATCACTGCCGATTACATCAAAAACTGTAGCTTTGACATGGTCAACAACATCTACTGCCCCATCTTCAGAGTGGGAGACGTTGTCCGCTACGCACAGCAGAACTTCACTAAACTGGCAGACAAGGTACAGACAAGGGATGTTTATATGGTTTGTGGGGCAACCCTGGGTATTGGTTATCTCTTTATAATACAGCTCATGGTTTACCCTGTATTTTTGTTTTATGAATCAGGTACCTATAAAATACTCACTGGTTGCAGCTGAATTTTCAAATGTAGGTACAATGAAATAAAACAAGAAAAGGAAAACACTATAGGGAACAACAACTAGAAAAGGAAAAGAGGAATCATACCATTGCCCTTTTTGTAAATACAGATTAACAATAGGGCCCATTACTATAAAACAAAAGTCAACAATGTTTGGAAAAAGTAGTGTCAACAACACTATTCACACCATGTAATTTAAAAGCAAAAACAAGAAACCAGGTAGACATACTCTTCAAGTCTGGACTTTGACTCAGCCACTCCAAGCCCTTAATTCTGTTCTTTTTGAGCTGACATGTTGTCCAGGTCCTGTGGAAGCAAAGCCCCAAAACATCACAGTACCACCACCGTGTTTCACTTTTAGCATGATGTTCTTCTTGTGGAATGCAGTATTAACTCTACACCAGATATAAAGGGACCCATGCCATTCAAAAAGTTCCACCTTTGACTCATCAGTCCACAGGATGCTATTCCAAAAGTCTCATCTAGATATTTTTTTTGCAAATGCTCGACAAATCTTTGTGTTCTTTTTGGTCAGTAGTGGTTTGTGCCTTGCAACTCTCTCATGCCATTTTCTCCCAGTGTCTCCCTAGTATAGTATAGTGGGCTCATGTATACAGACCTTAACTGAAGCAGGTGAGGTCTGCAGTTCTTTTTATGTTAATCTGGGTTCTTTTGTGACTCCCAGGATTAGATGTTGGCAAGCTCTTGGAGAAATGTTGGTTGGCTGGCCACTCCTGGGAAGGTTCACCACTGTTCCACGTTTTCTCCATTTGTGGATAATGGCTCTCACTTTAGTTTGGTGGAGTCCCAGAGCCTTAGCAATGGCTTTGTAACCCTTTCCAGAATAATAAATGTCAATGACCGTGTTTTGCATCGGTTCTTGAATCTCTTTAGAACATGACATTGTGTGCTGCTTTTTAGGACCTTTAGCTACTTCACAATTCCAGGTTCTATTTTGTGATGGTAGTGATGACTTGGTAGACTGGTAGCTAGGGGGTCATTTACTTTTTCACATAGTGTAACATTTTTTTCGAGGATCTGAAACATCTGAAAGCGACAAATATGCAAAAATAGAGGACAATAGAGGGGTTAATACACTGTAAATCAGGGGTCTCAAACTCCGGTCCTTGAGGGCCACTATCCTGCATGTTTCTGATGTTTCCCTCTTCCTACACACCTGATTCAAATGATCAGGATCGTTATCAGGCTTCTGCAGAGCTTGATGATGAGCTGATCATTTGAATCTGGTGTGCTGGAAGGGGGAAACATCTAAAACATGCAGGATAGTGGCCCTCGATGACCGGAGTTTGAGACCCCTGCTGTAAATGACGGAAATGCAGTACGTACATGTTATATCGAGTTAATTTATTCCTCTTTTGGTCTGAAATGTATTGGTCTCTACGATCTTCCGCTTATCCGGGGCCAGGTCGCGGAGGCAGCAGTCTAAGCAGAGAGGCCCAAACTTCCCTCACCCCAGACACCTCCTCCAGTTCTTCTGGTGGGACCCTGAGGCATTCTCAGGCCAGCTGAGAGACATAGTCCTTCCAGCGTGTCCTAGGTCTACCCTGAGGCCTAGGACACGCTGAGGAGGTGGGGAGGTGTTGGGGGGTGGGGAGGTGTTGGGGGCTCCCTGGGGAGGTGTTCCGGGCATGTCCACATGGGACATGCCCGGAACACCTCCCCAGGGAGGCGTCCAAAAAGGCATCCGGAACAGATATAGTCATGACCCAAAGTTCATGACTAATAGCTGAGAGTCGGAACGTAGATTGACCGGTAAATACAGAGCCTCGCCTTTTGGCTTAGCTCCTTCTTCACCACGACGGACCGGTACAGCAACCGCTTGACTGCAGACACTGCGCCGATCTGCCTGTCAATCTCACGCTCCATCCTCCCCTCACTCATGAACAAGACCCCGAGATACTTAAACTCCTCCACTTGGGGAAGGATCTCTCCACCGACACGGAGAGGGCAATCCACCTTTTTCCGGTCGAGAACCATGGCCTCGGATTTGGAGGTGCTAATCCTCATCCCAGTCACTTCACACTCAGCTGCAAACCGCCCCAGTGCACACTGGAGGTCCAGGTTCGATGAAACCAACAGGACCATATCATCCGCAAAAAGCAGAGATGAGATCCTGCAGTCCCTAAACCGGACCCCCTCCGGCCCCTGGCTGCACCTATAAGCTAACAATGCCCAATAGGACTCCTTCTTCAGCTTGATGGCATCCCTTACTTCCGGTGTCCACCACCGGGTTCGACAGGCACCAGAGACCCTGCGACCACAGCTCCGAGCAGCAGCTTCGACAATGGAAGTGGAGAACATGGTCCACTCAGACTCAATGTCTCCAGCCTCCACTGGGATCTGAGAGAAGCTCTCCTGGAGGTGGGAGTTGAAGACCGCACTGACAGAGGGCTCCGTCAGACGTTCCCAACAGACCCTCACAACACGCCCCCGCCAGCGCATCCAACTCACCACCAGGTGGTGATCAGTTGACAGCTCTGCCCCTCTCTTCACCCGAGTGTCAAAGACACGCGGCCAGAGATCAGATGACACCATTACAAAGTCGATCATCGACCTCTGACCTACGGTGTCCTGGTGCCACATGCACTTGTGGACACCCCTGTGCTCGAACATGGTGTTCGTTATGGACAAACTGTAACTAGCACAGAAGTCCACTAACAGAACACCGCTCGGGTTCAGATCAGGGAGGCCGTTCCTCCCAATCACCCCCCTCCAGGTCTCACTGTCATTGCCCACGTGAGCGTTGAAGTCCCCCAGTAGAACAATGGAGTCCCCAGTCGGAGCACTGTCCAGCACCCCTCCCAGGGACTCCAAGAAGGCCGGATACTCCGCACTGCTGTTCGGCCCGTAGGCTGAGACAACAGTCAGAGACCTGTCCCCAACCCAAAGGCGCAAGGACGTGACCCCCTCGTTCACCGGGGTGAACTCCAACACGTGGCGGCTGAGCTGTGGAGACGTGAGCAAGCCCACGCCAGCCCGCCGCTTCTCACCATGGGCAACTCCAGAAAAATGGAGAGTCCAGCCCCTTTCGAGGAGCTGTATTCCAGAGCCCAAGCTGTGCATGGAGGTGAGCCTGACTATATCTAGATGGTATCTCTCAAACTCCCGCATAAGCTCAGGCTCCTTCCCCCCCAGTGAGGTGACGTTCCAAGTCCCAACGGTTAGAGGCTGTGTCCGGGGATTGGGTTGCCAAGGCCCCCGCCATCGACTGCCGCCTGATCCACATAGCACCCGGCCCCTACGAGTCCCGCTGTGGGTGGTGGGTCCGCAGGAGGTCGGGCCAACGTCGTCCGTTCGGGCTGGGCCCAGCCGAGCCCCATGGGCAAAGGCTTGGCCACCAGGCGCTCCCATATGAGTCCCGACCCCAGGCCTGGCTCCAGGGTGGGGCCCCGGCTGCGCCATGCCGGGAGACGTCATGGTCCTTGTTGTTGAACTTCTCATAAGGGCTTCTTGAAATGCTTTTAGTCTGACCCGTCACCTGAGACCTGTTTGCCTTGGGTAACCCTACCAGGGGCATAAAGCCCCCAAAAACATAGCTCCCAGGATCATTCAGGCACTCAAACTCCCCCACCACGATAAGGTAGCAGTTCCAGGGGGAGTCTACGATCTTGTTTTCTTTCATTATACTTACTTTTAAGTAACTGGTCCCTTCCTATACACTGTACCGTGCAGCAGTCTGTTTTATACATTTTTCTCAAGACTGGTTTCTCAGTATTAACTATTACACTTAAAAATGATCTAATAGCTATGTAGGTTGTGTCACTTTATAATGTATTGCCTATAACCAGTGTTGTGCATGAATGCGTTCAATGAACGGTGTTCACTAAACGCGTTCATATTTTCGGTCAATGCTGAACTGAACGGATCAGTTTTCAAATAATAAGCGTGAACCCGAACGCACTGGCTCTTGCGAGAATGAGTGGCATGCATTGGTGACGTTTACGTTCATTTGAAAACTCTCGCAAGAGAAAGCGGTTTTCAGGTTTTATGACAGTATATGGCAAACACTGATAACAGTCCAGCATGGCTCGTGCCGCAGCCACTTTAACAGAAGACCTAGCGAAGTTTTATGAATTAACAAATGAAGACACAGACAGCAAGAACCTTAAAAAATGTATCAAACGCACGTGAACTAGTTCCTTTTTAGGACTGTGAACTTAATTGAGATTTTTTAAAAGTGAACTATGAATGTGAACTAGTTAATTTTCATATGTGTGAACTGAACTTTGAGCTAGTTCTTTTCAAGCATGAACTGGCACAACACTGCCTATAACGGTCTTATTTGCTATTATAGTAGGAGTTTAGCGGGGCAATGGTTGATTTTTAAGTAGTTAAGATCTCAGTAGACTGACTTGTGTC
The DNA here is from genome assembly GCA_024666655.1 of Dascyllus trimaculatus. NCBI lineage: Eukaryota > Metazoa > Chordata > Actinopteri > Pomacentridae > Dascyllus > Dascyllus trimaculatus. The sequence goes on along the minus strand of CM045447.1, from coordinate 2,500,461 downwards.
TCAAGTCAAGTCTTAAACTATATGTAGATGGTAGTCGCAGACTGGCAGTTTCAACAAAATCATGGTGATTAAGTGCCTTTGTAGTTGGATAAAGTAATCTCAAGATAAAGTTATATGTGGCAATGTTTTTATAATTCCATATCTAGTCATATTCAGTTGATTAGCACAGTTTCTTTCTTTCTCAGATTATTTCTGCCTTCTTGTATTCATTTCTTTATATTTATTTTCATTTTTTCAATGGAGAGCAAAGATTAAGCAAACGGAATGGACATTGATATAGGCAAACCTATAATATGTTCATTTAATGTGGTCCTAAACAAAATAATATGGCTGACTATGTGTAATTTGCTTATTTATAACCGGGGAAAAGTACAGATGACAAAATATGACTCAAGCCTGTTCAACGATTGTTTATTGTTTAGAATCCCAGTGAGTAGAGCATTCCTGCACATTGAAAAATAATGCTCTAATAATAATAATGTTGATAATGTTTATAATCTTTCAATAGCCCAATAATAATCATGAAATCTTTAGCCATGAAAGGATTTGAATTACAGAAGTTGAAGTCCCTTATGACAAAATGAAGGAATGATTATGTTTAACGATACAACACATATAGGCATGTCTTGTGCTTCTGGTTTGCTAGTGCATTTACGATGGCAAAATTGTGACAAAAGAACTGGCCCATGGTCATTTCAGGGTTTTTTGGTAATTGCAGTGATTATTGTCATCAATTCATTCTCTTCTTAAACCCAAACTTAGAGTACCTTGCAGAGGGTTTTAGTTATGTTTTTGTCTGTATGGTTTTCTTGCAAAAACTGATCTGATTCGAATTCATGGGTTAATGTGGTTGCAGTTGTTGTCCAACAGAAGGATTTTAACTGAAGGGCAACATATTCAAAAGAGTCAAACTTTCTATAAGATATCTTTCTGCACTGGAGGCTTTCACTGAACAAAATGGCTATTGCCCCTCCTTTTTATGCAGTCTTGTTTCACTTATGAAACTAAAGTTAGGAGGGCTTGATTCAATTAGAGCTGCTGCACTGTTATCCTGTCCTAACCAAGTTTCAGTTAAAAAAATAAAATCAAAGTTGTGCTTTTTAATAAAATCATTGATTACGAACGATTTGCCTGCCAAAGACCTGATGTTTAAAAGAGCTAAATTTAATTTGTTGAAAACTCTATCTACTCCATGTTCCAGGACGCACTGTGCCTGACATGGAATCAATGTTAGATTTGACAGGTATCTGCTTCGCAAGATAGAGGATCCCACCTGAGAGCAGTACCTATTTGTAATGACTGTTGGGACTGTAAAATGAACAGCTAAGGGTGTTACTGCCAGGGGAGAACAGGAGGAGCTACCACTGGAGACAGAGGCCTGATTTGCTACCAGGGTAGTTGCAGAGAGGGTGTGTCACTGATTGGGTGAACTCCATCAGTCCCACAAAAAGAAAGGTGGTTCCAACAATACATTTAAATTGTCAATAAAACCAAAGCTGTGGGCAAAGCAGGTTGACTGAAGCCAAGTGTTGAGCCTAAGAAATCTGCTAAAACTACTGGTAAAAATGGACTTCCGAAAGCATTTTAAAAGGCTAAAGAGGTCAGTAAAGTCATTTTTTGTCAGGTCAGATAATCGACGAGCTATGTCGTTACAGCCTGTATGGTTTAATGACCAGTCGAGAGTAACATGCCATGCTTGTTCACGATGTGGCCCAGGAAATGAACTTGAGTTTGTCTTGTTTTGCATTTTGCAAAGTTGAGTTTTAGCCAGGCATCCTTGAGTGTTTGTAGCACTCGCTGCAGGCGTTTCTCGTGCACCTCAGGGGTCTCTCCATAGACTATTATGTCATCATATAAGCTGCCGTATGTTTGTGGTCTTTAAGAAGATTATTCATTTCACTTTGAAATGTTTCAGAAGCACTGGATATCCCAAATGAAAGCCGCTTGAAAAAGTACATACCAAAAGGTGTGATAAAAGTTGTGAGTCTGGCACTGTCATCGTCCACTTTGGAGTGTAACGGCACGGAGACCCTGCGATGCGTTTCAGTTTAATTTTCACTTGGGTTGTCCTGCTGACTCACAGGGTGGGCTTGACGCCTCGTCCACTCTCTGTATAATACCCATGGCCACTGACACTGATCTGCTTAGTACGTTGTTTACTACAGGGCCCTAAATAACATGTAAGTTGAAACAGTACTTTGTCCTTTTGTAGTAAGTTAAGGTTTTGAATTTACCTTTGTTTATAAGCCATCTTCCTGAGAAATCCAATACAGCTCGTGAACACTATAGCTTTGTCTTCAGAGTGTCATAGGTGTGCTGAGAAATAATGCTAGTATCTCCTCCACTATCTATTTTAAAGCCAACATTACTGTCCTGAATGCGTAATGTTATTGGCCATGACTGGTTAGAGTCCTGCACTGTAACTGAACCTAGGAAAAATGTTTTGGGTTCATCTTGCTTTGCTTCCATATTAAGGACATCACTGACCTGTAAAGTGTGACATACTACTGCATAGTGGCCTTTCTTATCACAATTGCAGCATTCTGCTCATCTGGCTGTGCATACGTCACTCCTGCTGTGCTACTGTCCACACCTTAAACACTGTTCAAGGTGTGGAACAGTGGCTGTTCCTTCAGAACAGTGCTGCCTGGAGGAGCTGAAGCGGTCCTTTCTCTTCTGCAGTTTAAAGGTGCCACTTTTTGGTCGTGGGGCATAGCCAACTGTTCAACCCTGTGGGCGGTTCTATGTCACTTCACACAACGCTGTGGCTCTGTTCTGCTGCTCAGAAACTTGCTCTTTAATCTGTTCGGACTGCCTAGCAGCTCTGTAGGCCTTTTCCAAGGTTAAATCCAACATCATTTGCAACCTCTGTGGCAACTCTTTATCCAGAACTCCAATGATGAGGCTGTCTCTCATGTTTTCGTCCTTCCCCAAAATCACAGTTTTCTGCCAGTTTGTGTAAATTACGGACATATTCCTCCATGCTCTCGCAGGCTTTCTGTACTCTTTGATGGAACCTCGCCCTCTCGTGAATTACTTTTACTTTGGGCACAAAGTATTTGTCCAGTTTGTCCATTATGACATTGTAGTTCTTTTCATCAGCAGCATTTATTTAAATAAAGGTTCTGACGATGTGCTCGACTTTGCTCTCAAGTCAATGCAGCAAGGCACAGACCTGTATTTCCCTGTCCTCCTTGTCTAGCTTGTTGGCGATCCTGTACCTTTTTCCAGTCAGGCCACAGTTCCAGATGGGCAAAATCAAACTTACCCGGTGGTGAGAACTTTGCTATAGTTGACTTCTGACACCATGTATGGTTTAATGACCAGTCAAGAGTAACATCGGTTCAAGAGCTGGAAAGGACAGAGTACAGACATGTGCTATTCTGCTGTTTCTTGGCACACTTCCTGAGTGTCTGTCTCAATGTACATGCTCATCTCAGAACCAGTAATACTTCAGTCCCATATCACTGCGCATTGCACTGCATTAACTCATCACTATTATACTCATTACATTACACGGTCCACACGGACTAACACCTGGTTTATGGGGGATGGAACAGATTGCAGTAACCCGGGTAGTTTGTCCATGATGTCCGAGGCTGTGGTTCCAGAAAAACACAGTGTGATGGCATTGAAAAAGCGAATATTCTTGGTAATGCTGTCACCCAATATCAATGTGGAGAGGGCAAAGAGGGAACGAGGAGAGGGAAGATGAAGGGGCTCACAAATGGCAGGTGCATAGTCCACACTGTGCCACCAGGGAGGCGAAGATGGTGAGCTGGTGGCATCTTCACTGGAAGGAGTATTACTGGTCAGGTCTGGGCTAGGAAGCCTACTGGAGCATCGGAGTACAGCCTCTTTCAGAATTCTGCGCTGGGCGGAGGAGGTTGAGATCCGGGACGAAGGGCTCTTATTTGGCTTCCCAGTGGGATTTGCAGCCTTCCAGGCACCATCAGCACAACCTGCTGCCGGCAAACAGGGAGTTGCAGGGTGGAAAGGTGGTGTATCCTGGTCCAGAAAAGAAGAGGGTGCAGAAGCATCAGTTGGATGGACTGACTTGTCATCAACCAAGACAGCATACCGGTTGAAGAGGCTCAGAGAAGAGGGACAGGCAAATCCATCTGAACTACTATGTTGGGTCCACGGACCACCACCTCAGTCCAGGCTGCTCAGCCACCATGAAGCTGGACAGTTGTGGGAGCCAGGTGATGAAATCAGACAGCAGTGAGTCCTTCTTTTGCAGTTCATCTGAGTGCCGTCTGATGTCCTCTTTAACATCAGCGATTTTTTTGCTTGCTTCTTTTAGCAGTTCACTGTCTTCACCAGACACAGTGTGAAGACATTGTTGACTTGTTAGCCCAGCTAAAGCTAGCCTGGTAGCACACAAGTTGGAGAAGTAGATAAAAAACCACAGAGCTAAAACCGTGGATGAAGCAAGTCTTTTTAAAAATAACTGCACAGTATTAAAATCTTAAAAGACCACTAAAAACTGCTAACATATTAAATCTTAGGTTATACAAATGACTAGCTTTTAGTCTCTGCCCTGGTGTCAAATGAGGCATCCAGAGCAACACCTCTCCCCCTGCTTTGTAAATCAGACTGCATCCTCATCCATCTACAACCCCAGTACACTCCTCTTGTACAAAGGCAGCCTATTACCACTCAGTCCTTCAGAAGATGGTCTCCTGAAGCAGAAGAGACCCTCAGACACTGCTATGAAACAACAGACTGGAGTGTGCTCCAGGGGGTTCATCACAGTGAGGACACTGATGAGCTAGCATAATGCAGTTTAGAGGATGTGAACTTTTGCTCGGACATTGTGCTTCATTGTGGTTAACCCTAACCTTACCTTGCACTTTTTCATAATTCTCACAGGGAGGAGTGATTGGAATAAAGATTGGCTGGATGTGTGATCTGGACAAGTCAGATGACCAGTGTAACCCCTCGTACTCATTCACCCGACTGGATGCCATGTCACAGAAGAATGCTGTCTCTCCTGGCTACAATTTCAGGTATGTAGATACTTTAATATGATCCATTGTAGTTAATGGGGGTATTACCTACAACTCCCAAGGTTTATTGCAGCAAGAAACAGCTAATTACTGAGTTCAGAAAAAACTTAATGTCTTATTCTCTGAGATTAAAGTGGTATACTTACAAGAAAAAAAATATTTACAAATTAGTTAATTTTTTTAATATAAGAGAACAAACCAGTAATATTTTGTGAGATTGTGAAATTATAAATCTGGCAGAAAAAAGTTACAAATTTCTTGAGGTTGCTACAAATTTACAAGAAAAAGAATCTTGTCAGGGATCCATATCACTTCACTTCAAGTGACTATTTATTGAAGCATAGATGAAACCACCTTGCAATGGGTTAATGTGGATCTCCAAAGAACTTACTATAATATAAATATGGGATCATTTTATATGATTAATTATTACTGTCATGTCCACCTCCTTCTCTTAGGTCATGTTTCTATTTCTTCCTGTTTTAGTTTTGCAACTTCCTGTTCGTGTCATTACTCACCCTCTGTATTGTTTCAGGTCGCTTGACTCTCCCCTTTCTTTGTCTACTTTCTCACCTGTGTGATCACCTGCCCTGCCCTGCCCTAATATGCTCCACCTGTGTGTCTTCTTTGTTACAGGGTATATATACTCACCCCTTTCCTCATGTTTCTTGACAGTTCGTGTTAGTGTGTGTATTATGACCCTGCCTTTTTTGACCATTGATTTTTGTCTATACGTCTTGGATACTTCTCTCTGACTATTGTGCTTCAGTGAACAATAAATAGTTTGGGTCCTACACCTGCTTGTATATGTGTGATGGTACGAACTGGCCAAGGATGAACTCAGATCGTGTTCACGCTGCCTTGAGAGCTCAGGGACATCGTATTCACTTTCAAAATGAGCAACTTACTGACATGCAGCTAGAAGTGAAGATGGGAGAGCAACATGAAAACCTTTTCTGTGTATATCAACAAATTTTTTGGATGCAAAAATTCTCAGCGTCTGCCTCCTCTCCTTCCCTCTCCACCTCTGTAAGCGCCACTGCACCTGCTTCTTGCCTTGCCAGCCCAGAGAAGTTCTGCAGAGATTTGGGAGACTGCAGGTGATTCCTCACTCAGTCTGAACTCCACTTGCCTACATCATCTCCCACTTCTCTGGTTGAGCTGAAACATGGGCAATGGCCATTGAATTCCTGACTTCAGCCACAGACAGTGGCTGGAATGTCCAGTCTCCTGTCCAGTAAAAGGGGAAGCTCACCAGCAAAGATGATGAGATGATGAGATCTTGGTGAGCCCACATTGTGAAAAATCCCTTGCATCCTCTACCCACTGTGACCTTGTCGTCCTCCTCTGTTTCTTGCCAGGCCTACTGGAGAACTTCTTCTTAACCCTGTTCCCCTGCCTCAGCCCCTAGAAGCCACAGCCCTCGACAACAAGCTCCTCACCACTACGCCACCACACCACCCCACTAAAACTGACTTTGCTAACAAACAGAGAAACTCAGTTTTCACATAGTTAATTCAGCCCAGCACCCCTCATCTTGGGATATCTTTGCCTTCAGAGACACACCTTAGACTCTAGGATCTCTAGGACCAAGAGCAAAGCCTGAACTGCCTCTTATTTCTCTTCATCTTAATAAAGCTTAGGCTACCTCTCTTCCCCGTCATTGCCCATATGGCTGTTCCAGAGACTTGTTGCTTGGAACCCCCTCTGTTCTTTGTCTCCCCCCAAACGCAGGCAGTGAAGGAATATGGGAATATGTGGAGTCATCTCTCACTGCCGGGATTATCAAGACAAATTATTCTGGTCCTACACTGATTATTGTTAACTGAATTACATCACCATCAAAATCAGGTACTCCCCCCCCCCCCTCTGATCTCCTCTGCTTTTGAAATGTTGCAAGGTGCTAAGGTCTTCACTAAACTAGAATTAAGAAATGCCTATCACCTTGTTAGAATAAAAGAGGGACATGAGTGAAAAACAGCATTTAACACTCCTAGTGGACATTATGAATATTTAGTCATGCCCTTTGGTCTTACTAACACTGCCGCTGTCTTCCAGTGAATGATGTGGTCAATATTTTTGTGTTTATTTGCCTGGATGACATACCCATCTTCTTACTCGATCTTGAGTCGTATGTCCTACATATTCGCCAGATTCACCAGTGCCTCCTCAATCACCAGCTGTATGTCAAGGTGGAAAAGTGCAAGTTCCATGTTCCTGCGGTGTCCTTCTTGGGATATGTGGTCTCTGAGTGGGAGGTGAAAATGGATGAATTGAAGGTGAGAACAGTCAGACACTGGCCAACTCCTGCTAACTGCAAACAGGTGCAAATATTTCTGGAATTTGCACGTTTATAGGGCGTTTATTAGAAACTTTAGTTGTGATGCATCACTGGTTGGAGGGGTCAGAGCAACCTTTTCTGGTTTAAACTGACCACAAGAATCTGGAGATTATCCAACTGGCTTAGCCAAAAGACTGAATGCCAGACTAGCTTGGTGGGCTTTATTCCTACGAGATTCAAATTCACGATTTCCTATCACCGTGGTTCCAAGAATATAAAACCTGATGCTCTGTTCCCCCTTTTTGGCCTGGATGACTCTCTAAGTCCTCCTCTTCCGTTCTCATAATCGCCTGGGAGGAAGAGGTCAAGTGGGCCATAATGTACCAGGCATGTGTCCCCAGAACCGGTTGTTTGTTGCTTCTAAACTTTGCTCTCAAGTCTTCCATTGGGCCACACTCATCTTGTCTCTTCTGCCCCCCTGGCATCAAGGGGACACTGTTCGTGGTCCAGCAGCACTTCTGGTAGCTATCTATGGAGAAGGAGGTGGAGGAGTATGTGGCAGCCTGTCTGGTCTGCACCCAGAACAAAACCTCCTGACTCTCCCTGCTGGACAACTCCAGCATCCTATGGTTCTTTAATTGCCCCTAGTCTGACATCTCTCTGAACTTTGCCACTGGTCTTCCATAGTCTGAAGGTAACACCACTCAGGTAAGGTAACACCATGATCCCACCTCCTGGAGCAAGCAGCTCATCTTGCTGAAGTACACTCCAAACACCCTGCCCTGCTTGTTCTCCAGCCTCTCAACCTTCCAGGGTGCCTGTGGTTACCCGTCTCCCCTGTTATCTGCCCTTTAAGAAGGAGGTCAAGGTACCTTCTGCCCAGGTCCTGGTCCATCACTGCAGATACACCTGGATTTGATCCGCATGTGGAATGCGGCCTGTTATAAGCTTGCAGTCGACCACCTCTGGACTATGTCCACCAGTACAAGGCGGGCGACAAGATGTGACTGACCACCAGAAACCTTTCGTCTCCACACTCCATTTGCTGGACTCTTCTCCGTGTCAAAGATTATTAACCCCTTTGCTGTGAATCTGAAGCTTTCCAGATCCATGAGAGTCCACCCCATGTTCCATGTCAGCTGAGTCAAGCAGGCAATGGAGAGTTCACTGGTCATATGTTCCTGTGTTTTTGTTTCTTCATGTTATCTTTTTGCAACTTCCTGTTTGTGTCCATACTCACCCTGTGTCTCTTTTTAATTCAATTCAATTTTATTTATATAGCGCATATTTACAACATAAGTCGTCACATAGCACTAAACATTGTAACAAGAACAGAAAACAAAATAAACAGGAAACAGAAAACCCAACAATCCAAAGATGCTTTTGGATTCCCTATGAGCAAGTAATCAGCGACAGTAGGAAGGAACCAAAAACCCCCTATGACAGGGAAGGGGGGAAAAATCCTTCGACAGAACCAGGCTCAGGGAGGGCGGCCATCTGCCTCGGCTGGTTGGGTTGGGAGTAGGGAATACGAGGGAGGGAGGGATAGCAGGAGAGGTTGGGGTGGGGATGGGAGGACAGCAGGTGATGAGGCCAGTGGCTGCAGATCAGGGACATGGAGCAAGGTCCCTTAACTCTCCTTTGTCTTTGTCTGCTTACCCACGTGTGATTATCTGCCCCACCCTAATGTACTCCACCTGTGTGCCATTGTTTTCCCTATAAAAATACTCACCCTTTTCCTCATGTTCGTCACAAGTTCATCTTGTGCCTCTTTGTTAGTATCCCGGCCTTTACTTGAGATCTCTTGTGTTTAGAGAGTGAATTTTGACCCTGCCTGTTATGATGATTCTTTTCTATTACATCAAAAAATGTACTTCTTAGTTGCAGACTAATACATAGGCTTAAAAGTATATACTTCAATATAAGAATAGTAGGATTTTTCTGTTTGTATAGGTTTGCCAAATACTATAAGATGGAAAATGGAACAGATTATCGCACTCTGGTCAAAGCCTACGCTATTAGGTTTGACGTTCTGGTCAATGGAAATGTGAGTATATATTTTAAATAAATACAACAAGCTTTTAATGTGTCCATTGAGAGAGAATGAATAGACCGAAAACAACACTTTAAGCATGTATACTTGAAAATTCATTATGAATAATGGAATAATGACCCTGGGATATGAATCTGTATGCTGTCATTTTGAAAGTTTTGAATAGAAGCTACTTGCTTTTTCCTTAGTTTACTAAAACATATTTTATGGCATCAGTTGTACAATTTTTAGTTTGGGTTTATTTTCAAATCAAAGGAAGATTTTTTTTCTTGAAATACTGTATGTATAGCGACTGAATTCTGAATTCTGTTCTTAATTTGTAGGCTGGAAAGTTTGACATGATCCCTACACTCATTAACATGGTGGCAGCCTTCACATCAGTGGGAGTAGTGAGTGTTACTTGTACACTTGACAAAACCAAGGAAAAAGGTTCCATATGAACCAGTAATTTTAATTGCTTTGTTTGTCAGAACTTATTAATTGATCATAAAACACCCTTTTATAGTATTTGACTGTTGCTGTATGCAAACAAAATTTTGAAAAATTACAAATCAAAAATTGAAACTTACCTGTGAATTGTACTGAGTTTTAAAGGTTAGTGAGTTATGAGGAATTGTTGGGCTTCTTTTGACCTGTGCAACAAATTTACAGAATGTCCTTTTAAGTTATATGTCTGCTCTTGTTTGAGTGAGTCTTTGTGAAAAAGAGTTTTATTTTTAGTGGATGTATTATCCAATAGATTCAGTCAGTTTTTCAGTGACAGTTGCACATCTAGTGTAGGTCTAATATGTCTATATGCTCATATGTTTGTCCCACTTTGATTATGATGAACAGTGTGTGCAGTTAAAAGCTATGATCTGTTTGCTCCAGCCCTATATTCTCCTCTGGAAGTTTGCTGTCCTCAAGCTGAGAAGCACCTAATTAAGCTGCATAGTTTTGAAAGATACACAGAGAAACTTGCTTTTAATAGGTTTTGTTGTTATTATTCTATTATGTAGGGTACAGTGCTGTGTGACATCATACTGCTGAACTTCCTGAAAGGTGCGGAGCAATACAAGGCCAAGAAATTTGAAGAGGTAAAATACCTGGTTCTTGTGGTAATTGATCAAGATGTAAAGCACATCATTAGATTAATCGTTAGATGCAATGTTAACATAATATTATTAGTCATAATGTTGACAGCAAAGGAGGTTAAAGCATAATTGCCCCGAAACACAGTAAAAGCATCAAACATAGAAGTCTTCAACTCATTGCCATTCTGGAAAATGCCTGATCTCCTCTCCTCTCCCAGGCTCAGTATGTCCAGACCCTAAAAGCTCCGTGTGTGGTGGTGTCTAGCCTCAACTTAATACTGGAGGATCTAAGGCTGCATTAAGGCTCTTAACACTAGGACTACCAGAATTCGAAAACTACTAGAACTCCCGCAACCGTCATTTTGACGGCTCTATGGGTTTACATTGTATATTTTTCCCGCCACTCGCATGGCTCTGTTGACGCTGTGTTGCCCATAGCAACAGGCATTTCTCAGCGCTCAAAGAAATAACTTGGCCTGTGTGAGGGTATTTTATTATTTGTTTTATCATTATGTTGGCTATATGGGGTATACTACTTAAATAATAGTAATAACAAAAGAACAAAGATGGATTATAAAATGGTTTACTGAGTTTCTTTTCATTTATATATTTTTTTCAGAGACATGTTGATATAGAACAAAAATAAATTTAAATGATTAAGTTACAGCAAGTAAAAATATAATAAATACTCATATGCAATTATAATACATTTAAATGCTAAAAATTAAATATGTACAAATCATGTTTTTTTATTATGTTTTAGGAAAATATTTGAGAGAAGAACAATAAAGGGATAAAATACATTCAATAAATACAGAAGCGAAATAACCATCACAAATATAAATAACAATTAATTAACTAACATATTTACAGAAACTGAAAAAAACTAGGCCTATTTACAATTCAGACACACAACCACAACCTCCCCAGCGCACTGTCCACACACAACCTTTTCACACTTCACACACGCATTGGTGGAGCGGTTTTTTGCGCAGTTCTTCCTGATCTGGCACTGCCTTCTTCTCGTGTCTGCTGTACCAGCGGAGGAAGGAGAGGGAACAGAGGCAGGTGCATCAACGAGCCCGGTGAGCGGAGGCCGCTTGGTGCGCATGTGGTCTGCGCGCAGTTGGTTGACGAGCTCCAGGATGAAGTCGCGTCTGGGGGTTTTCAGGCCGAGACACTTTTTGTAGAGGACCCACGCGTTGACAGCTGCCATGTCCAGCATGTTGTAAAAAACTACAACTGGCCATCTTCGGGTTGCAGCTTTCACAGAATACATTTTGACCATTTGGTCCAGGACATCCACGCCGACCTTTGTTCGGTTGTAATAAACCACAGGCTCTGGTTTAGCTTTAGGACCACTGAAACTGCCTGCTGCTGAGTGTGCCGTGCTCAAAATACAAACATGTTTTTTTACGTTTGCACTGGTAAATGGTCAGGCTGGCTTGGGCATTCTTGAAAACTTTAGTTTCAAAGAGTGGCATTGTCTTGTTGACACAGGATGGAAGCTCTCGTTTCTTTTTGTTGACAGTCCCAACAAGACTAGTTGTCTTCGCCAGCAAAATCCTGGCCAGCTTGAGGGAGGTAAAAAAGTTGTCGGTGCTGATATTTCGCCCCTTGCCAATAAAAGGCTGCGCCAGTTTCAGCACCACGCTCTCCCCGAGGAGCAGGTCACCTGAGCGCGTCTCCTTTTTCCCGAGATACGGTGCACTATTGAGCATGTATTTTGAGCCCACATCTGCTGCTACCCAAAGCTTTATCCCAAATTTATCGGGCTTGTTTCCCATATACTGTGTAAACGGACAACGGGCTTTGGTGGCAAGAAGTTGCTCGTCGATGGTGATGTCCGCGCCAGGCTTGTAGCACAAGAGGCTGTTGCTGACAAAGCCATCCCACATCTCATTCGCCAGAGCAAACTTATTCTCCTCAAGGCGTTGAGGTCGAGTGTCCTTTTGTTCAAAGCGAAGGAAGCGCATGATTGTTTGAAACCTATTTCTGGATATCGTCTCCTTGAAAATAGGATTCCCCCATTCAGCCGACCAAAAGCTGGACAGCTCCTGGTTTCTCCCTCCGGTGGCTCCGCGCAGGTAGAGCAGCGCTATAAAAGCCTTGAGCTCATGCATGCTCAACTCCCACGAGTCGTCCTGGAGGACTCGGCGGGCCTCGGACACAGTGCAGTCCCGAATGTGCTCCAGTATTTCAGTGTTTACAAGGCAGGAGAAGGCAGTTACAGCGTCTTGGACTCTGCTTTGCGTAAAGAGTGGGTCCCTCGGCCTCAGTCAGGACGTTCTGGATCTGCCGCCTCCCTCTCTCCTCTCCCTGGACCAAAGTCCACACCGTACCATCCTTTCCCTGCTCCTGCCCTGCTGATAGTGCCGGTGGTGAACCTCCAGGTGGCTCCGGCTGTGCTGGTTCTCCTGACCCTGCTGCGGACATGGCAGCTGTCGTTAGAAAAATATCCCATTAGCCTTATATCAATTCACTTGTTGGCCTATGTTGTAAACTAAAGCCAGGCAAAAAGTCCCACCTTGATGAACCGTGTCGCCACTTTGAGATGAGCGGCTGACTCGGCTCCTCTTAGCGGGCGGCTGATCGTCCTCCTCGGAGTCAGAATCAGCTGAACCATCCAGCGACCAGTCTTCATCAGACTCCCCATCTCCTCCTGAATCGGCCTCGTCAATGTTTTGAAGCATATCGAGCACCTCATCAACGGAAAATGTTTGTTTTGGCCGTTTTGCCATGATGTCAAAGTTCAAGCTGACAGTGACAGGGAGGTCAGTCTCGCGCTGAGGAATGCCGGTTGCTATGGGCAACCTGGTGACACCGTGTCAGCGGCGGGAAATATTACAATGTAATTGATAGAGCCGTCAAATTGACGGCTTCGGTAGTTATAGGAATATTTACTCAGATTTCTTTATTTTTTACATGTTACTTTGAAAATGCAATATGGAAATGCAATTCATACAGATACAAGAAAAGTCAAAAGACTATGAACATCAGAGATCTGTACAAGCAGAATAATTACACATCAAAGTGTGAAAGCCGTCAAAATGACGGCCTTGGGAGTTCTAGTGTTAAGGAATTAGCATGCAAGCCAGAAATACAGAAATCAGCTGCAAGAAGCTAAAAGGCTTCATATGATGGAGCAGAGAGGGATACTGGAGCTTCGCAATAATCTTCTGCCAGTTGATCCATTTTTCATATAAAAATAACGTAGCTTTAATCTCAAAAATGTCAACAGTTAGCAGGGTGGGCTTAGGTTTTTGAAGAAGTTGATCTATAGTAACCTATATTAAACTTTTAAGTATGTGTTACACTGAAACTGGAGTTTGAAGGTTTTAATTTGTAATATAATAAACTGAGAAGCATAATATATCTTTTTTTGTCTCATTTACTGTAGGTATCGGACAGCCCACTGGAATCCCAAAGCAATGGGTTGTATCGCTCCCAGCTGTCGCTCAGGCAAACAATCATGAGGTCCAGTGACTCAGGGGCATTTTCTATTGAACATTACAGCTGAATTAACCAGAGAAACTTCCATGTTTTAAACTTTAAAGTTTTATTGATTTAACTGATTCATGGTTCTCTTTACATACTGTACAAACCAGTACAATACAATATAATGCAGTACCTCTGTGAAACCCATGTGATTATGTCAATATCAGAAAGCATCTGAAGAATCTTAAATTGTTGCTATGTAGCACTAATCTAACTCAAAACAACTACAGACAAGGACAAACACTTAACAAAAGAATTTAAAAGCATGGTTTTCTTTGCATAATGACATTTTTGCAGCCTATGTTACACTAAACCAGCAATAAACCAGACAGCTGGCATGAGTTGATTTACTCAGTCGTCTTCAATAGCTCTTTTGTGGATTCTAATCTGATGCATTTACTCAGTGTAATGGAGATGGATTGTGGTTTCGTTTGATAAAAGCAGACCTTTTTCCATTCTGTGGATAACTAAGTCCTCAATAGTATCCTGCATTCAGTTGCTAATGTCTGTGCATTTGCTTTTTGTGTGTGGTTATATACAGCCGTGAACAAATATTTATATGTACAAAGACCGTGTATATCATGGCAGTCAAGTTTCTAATGACTCTTATCACTGAATTTTCTATGATGGAATCATTGAAACCGATGTGTGCTTGTCACAAAAAAACAGTCATACATTTGGTTCTTTTATAGATTTATTATAGGTCTTCTTGAAATGTGTCAGAATCTGCTGGGTCAAAAATATAGCTTCTGGTTGTATCTTTGACCACTCCTTTTGACAGAATTGGTATAGTTAAACTAAATTTGTTGATTTTCTGACACAGATTTGTCTCATAAAGAGAATGTACAAAGCATGATGGATTTTCATTTGCATATGTAGGTATATGCATGGTGAATTTCCATATATACAGATACAAAATGATGAGTACACATATGGATATGTACACATATGACATGATGAATTTACATATGGCTATACACTGTAAAAGAAAAAACCCCAAAGCTGTCAAAACTTAAAATATCAAGGCAACATGATTCAAGTGATTTTTTAAGTTTTCTCAACTTTTGACTACCAAAGTTAACTTTACTAATTTTAATAAGTTTGGACAAAAGTTTTGACAACTAGGATTTTCTTGTGCACCCACTAGATGTTGGGGCTACGTGTTGTTCTGAGTAAAACTTTCCTTTGTCCAGTCCACCTCCTGCCTGTTTATTTATTTTTTCAAATTAGCCCATGTGGTATCACCTTGACACAGTGAGCTAAATGGTGGCCCCTCCTGCCTGTTTAATTGCCAAAAATGTCCAATCATGCACATGCGGCCCAGCCAGGTAAGTGAGAAACCTTAATGAGCATGCGTGCATGGACATTATGCTCTCCAACGGGGTTTCCATCCAGGGAAGTGTAACTCAAGTAATTTCAAAAAATAAATTCTTGTTATTGTCTTATCAAAACTCTAGTAGAGGCAACAATAGAGAGAAGTTTGCTGTGCTGGTTGCAAGTCGCAATGCTTAATTTATGAGTGATGCTACCTTGAAAACACTAATGAGAACAACTGATGCCTAGTTATCATTTTTACAGTGTATACATATATGTAGGTATCGGACAGCCCACTGGAATCCCAAGTGTAGGCTCTGACCTTTTCTGTGCTGGATCAATAGAAGTGTTACGATACATTATTATTGTACTGGGTGAGATGACAGGTTCTATAATCACAAAACATACAGCTGTGAGTTTTTAAAAGTCAGAAAAATTGTAATACTGTATGTGTATCCTACTCATATTAACAGTCCTGTTTGTAAATACCACCTTTTTTCATCACACACCTGTGGCTTCACTATAACAGGAAGCTGGCTCCTTATCTGAGAAGACGGCAGATGCTAGTCTGTACTTGGCAAGAGGATGGACAGCACAGGTAAAAACAGTGAAAGTGTAGTGGGTAGTGCTGAAAATGAAAGGCAAGATTTTGTTGGAACACAAAGATTGAATTTAAATAGATACATGTACACATATGGCATGATGAAAATGCATATGGATCTGTTCAGGTATGACATGATAGATAATATACCCAGACTTCTGTTACTGCAATCAAAAATGTATTTGAGAGAAAAGACCAGTGCTGACGTGATGTTATTGCACATGAAGAGCTGTAAGAGAACAATGGTTTTGTTGTTGATCTGAAAGCAGTGTAAAAATGTTGTACTGAACCTCATCAGACACAAAACTGTGAAGCTTCACATACTGTGGTCTGTTAGTGAGGTAGTTGATAGTCCATGCAGTCAGGTGGCAGTCCACTCCTGCTACCTCCAGCTTCGCCCTGAGCAGTGATGATTAAATTGTGTTGAATGCACTGGAAAAGTCAAAAAGCATGACCCTTACAGTGCTCTCTGCAGTTGTGATAGTGATCCGTGTAGCCGGTAGATGACTGCATCATCAACCCCAATACCAGGTCGATAAGCTGAAATCTGTTGAAAAACAGATTCAGGTCCATCTCCCTGGTAGGGGTGAAGACATGTATGAATCCCTGGCATTTGCATAGAGTAGCTCCAGAGTTTTATTGTCTCTGGTGCGGCACCCAACATATTGTGTAAAGATAGAGAGAGTGGAAGACAAAGAAGCATGACTGAAATCTCCTGAGATAAGAAGGAGGGACAGTATATGCGCAGTCTGTAGCTGTGACACAACGGTGTGTAAAAGCTTGCAGGCTGCAGTAGCATTGGTCGAGGAGGGGATATGCACAGTAATTGCAATGACATACTTCAGTTCTGCATCTCCTCCTCTTTATTTTGAGATTTAAGAGTTTGTATTTGTGACATGGTCATACAGTATTTGCAGTAAAATGCAATATATGTAAAATATATAAAATCTCTGTGAATGGAACTCAGCTGAAATGATTTTTTTTTCATCAAAAGTCACATTGTTGAGTCAATATCTAAACCAGTCAGCTGTTAGATCAGGTGAGCAACATACTGTACCTTTGTCCTGGTTGTAGGTTGCATGCTCCAGAAACTTCAGCAGTCTTGATCTCATGATACAACCCCTGGCAAAAATTATAGAATCACCAGTCTTGGAGGATGTTCATTCAGGTGTTTAATTTTGTAGAAAAAAAAATGCAGATCACAGACATGACAGAAAACTAAAGTTAATTCAAATGGCAGCTTTCTGGCTGAAACACTAAAAGAAATCAAGAAAAAAAAAAAAAAAGATGTGGTAGTCAGTAACAGTTACTTTTTTAGACCAAGCAGAAGGAAAAAAAATATGGAATCACCCTTTAAATTTCCATTCCCAAAACTAACACCTGCATCAGATCAGATCTGCTCGTTAGTCTGCAGTTAAACAGGAGTGATCCCACCTTGGAGTGTTACGAGGGGGGTGGTGCAGAGAACCCAGGAACAAACACAGAATTGGCAAACGAGCAGAATGTGAAACTTCAGATGCTTTAATACTAAAATTGAGAACAAACTAGAACAAGACTAACCCAGGTGAAAACTAAACAAACCCAACACAAAAACATACAAAACCACAGAACTCAAAACTAACATGAAAAGGGAACGTAAGGAGAACTTAATTTACCAGCAACAACTAGACTACTAAATAGATAAACACATACCAGAATTAACAGAAAGCAAAACTGAATGAAGAACTAACACAGGAGAAGTAACTGAAACCAGTAAAACACAAAGCTAAAGAACAAAAAACAACTAAACTCAAAATGGACCACAAAGGGAGAAATCAAAGAATACCACAAAATAGGACCAACACAAAACACTACAAACTACAAAACTCAAAAATACTCAAACAGACAAGGCAAGAAACAAACTATACAGAACATTAATGGTGACAAATTAACAAAAGACCCTAAACATACAAATAAAAAGAAACAACAAAACTACAGGTAGTGATGGTCCTCTGACACCCGAAGCTCCGACACATGCGCGGTAGCTCATGAAGCAAATGTCTCGAACCACTGTGCCGAGGGGTCACGTGACTTGTGACGTTTGAAGCACTTGAGTGACGTTCGAAGCAGTTGAGCGCTTCGAACGTTAACAAATCAGCTAATGGGTTCGGTTTAACGTGTGAATCACTTGGCTTGATCGAGTGCGCTCCGGGACAGGAGATCCCTGTTTAGAGTCGTTCATCTGAATTTTTTAGTAGGTTGGTTTTGTTGCTGTTGTTGCCGTTAGTTACTCTGATAGTTAGTAGTGTTATATCAGATTGTGTATTTTGTAGAGAATCAGTGTAGATAGATATAAAGTAGCCAAACACTTCCTGTGTACTCCAGCCTCATTTGTGCCGTGTGAACGGATTTTTTTCCAAGGATGGGGAAACAGTCTCTAAAAGAGGTAGGGGGTATCTGAATATTCGGTTGTTGTAGTGGTATCCAAATAAACCCCAGCCGCCGTCACCTGGCTGAACATCTGCTCCAGCGGCACGCGCTTCGGGAGGCGGAAAAGCAGCCGACACACTGCTGCTGTGCCACCGCTATCCCATATCCATGCTAATGTCATTGGATTCCAACGATGAATATATAACAGATATTGCTATTCAGAGCAGCCCTAAAAGAAGAAACCACTTGAGTCGGAAAACTGTGGATAAACTGTTGTCTCTTCATAAAAACTCATAGCCAGTTACACAAACACACCCACATTGTCACGCCCTCCACCTCTGCTGCCTGAGTGGCAGTCTCCTTTTCCCTCTTCCCTCTTTTTTCCCCCTCTCTCTTCCAGGTGGGCGTGAGCAAGGTATGGGCAGCGAGGAGCACGGCAGGTGCAGCCACTCTTAATCAGCGAAGGAGGCACACTTGTGATTGGATTATCAGCTCACCCTTTTCCTGTTAAAACCACGCTCCACATGCTCCTCGGTGCCAGACCGTCGCATAGCTTCAGTCAGTTGCCAACCTCTGCTCTTGTTCCGTCTGCCCTGCTTGCTCTGCTCCGCACCATTGCTTTTGCTAATGCTGTTTCCTCTCCGCTTCCAGTTGGTTACCCGTCTGCCTTCCATGTGTGCCTCCTCCGGACCAGTTCAACCACTGCCTCCACTCCGCCTGTTAACACAGTCACCCGCCAGGATTCCAGTCGTGGACAGCCACCCCCACTCCCGGACCCCAGCTCACCACCACCCAGCCTGCCTGCCTGCCTGCCTGCCCTTGCTCCCACCTGCTCCGCTCACCTGCTCCTTCGTGCCCCCCTCTCCAGTCAGGTTCAGTTGTCTAGCGTTAGCATTAGCCTGTCGGCTCTATTGTTCCAGTGTCTTGTTTGTTATCATCTCGTAGGTTTTCGTAGCTCGCTTTTAGTTCCTTATCAGCTCGTAGGTTTTGTAGCTCGCTTTCAGTTTCTGTTTAGTTTTTTCAGCTCGCCTTTTGTAGCTCGCTTTTAGTTGTTTTCAGCATTCGCTCGCTTTTAGTTTTGCTTTTGTTTGTTCATTTCATTTCCTGCGTAGCAGCGATTTTCTGTTATCCGTTTATTGTAAATAAACTCTTTTATTTGCATATCTGTGTGCCGTGTTTCCTTGCCTGTGCCTGAGTCTCTGCACCGTTCGTAACACACATGAACCTCTTTACCCTCTGAACCCCAAAACATACTTTGTCAAAATCCATAATATAATCTATAGATGCACCAACCCAATGTGAAAATGACATCAGTCTGTATTTGCAGAGCTCATCTCATGAATGTAGCAGCACCATTTAAATGTTTCATAACATAAAATATCAGGGAAGAGTGTATAAGGTTACAAACAGACATGCCAAATAAGAAACATAATCTTCAATAGTTTTTGTCATTATTACTATTGTTATTGTATCCACTAGAAACGATACAGTCATCTAGTGTGGTCCAACAGGAATGTGAATGGCAAATAAAATTCAAAACAATCCATGAACCTATCAATACCACGTCTGGATTGACCACTAGATGTCCTACTCAAGCACTGTGTGTCATTGAAGCCTTGAGTAATGAACCATGCTTTGAAAAAAGTGTCGAAGCTTCAACGAAGCCTCGATTCCCCCATCACTAACTACAGGCAACAGTCAAAAACAAATCAAAACCTTAACTGTGACAGACAGGATCCAGGCAGGGAGAGTGATGCAAAGGCAGGGGGGTTCAAGGAAGCAGACAGAAGACGGAGCAGGGACAGACAATGGACCGGGGAAGAGTAGTTCTATGGTCTGGCAGAGTCTTGGTGAAAGAACCGGGCTTTTATTGAAGGTGGTGATTACTGGCAGGTGAGTGGTTGTGCGCAGCTGTCTGGAATGAGGGTAATCAGGGTGCAGGCAGAGCAGGAAAGAAAGTGAGGGAAGGCAGGGCTGAGTGACAGGGAGAAGGAAAGCAAAGCTGAGAGAGGGAGAGAGAAAGGGAGAAGAAAAGAGGAAGAAGACAGAGGGAGACAGACGGGGCTGAAGCCAGGATTATGACACAGAGAGCTGTTGCACCAAGTGGACTGACGTGAATCATGGCTCCAACACAAGAGATGTCAATTGAAACAAAGGAGAAGATTATCAAACTTCTTAAAGAAGGTAAATCATCACGCAATGTTGCAAAAGATGTTGGTTGTTCACAGTCTGCTGTGTCTAAATCTGGACCAAGTACAAACAACATGGGAAGGTTGTTAAAGGCAAGCATTCTGGTAGACCAAGGAAGACATCAAAGCGTCAAGACAGAAAACTCAAAGCAATGTCTTGAAAGCAGAAAATACACAGCAAAACATATGAGGAACAAATGGGATGACAGTTTCGGCGACGAGCTCTCGCCTTCTTCAAGGCGAAGAAGGTGAAGAAGGCGAGAGCTTGTTGCCAAAACTGTCAGGTAAAAAATCAACATCTTTACTTACACCGTATGTCTGAAGAAAGAACCTAAAACACCTGCAATACTGTTTGTCACTCATGAAGTCCATGCCTCTGAGACTGCGAGCTGCAACAAAGTACTAGTGGTGTGTTGAAAGTGTTCTTTTGTTGTTTTTTTTTCATGATTCCATAATTTATATTTTTCCTCAGAATTGAGTGATTCCATATTTTTTCCCTTCTGCTTGGTCTAAAAAAATAACTGTTACTGACTACCACATCATTTTTCTTGTTTTCTTTTAGTGTTTCTTAAAGCCAGAAAGTTGCCATTTGAGGTGACTTTAGTTTTGTGTCATGTCTGTGATCTGTTTTTTTTCCTACAAAACTAAACAACTGAATGAATATCCTCCAAGACTGGTAATTCCATAATTTTTGCCAGGTGTTGTATTATTGTTGCTTACATAGCAAGACATCAGAGTCGAGATAGAGTCAGACAGAAATCTAATCGGTTGCATTTTGCATCAATCACCAGTGATTGAATCTGCACAGTTCTGACTATATCGAACAAGCCTTTTCAGACAGCAGACCAGACATCCTGATAAAAATACAGCAAACGTTACACGCATTTGAAATTATTGGACTTACCCTAACATTTTATGGGTACTGGCACACATTGGAATTAAGGGACATGGATAGGACAGCAAAGGAAGCCACAAAAATAATTCACATCGAATTAAACATCAGCTGGACAAAACTCAAAAGCATCATGGAGAGACTGAATAGGACAGGGGTGTCAAACTCAAGTACACAGTGGGCCAAATATTAAAACTTGGACAAAGTCGCGGGCCAACATTGATATTTATTGAATATATATATATATATGTGTATATATATATATATATATATGTATATATATAAATGGAACTAGCCTGTACAGCAGCCTCACTTTGTGATATGGCTTTTTGAACATAGTCTGTTTTGAAACCAAACTTCTTTTCATCTCCTTTACTTTCTGGCACCTTTGAGTCATGCCCAGGTCCTTGTGCTTGTTGTGGTGTTTCGTTTCAGATAAGGCTTTTCCACTGACCTAGTGCTTGTGCTAGTTCGGAGCCAGTGTCTGACTTAGCACTAATTCTTTGTATTTCCACTGCCTAAGCACCGACTCTAGGCGCTAAAAACTGGTGCTTAGCAAGCACCAACTCTTTGCTAGGCCAGAGCTAAGCACCGAGTACCTCAGGGGCTGGGGGCGGGGTTATCGTGACCACCGATCACCGGTGGAAAAGGACACACAAGCAGTAATTTGTGTCCTTTTTCTCCAGGATGTCCCTGGTCCAATCACAGATGTATTGGAATGACTCCTAGGACACACTGAAGTTTTGCACACACTGTTGCACACTGAAGTCTAATACAATTGTGTCCCACCACTGGTACATTTGCATCCACGACCGTGGATGTGCCAGCGGTGGGCAACAGGCAACAAGCGACGTCCGCCTTGTGGACCTCCGCGAACCTTATGAACATCTTTATAAAGATAAAGATTAATATTATCAGTAATGTATTGTGTTTGTTTAACTGCTATGTGATCGATAAAAGGACGAGGGTGAAGTGTTTGTCGGAGTCCGACAGCAATAGCGGATATCTCCTGCTGGCAGTGGCACAGTGTCCTGATGTGCCGCTGGTGCAGATGCTCACCAGGTGATGGCGGCAGAGGGGAGGTGAGCACAATACAAGACAAACAGGTCTGTCTTTTACATATGTAAACAGATATTCTGCTTCTCATCTGTCCAGAAAGCTCCTGTTTTCTGCCTTTCATTTCGCCATTTTGGGGAGGGGTAGCACGGTGGTAATAATAGCTTGAGGTTGCTATGACTACTGTCAACAGAGGAGAGGGTGTTTATGGCATAGACATATATACGTAGACGCCGCATTGACTGTGGAGGGACATGCCTAAAGCTCCGCCATCTTGGTACAGGCCTAGCAGAGGGGGGAGTGCATGTGCGTCTATGGAGGTAAGAGGTACTCCACAATCTTAAAGTAGAATTATTCACTGGATTTTTGACCGATTTCCAAACGGTTTGATTTGTTACAAACGGCACACATGTAGCTTTGACACAGGATGCTTAGATGTTTTAGAAATGCCGGCTTTACTACCCAAATACAAATTCTACTTAATGTTGTCACCAGACAATCTTCTGACATAGACCTAGACTAACTGGAAAAGATGCCGGACTTTTGTGTCGCTTATGGGTGTTCAAATGAGCAGAACACACAAACAAAATCCCGTGGAATCACTTTTCACAGATAAGGTGTATGTAAGAAGTAATACCAAGTGAGCAGGTTGTTAAATAGTGAAATAAATCCCGACAGGACGAACTGAATCTCTCCACTCCCATAATATAATCAGCTCACTTTACGTTATCCCACGTATAGCACAGCTGCTCACTAGTGAAAGAACTAATTTGAGACCTTATTTTGGTTAAAATGCAATGTTATTCCATCTATAAACTGTCCCTGGTCTGGAAAAAACAGACCTTAGACTGCAGTGATTGACCAGTTGGAATATTAATGATAGATATTGGATGTATTTAATACGTACATGTATTGTGTATTTAACCTTAATGTGAAGGAGAGATTCTCAACATCTTCCTCTCCCGCATCCCCATACGCTGCAACGGTATTCTTCATGTTGTCTAATTGT
Source organism: Dascyllus trimaculatus (assembly GCA_024666655.1). Classification (NCBI taxonomy): domain Eukaryota; kingdom Metazoa; phylum Chordata; class Actinopteri; family Pomacentridae; genus Dascyllus; species Dascyllus trimaculatus. The sequence continues at coordinate 2,477,074 of CM045447.1, read as the reverse complement.
TAAATACATTAACCACGTTAGTCCTGCAGAGTATGTTTGTGACAGTGAAAATGACCAATCTAAAAGCTCACATCAATCATCACATCATATAAGGCATTCTGAAACATGTTGTGCTTTCAGATATGCTATTTTCTCTCTTTAGTTTCTTCTATAAGGGTTAAAGTGGTTAAATTACTCTTTTTTAAATGTTTACAAAGGTGGCTGACTTCAGTTGATGGGAAGAAGATGCAAGGAAGACCAGACTAAATATGGATGGGGGACACTGATGCTGGATGCCATGGCCATAAAAAAACAAAACAAGTGCAATACAATCCCCCAACTCAAATAATAAAATGATAATAGCAATATTAATCACAATAATAGTGATAATAATAAAATGATAATGATAATAGCCATACTAGTTATAATAATAGTGATAATTAAATGATGATAATAATAGAAATATTAATTATAATTAAAGTGATAAGAATAAAATGCTAATAGTGTTATTGTAGTATAATGATAAAATGACAAAGATAATAGCAATATTAATTATAATAATAGTGATCTAATAATAAAATGATGATAATAGCAACATTATAATATTAGTGATCTAATAATATACTTATAATAGCAATAATAATAATAATAATAATAATAATCAAATGCAATACCAACAACCAATTCTCTGAATAAAGACCTGAACACACCTGAACGTTTCTGGCTTGCTTTTGTTCTATTTATGTCTGCCTGTCCGTCCTCCATGTCTGACGTTTGTAACAAACAATATATGTTGACAAGGAGCAGTCAACGCGGCGTCTACCATAGACATTGTCGTGTCCCAAGTATACCCTTTAACAGGATAATTGGACCAGCTCTCCGTTTCTAGGGTTAGGTTCTAAACTGCTCATGGGTATTACCCAGTGAGTTCAGCAGAACAGCTTAAGCTGGTGGTGAGGGGATTCGCCTAGCTCTCACTGTCTTCTTCCAGACGCCTACCCCGCTTACTCTGACCGAAGACTAAACTAAGTAGCCTCGTAGCCTAGCCTTCCAACCAGTCATGCCTGTTAACGACAGCTCCCTCCTCTGTATACGACAGCACTTGGTGAATTGCTAGGTTAAGTTTAGAGGTCAGGACGAGCAGACCCCAGGGATCTGTTTAAAAATCTATTTTCTTTGTAACTAGAACAACCCGTCAGAACCTTTAGATTTCATGCACACAATTGCTTAACTTTTTACATCAATGAGGAGTCCTATGTGTTCATATAATCAATTTAAAAATACAGACAATTTCTCTTTAAATGCTTATCCAGTGTTTATTGAATATTATTAGCAGGGTTACAGCAACAACAAGTGATTAAATTCTTATATATCAAACATTCCTGATTATGGTTAACTAATTGGGTTAATAAAACAATGCTGAGCTCTTTAAGACTAATTACCCGATTGTGTGTTTTTGGGAAAGGAGAGGGCAGGCAGCTAGGCCTCCGCCACCACGCCCAGTCCTGACTTGGGTGCAATAGAGTTCCTTAAGGAATGATAACTCCGTACAAAGTCTCAATATATCCAATAAGTACTCCACACAACCCAAGGGGAGTCGAACAGCTCTGGATCCAAATCAGTCTCACAAGTTAATCCTTTAGTTATTCTTGGGCCTTTGAGGGAAAGTTCGACAATCCAATGCAGCGATGGTACAACTCAAGTTCCTCTTTTAGTAAGCCCCCGACATTCCGGCTGTCAGTGAGCAGGGCGGCCTGACCGGTCACTCCTGCTGCCGTTCCTCTCTTTCTGAGCAGAGGATGTGTTTCACTAATCCCTTTTCGAACGAATTTGTAGACTGTCCAGAACTCTTCTTGGCTGTAGAGTAAAATCCCTCAATACGGGACAAAGGTAAAACAGATCCAACTTCGACGATGTTCCCCGAAGAACTCCGTTAGACTGCCTCTGTATCTCACCTTTATACTCTCGAATTCTCCCGTTTTTTCACATGACTTCTCCCCTCCCAACACACTTTTAACAGTAGCACACACACATTTTAGTCAGCTCAGTGACATGTTCCAGACATTACTTAATTTCCTACTGACATATAAGGAAGCTGCATCCGCTCTGTCGGGGCTTGTGAGGACTCATCCTCACTAGCAGGCCTCAAGGTCACTTCCCTTTTCTAACTACGCAGTTTAAATTCTGTCACAAAACATCATTTTATGTTACTTTAATCATCACAAACTTCAAATCAATTCTTAAACTTTAATTTCATAAATCATTTTTAATCATTACAACACTTAAGTATTAAGCAGAAGCATTTGATTATGTTACTTTACTATATTTCAGCCTATGCATTTGACCTTTCACACACCAGCGTCTCTGCTTCATGGCTGCTTCTGGGATCTCAAAACTTGATCCCATTCGACAACATATATACGACACAAAAGTCTGGCATCTTTTCCAGTTAGTCTAGGTCTATGTCAGAAGATTGTCTGGTGACAACATTAAGTAGAATTTGTATTTGGGTAGTAAAACCGGCATTTCTAAAACATCCAAGCATCCTGTGCCAAAGCTACATGTGTGCCGTTTGTAACAAATCAAACCGTTTGGAAATCGGTCAAAAATTCAGTGAATAATTCTACTTTAAGATTGTGGAGTACCTCTTACCTCCATAGACGCACATGCACTCCCCCCTCTGCTAGCCCTGTACCAAGATGGCGGAGCTTTAGGCATGTCCCTCCACAGTCCATGCGGCGTCTACGTATATATGTCTATGGATGCAGCCCCTGAATTGAGACACAGCTATAGACGCCTCATTGAGCGGGTTGGCCCATTGCTGCCATACGTCAGTGTGTCCGCCATATTGGATGTGGCAGATCTGCCCCGTAAAGTAATGCAAGCAAATGAACTGAACTTTATACAGCGTCTTTCTACAAAGTGATTTAAGTTAATGCCTTTATTCACCCATCCACACACACACACACCACTATATCTGGGAAACAAATAGGCATCAAAAACAACATATGTAACTTTTTATGTGATGATTATAAATGTTTACTCCTTATATGTTTAGGACAAAGGTAAGCACCAAACCAACGTATGTATTTCTCGAATGTTTTTATGAGTTTTTACGGCTACCAATGTATGTAACACTGTTATTATGATGATAAATATTGAAATATTAATATCAAACATCTGTGTTTATAATAACCAGATCCTGAAACTTAGATGTGACAGGTGGGTTTTCTAAATAAATTAGAATCAGAAATACTGTAATGAACTGAGTGGCGCGGGTGGAATTCACTGCGCTCTGATTACTTGGGGCAGGGATTCTGTGACCAGCTGGGCTGATTGAAATTGCTCCCGCCTGAGGAAGATTGAACGCCGCTAAAAAAGAGGGGCTGAGTGGCGCAGAGGAAGACAGGAGGTGCAGGCAAGGACTGGAAGCACCGGTAAAGCCGGAGGCTGAGGCTCGGGAAGCGCCGCGCTGGAAAGCGTGGCTGAAGGCTTCAGGCTCCTTCTCAAGTTTGGTGCTGTTCGCTACCTTTAGGGTGGCCGGCAGCAAAGATAGTTAAATAGGGGAGTTGTTCCTGTGAAAGGAGGGGAGGCTGGGTGTCTCCTTTAGATAGAGAGCGGGGTGGGAGGTTAGACGTCGCCTCCGCCAGTCCAGCGGTGAATTGCAGGGGAAAACACAGATAGAATCTCCCGGAGCTGAGCTGAGCGGAGCGGAGCTCTGCAAACCTGACTCTATTCCAGCCGGTGACCTGCGTCTGCTGTCGCGCCGCCACCTGTCCAGATGCCCCATTTAGACCCCATGGGGGGGTCTCGTCGGCCAGGGAAGGCTAAGTTTTAAAACGCACCACTACACTGTCATTCACTGTGTTTTTTTGTGTTTTCTAGTAGTTATTAGGGGGCCAAGCCCGAGGTTGCCAAGCCCGAGGCCCGAAAGGCTGGGAACCCTATTGTTTTTGTTCAGATTATTATTAGGGGGCCAAGCCCGAGGGGCGTGGGAGACGCGTATGCCAGCATATGCGTTTCCCAGGCCGAAGGGCTGGGAACCCTATTGGTTCTGATTATTATTTACCCTTTTTATTTTTCCGTTGATAAAAGTAGTGCTGCAGGCTACACCATGCAAGGGAGGGTGGTGCAAATTGGAGGATTGGTCCAGACCCCTGTCCTTATCTCAGATGCAAAAAATTGCACGTTTGCCAGCAGGGGGCGCTATAACCAAAGTCAACACGTTTTAGGCTATAACTTCCACACCGTATGTCGCACATTCAGAAACCTCATATCCACAGATTCCCTGAATAGCACTGAATCATCTGGGATAAGCCACGCCCATTTCCGCCTATAATTTTTTTTCGCAAAATCGCAAAAACTGGAAAACCTACTTTTTCAAACTCCTCCTTGGGTTTTTGTCCAATCAGCATGAAACTTGGCACGTACAGTCTTCAGTTCGACCTGATGTAAAGTTATCAAAAGAATTTTGTTCTGTCTGAATATGCGCAAATTATTAACGTATACATTTTTATAGCTAGCTATAAAAATGCTAACTGTTGCATATCTTGGTCAAAAGAAATGCTAATAACACCAAACCTGAGACCTCATGTTGTCATGTGACTGTGGGGGTATAAGCCAAATTTGGCTCATGTTGGCCACTAGGGGGCGCTGCAAATATGGGAAATTTATATCTGTTAAATGGCAAGACCGATATTTCCCAAATTTGGTAGGTATGATGATGGATCACTCCTGAGGCCATATCTTAGCGTTATTCATGAATGGTCAAAGTGGGCGTGGCTTATTACAAGATAAAAAATAAACATTTATTTCAGCTCAAGTATTATGCTGAGGACTGTGAAATTTGCAGGGTATATATAGAACAGCACACAGACCATCCACACCAAAACTTGTGCATGTACTCCACTAGGTGGCGCTATAACGATTGCAAACGTACTTTGGCCTATAACTTTCACATTTTAAATCACGTCTTGGTAAACTTTATATCTACGTGTTCCCTAAATAGTGTCGCATCTTCTGACATAGGCCACGCCCACTTCCACTGCACATTCCTCGTTGTACATCAGTACACATGAAAAACCCACTTTTTCGAACTCATCCTACAGTTTAAACTCCATCTGCACCAACCTTTTCCCATACAATCTCCAGATGTGCTTGAGCAAAAGCTATCAAAAGAATTTCGCTACTCCAAAAAATGTGCCACTTACAAATACACAATTTTTTTCTGCTAGTTAAAAAGCACATACTGTTGCATAATTTTGTCAACGTGAGAGCTATCCACATTGAACTCAACTCACTTGTGTCAGAGGTCAACCAGAGGCTCTGTGCCAAATTTGGCGCAAATTGGTCAATAGGGGGCGCTATAAACAGGAAAAATTCAAGCAACATGAAAGTTGATCAGATTGGCACCAAATTTGGTGAGCATGATTTGGGCTTGCTCCCAAGGCCAGCCGTAAAATTTAGTAATGTTTGGTCAAAGTGGGCATGACATTACAACACTGCTGGTGAGACGTTGGCCAGTATCCTGACGCTCGCCCCGCGCCCGTGGTCCTTCTGGGTGGACTTCCGTGGGCTCTGTGAGACCTGGGGACCGAGTCGCGCAAGGGGCCTTGGCCCCCTTTCATAACTGCTTGCAGTTCTAGTTTTTAATTGTATTGCTGTCTGCCATTCAGTCAAGCTCCATCAGGGTTATCCAGAGTTTAGGGTGGTCCTCTGGCTCCCTCTAGTGTGGGGTGGGTTTGACTGCAGTTTTAGTGGTTCTTAGCATGCAGTGCAGTGGTGCGGTTTCTATGTGTGCAGTGTGTTTTTTTTAAAGGTTTTTGTGTGCTCACGGGGCAGGGAGTGAGGCCGCCTGGGCCAGGGGTGATCCTAAGGGGAGTCTCTTGAACTGTTAGTGCCAGCCATCAACTTATGTATTTATAATAAAGATTATGTATTTGTACTTGCCGCTCCTTGTTGTCCTTCTGATGCTTTGACAACCGGACCAGACCGGGTAAAAAAGGTGGTGGCAGCAAAACTCACGCTACCCTGAAATACAGACTGTTATTTACAAACTTCGTTACATTACTTTATTGATCCCCAGGGGGAAATTGTTAGTGTTATAGTTGCACCCATTTAACAAAGACTATATTATAACATATAGAAATATAAAATATAGAAAATTCAGATAGAAATTATAATGTAGAGATAAACTTTTAAGAAATAAAAATAAAATATTTAAAAAATATATGTGCACAAAGAGAGAGAGCACAAATGTTTACATTTAACTGATTTTAATTAATCATTTTGATATTCAGTGATTGATGGACTCTTGGACAAGCTGGGAACAGTCCAGTGAGGGTCTCCTGGGCCTTCTTTGAGGTCTGAGACGTCCTGGTAGCTACAGGCTAAAGTGAAGACAAAAATACATCACTGATTCCTTCACATTCAGAAAGGGAAAAAAACATTTTCAGCATAGTGTGGCATTGAATTATCCAATCCTTACAACCTATACACCTGCGCTGTGGAGATGTGCTGGGAAACAGAAAACTGAAGGAAGAGCTCCATCTCTTGTCCTGACCGTCTGACCTGTCCTGTATAATCCTGTGGCCTGAAGTGCTCACTGCAGAGCATGGATGACGGACCAGCCAAGAAACCTCTCGTCTGACAGCTGCTTCCCACTGCTTTCTCATCTCTTTATTTTTGGGAAACCTACATAGTATTTGAAAAGTTAGCTAAGAAACTAACAACATTCAGAGTGGTTACTTTTGGCCAATTTTGTTAAATAGGAAAGACTTCTTTGTTGTTTGGAGGCTGGTTTCACCGCGGGAATCCACAGTATTATGCTCGGGACTTCATAGTTTTAGCCACAAAGTCAGCAAATTCTGTTCGTAAAATTATGTTGTAATGGCCAAATACAATCAAAAGTATTTTTTCAGTCTTACCTGTGAAAGGTAATCCGGTGTGATCTGGTTTGTACTGAAAACCGGTAGGTGCAATTCCAGCAGCACATAAATAAGGCATCTAGGACCCTATTGTTCCTGTAGTGTTTCTTTGGGGTGATGGCGGTTTGGCGGTTTCTTTTTCTTATGCCAATTTTAACCCTAATTTGACCCCCTAAACATGCTCAAAAACTCACCAAATCTGGCACACACATTAGGACTGGTGAAAAATTTAATATTTTGGGGGAATTACACATATAAATGGCAAAATGACTCAATAGCGCCACCTTGAAAATTGGGCTTTAGTGGAGTTAATACGGCTAGTTTCACATAAACTCATGAAATTTGGTACACAGGTACAGTAGCCCGAGACAAAAAAATTCCTGCTGTTGAAATTTTAAAAAAAAAAGCTCAATAGCGCCCCCTACAGCATGTGGTGTGCAGGCATTGGAATTTAACAAACTCCTCCCAGGATTTTTATCCGATCTTCACCAAATTCGCTGTGTGGCATCTAGACCCCTCCAGGATGAAAAGTTATTAAAATCTTGTGGCTGCGTCACACGGTGTGGGCATGGCTTGGAGGCCATTTTGAACAAAAAAGCTAAACAGCGCCAACTAGAACATGTGGTGGTGAAAAAAGGGGGCTCCTTTAAAGAATCTAAAATATAAAACATATTCTGGCTTGTGTAACATTTACTACATAATTCCATGTGTTCTTTCATAGTTTTGATGTCTTCAGTATTAATTTAAAATTTAGAAAATAATTTAAATAAATAAAACCATTGAATGAAAAGGTGTGTCCAAACTTTTGACTGGTACTGCACTTTGAAAGCTTAGGTTAAAATTTTAAAATGCATCAAAAAATACTGTAACCAGATTTTATGCCAACTGATCTTAAAGTTAAATATTAAAAAATGACAAAAAAAATTCAAGGACACATAAAGGTTAAGTACACACAGTAGCCACAATTTAGCTAAATGTGTTGTTTTTTGCCCTACCCTTTCCAAGGTAAAAACAGGACTTTAACACAGACATTTAGTATTTCTCTCAGAATTTTATTATTTGCATCAGCGTTGAAACAGCATGAAGACCATAAAACTGTGCACTGCCCCCCAAGATAAGCAATAATCCACATACATTGACGTGGACAGAGTAAATGCAGGATGACATGATCTGCTCTCTGCACAATGATGCCGTCATAGCACAACTCAGTCTGCATACAGTTAGTCCTCCTCAACACACACTACCATGCTATGACAGCTGGACTGTTACACACTTCTCACACAGACTGTCAGTGTATAATTGATCATTCTACATTAAATATGTATATAAACAAGACCTTGGAAATAGTCAGAAACGGAGTATATTCATTATATCAGAAGGGGGATGAAACTGACACCAGAGGAAATGCGTTGATCCAGGTTTCTTTCAAATAACGAATATATGTCCTCTTGAAGTATGTACAGAATGGATATTTGTTTGTGTCACAGAGATTATATGCACTAACTGTACACTGAGTGACGTTTTGTGTGGGGTGTCTATCGATAGAGATAATCAGCTTGTATGTTGGCAGCTATCTCTGCTTCCCACTTGTCTCCGTTGTTGAGAAGCTTTTCCTTGTTGTAGAGCAGTTCTTCATGAGTTTCAGTGGAAAACTCGAAGTTAGGACCCTGAAGAATGAAGGAAAAATGGATGAAGACAGGAATATAAGCATGAAGAAAAGGATCAGATGGACAAGCAGAATGAAAATGAAAAAAGAGATATAAAGTAGCAATATCTAAGATTTTCCCTTAAATAAAGTCACTGTCACCAAATGAGGTAACCCAATGGTAAAAGAGCCCATGACTCACTGATGAAATTATCAGAAAGTCCTTGCATTTACAGTTTAAAGAACTGAGTATCTATAGAAACATTCCTTCAACTGCAGCTTACAAACTGTGACTGTGTGAAGTAAAGAAAAGTTCACAATGAGACCTGCTGATAGATCCTGATTGGCCTTTTTTCCATGCATGCAGTTTTCTCTCTTTGGAGACACTTGTGGATCCTATCACTGTCTGATGTTCCAGGAATGTAATACACTAAGAAGAAATAGCCCTAAAAAAGCTGGAAACTAAACTGCCATTCTGTGTGACAGCTCACCTGTCTGATGTAAACACATGTAGGCCTACACAGTTTGATGTGCCATCAGATCCTGGCCTGGACTGATGTGTTCTCCATGCCCTTTTTGGGGTAATTTATAATTATAAGAATTTACTTAAGTTACTGGCGCTGTTGTTTCATGTGCAAATATGTGAAACTCTCACTCTTTGGAGATGCACATATGCTGCTGTCTGATGCTGCAGGTACTGAACTTGGAAGTTCTAAACAGCTGGAAGACAACTCCTGTTAACTTGTGGGGGAAAAAAAACTTGGATTACATTCATTATTGGTGACTATCATTAATCTTTAACCTGTAAATGTCTGTTGTAATCAGTACAGTATTAATATAGACATGTCATTTTATAGCTTAACAGATTTGAAATTATAAAGGCAAATTGTGTGAAAAAAAATTGTGCTGTAATTTTGGTACACAAAGTACAATGCAGACGTATTTGCCAAATACAAATTCTTATATTTTTTTTGCATATTTTCTCCACGTTAATGTTTAAAACCATCAAACAAATTTAAATATTAGAAAAAAATAACCAAAATAAACACAAAATGCAGTTTTGAAATGATGACTAAATGTTTTAAGGAAAAGAAGCTTTCTGAGTCAACCGGGCCCTATGTGAAAAAGTAACTGCCCCTCTTGTTAAATCATTAATTAACTGTGGCTAATCACTTTTTTTTTAAAGCTGAGTTTAATTTCAATGACCACACCCAAAACTGATTACCTCCAGACCTGTTCAATCAAGAATTCACTTAAAAAGAATCTGTCTGACAAAATGAAGTTGGCCAAAAGATTTTAAGAAACTGCAACTAAATGCCACGATCCAAAGAAATTTAAGAACAGATAAGAAATAAAGTAACTGACATCTATCAGTCTGGAAAGGGTTACAAAACCGTTTCTAAAGCTTAAGGAACCGTGGTGAGAGCCATTATCCAGAAAAAGGAGAAAACATGGAACACTGGTGAACCTTCCCAGAAATGGTTGGCATACCAACATTTCTCCAAGAGCACAGCGCCAACTCATCCAGGAGGTCACAAAGGAACCCAGGACAACATCTAAAGAACTGCAGGCCTCCCTTGCTCAGTTAAGGTCAGTGTTCATGACTCATCAATAAGGAAGACACTGGGCAAAAATGGCATCAATGGTAGAGTTCCAAGGTGAAAACCACTGCTGACCAAAAAGAACATAAAGGCTTGTCTTACTTTTGCAAACAAACATCTGAATGATCCCCAAGACTTTTGAGAGAATATTCTATGGCTTGACAAGATGAAAGCTGAACTTTTTGGAAGGTGTGTGTCTTGTTACATCTGGCGTAAAAGTAACACAGCATTTCAGAAAAAGAACATCATACCCACAGTCAAACATAGTGGTGGTAGTGTGATGGTCTGGGGCTGCTTTGCTGCCTCAGGACCTGGATGACTTGCTGTGATTGATGGAACCATTAGTTCTTCTCTCCATCAGAAAATCCTGAAGGAGAATGTTTGGCCATGAGTTTGTGACCTCGACCTGAAGTGCACCTGGGTTCTGCAGCAGGACAACGATCCAAAACACACCAGCAAGTCGACTTCCCAATGGCTTAAAGAAAACAAAATGAAGGTTTGTGGCCTAGTCAAAGCCTGCACTTGAATCTGATTGAAATGCTGTGGTATGACCTTAAAAAGGCCATTCATACTTGGAAACCCTCCAGTGTTGCTGAATTAAAACAATTCTGCAAAGAAGAGTGGGCCAAAATATCTCCACAGAGATGTGAAAGACTCATTGCCAGTTATAGAAAACACTTGATTTCAGTTGTTGCTACCGAGGCTGGCCCAACCAGTTATTAAGTTTAGAGGGCAATTACTTTTCACACAGGGCCAGGTAGCTTTGAATATTTTTTTCCTTGAAAAATAGAATCATCATGTCATGTCTTTGGGCTAAAGACATCAATATTTTCATAAGAACAAAAAGTTAGTTAAAAGTTTTAAATAAGTTCATAGATGGAAATAAATATGTTAAAAATGTGTGATAAGAATTGTTAAAAGCTAAGCTTAAAAAGTTACAGAGTGAGACATTTTCTTCGTAAAGGATTGTTTTGATCGCAGCAGAGTGAGTGCTCCACTCACATATAGACAAGCTATGTTAGTTTTCTCTCGGTAAAACAAGCTAGCCGGACGGCGAAAACGAAGGCTGAACAGCTCATCACGCTTTTTGCTCTAAAACGTTTGTACCTTGGAAAATTTTCGTCTTTGTGAGTATCATATATGTACAAAGCACCTTGAGTATATTTTCTGATTTCATTGAGGTCACAATGTTTCTGAAAGGCACTTGACATAAGTTTGGTAAATCAATGACGTTACGTTAGCAGTTACGTGTGTATTAGCTAGCCGCTCGTGCCGCATGCACATTTGTAATTACAGTTGTATTTTTTCTGTGTTGCAGTTACCACAATCAATCAACCACAATCAGCCACTCACACACATCATGCACATATATGCATGTGTCCTGAGAACTCCATAAAACAAGAAAAGAAACCTTGTGTATGGAGTTTTCCTTTGGTTCGCTGGCTGTCTAGCAGCATACAGAGACGTGCGGCGAGGACAGCACACATCATTTAAAAACTGCATTTTGTGTTTACTTGGATTATCTTTGTATAATATTTACATTTGTTTGATGATCTTGAACATTAAAGTGGGGAAATATATTTGCATATATATATATGCAAAAAAATAAGAATTTGAGAAAGGGGCAAATACTTTTTCACAGCACTGTATGTATTAAGCTTTTCTGTGAGGTGTTGGACAAATACTGCCGCCGAAATGTGAAAAAATCCTTTACTAAATAACTTCACACAACTCAACACTCAACAAGTACCACTGCTTGTGCATGCCTATCCGGTAATATGATGGCTCAGTACAGACTTGTGCTATGTTAAAAGTGGTGAAAATGTTACTAGGTCCGACCTAGTGATATTGCTGAAATAGCTTTTATGGAAACCTGACCAAGGTGCATAGTCAGACATAAAGCCGACACGTTTAACTAGTCAGAATAAGATAATAGATTTCATGTCTGAAAGGGACTTTTCTGCCATAGGTTCCACCAAAGGAAACCAAATGTAGATCTGTGAGATTAGGCTCATTTGACATGAACTGCATCTTGTCTAGAGAGCAGACATGAAGAAGCTGCAGCAACAGCAGCTGGGAGTGGAATTAAAAGTTGGCAGTCTATATGTTCCATTTCCAGTAGCCTTCGGTCTGTACAGAAAACTCACAGTCTATGACAGGAACTTATGATAACATACCAAGTTATTAAAATGTTCTCAGACATATGAGTTCATACACAGTCTCCAATATTTGTAATTATGACAGGTAGCCTATTAAAATGCTTTGTAGGCAATTTGTGATCACTGTTCATGGTAACCCTGATCCTTACATAAATTCTCATGTAAAACAACAGATCAGGCGGCCAAAAATGTCCCCTCCAAAAATGTCCCCTTCAAAATAAATAAACTGAAAACACTAATAAAAAGTAAAATACAGTAGAAACAAACACAGGACAACAGCTTTTATTACTGATGTTGCAAGGGATTCATTTCCTTATTGAATGAATGGAAATTCAAATTTAGACTAGCTGACCAGTTTAAAAGTAAACCACTTGGAAAACAGTACATTTTTGAGCACAAATTAATGGATAAAATTAATCTCTCTGAAAAAAGATGTGCGTATTTAAAAGACTTCTGAAACCACTAACACATTATTTATTAACCAAATTGTATTTTAAATGCAGCTGAGGAGGGGACGGGCTGTCCTCCTTGACTTATCAAGAGGTGCAGCTGTAACATTCTCAGCAGGAAAGCTGCTAGCACTAACCTTTTTTTGTTCCAATCTTTTTCTTTGGTTTCTTAGGGGACAAGCTGCTCAGAGAAACACTATATGCCTGCCTTGCAATTTAGTGCTTTTCCCACTAAAGCACTCATCTGTATTTTTAACTCATGGTGAAAGATCTTGCTTACAGCAGACATTTAGGCATCTCACAGCAGAAAATGTGTAAACAAAACATTCTCTGTGACTGCATTTTATGTAGTAGTTGTATAAATGCTGGCAACTGCAGTAATTGTTCCACTCTTTAAGAGACCCACTGTGAGCTGGAGGGCCACTCCATCAGAACCTCCAGCAGGTGGAGAACTGGTGCATGTGCCACTACACCAAGCTCACAGAGGCTACAGAGCCAGTAAAAGACACCATACAGTCTGCCCATGATGAGATACCTGAACATTGTTGCCAGCTGCAGTGACAGAGAAAGAGTCTGTTTGCGAAAGAAGAGACTTACTGAAAAGGTACTTGAATGACATCTAGAACTGACACAACAGGGACCTGGCCAGCAGGCAGGCAGAGAAACTACAGACAGGACAGACCAGGGCTAGCTGTCTACCAGTAACTGAACTCTCAAAATAAGTGTTAAAGCAGGAGAGACATGGGCCACCACTTCTGGTGAAAACTGAGAGCATAAACCAAGCATTAACAAACACAAAGACTGATGGCAGGCAACCTTATGCATAAGTAATCATGTAATCACATGAGTTGCATTCAATCTGTGGGGGTTACTTTGATTCAGATCATGGATTCTGCTTCTACCTCAAAAAGATCATGGATTCTGCTTCTACATCAAAATATTGTCATGTGATCTTCTGGCCAGATTGCACGCCTCTGCCTACATGCACAGACACTGAATATCAGCTTATTTTTTGGGGACTGTAATTTAATTTGTAATATACCCACATGCTACTTAGTGCTTTGCTACAGATACAGGGAGGTGTGCTGGAAAGAAGATTCTTCTTTGACTTCTGCACCACTCACACTCCTAATCTAGGAAGATACTGATCCATTCAACAACTTAAAATGGGTTATTTTACAGAGCTTCTCTGTCTCACAATTTCTGTGCATAAGTTCAGACTTGTGCTGTGATAAAAGTCATTCAGAATTTTACCAAGCCAATGCTGTGAGCTGTTCATGACACTGACATGTTAACCTGCCATCAGATTACAGTTGGTATTTCTTTCTTAACAGGACAAATTTTAGTTATTCAATAATTTTCATACTCTCCTGAACATGTTTTTGCATGATGTATTCATGAACTACCTTCCTGAAGCACTTGACAAGCAACTGTACTGAAAAGTTAGATAAAGGTCAAAAGGGTGACATATGCTAATAGAGGGATTGAATGAAACACAATGTCTTGACAGCAGTCAGCTGACAAAAAGATTTGTGCCATGAAAAACTGAATTGATTGCATGTAGGAGCATGCTAAGGGGCTGCAGACACCCTTTGTGTCTCATAATGTGCTGTGTGTATGCATGTGTGAGCACAGAATCATACACACACCTCAACAATGGCATCCACAGGACAGGCCTCCTGACAAAAACCACAGTAGATACATTTGGTCATATCGATATCGTAGCGAGTTGTCCTTCTGCTGCCATCAGCACGAGTCTCTGCCTCAATGGTGATGGCCTGGAAACACACATTGTTAAAGAGACACTGGTAGTGTTATCTGGTGCACAAACTGATAATAAATGGTAACATGTTTTTTCACTGACATAATTCTTACATTCAGTTACATATTTCATGCACTGTGAGAGACTCAAGACAGCTACTAATATTGAAAACATATATATAGCCAAAGTAGTTTTGTTATTAATAATAACAAAACTACTGCTGTCAACTAGTGCTGTCAAAAATATCGCGTTATTAACGCGTTATTAACGCGTTATTAACGCGTTATTAACGCGTTAACGCAAATCAATTTTAACGGTGTCAATTTTTTTATCGCGAGATTAACGCGGGCAGGGGTGGGTGAGCGGGGGCATGGTTGGCAAGGTCGAGGGCGAGGTGTTTGCCATCGGAGTCAGACAGGATCTCCTGCTGGTGGTGGTACAGCAGCAGTCTCCTCGCTCGCCTTTCTATCGGCTCCTTTTCCCCGTCCCGAACCGCGTGCCGCTGACGCAGATGCTCCGACAGGTGACGGCGGCCTGGGGTGCGCGCATGACGATTGACAAGACCAAAGTTATCTGTGTGTGTTGTCAGAGTGAACTGAGTTCTCATCGTAGCACATCCAGTCTGTAATACCACTTGATGGCCAAACACAGCTGATGCAAATTCTCCGCCTACTCCTTGTATAAAATGATAATTCAAGGGACATTTAGAATAGATAAAAAATGTGCGATTAATCGTGAGTTAACTATGACATTCATGCAATTAATCGCAATTAAAAATTTTAATTGATTGACAGCACTAGTTATTATTAAAAACAGACTGACAGTGTCTTTAGGTTTGGCTGTGTGTGTTTGTATGTATACCTGGGCCGGGCAGATAGCTTCACATAGCTTGCAGGCAATGCAGCGCTCCTCTCCTGAAGGGTACCTGTTGTAGCATTATTGCAGAGATTTTGTTAACGTTTGATTCAGACTACCGTTACTAATGTAAGTAAGTAAGTAAATCTTTATTTATATTGCACTTTTTAAAACACATGGTTACAAAGTGCTTTACAAAAAAATAATTATAAACAAATAAGTGTAGACAACAAAAACAAAGAAACAATTACAACATGCAGATAGAAAACTTTCTCACACAAGTGGCACATATACAACACACATATATCACAACAATCCCTTCAACACATAACCAACACCTCATACACAATATAGACATAAATAGACAACCGTACACACACTACACATTACTGGTTTCACTAAAGGCTTGTCTGTATAAGTGAGTTTTTATAAGCTGCTTGAAGCCGTCTATAGAATCTGATGATCTGATTGAGCTTCATATGCTGACTGCTAAAATTTATATGACTTAATCGGTTGGTGCTTTTACTAGAGAAAGCATCTCTGTTGGAGTTGTTGATTCTACAGAAACACTCCATCCAATCTCACTGTGCAGCAGTGTCATAGTGTCTTTTGTCTCATGTCTGAATGCACTCTCTGATCACATTTCCATAAAAGTTGCACCTGCAATTGTATTAGGTAGGATTTAGTAACATTTCCATATAACTTTCAACACGGCTCAAGTATGAACTTAACTGTCACATTGACAGATAGACACGCACAAGCAGCGGTACTGTGAAGTGATTTAGGAAAGGATTTTTCTACATTTCAGCACCAATATTTGTCCAAAAACATCACAGCGAGCGAAAGACAGTTTGTGTGCCAAAATCACACAACACCTTTTTCACTCACTTTGCTCTACAATTTCAAATCTATTAGGCAGCAAAATAAAGTGTCCATAACAATTAGAATTTAATGCAATGAAATTAATGTAATTTAAGTTTTTTTCCCCCACTAGACATCAACAGGTTTCTTCCAGAACTATTCATTCTGAGTTTAATATCTGCAGCATGAGACAGCACTACAATCCATATGAGCATCTCCAAAGAGAGAGAGAGAGTTGTGCACAATTGTACAAGAACAGCAGCAATAACTTATCAAATTTCTTGTATTTATAAATTACTGCAGAGAAAGTATGTAGAGGGGATCAGTGCAGGATCCCACAGAAGGTCTCATTGTGTAGGTCTAAATGTCTTCACAATAGACAGGGTGCGCTGTCACACACAGAATGGCAGAGTAGTTTCCAGTTATTTAGTAGATATTATTGTTCCCATAGGGAAACTGATTGTGAGACAAAGTAACAACTTTTGGAACATCTATCAGCTTTTGGAAGTTGCAGCACCTCTTTTCTCCAGCTGTAGCCATAGTAGCAGAAGGCCAATGTTTTCCAGAAAATTGACTAAACAAAAGCACAGACGCAGCATGTAAACAGTCTTCTGTTGGATGCTGGCATGTCAGTTAGGGCAGTAGCCAGGCACTTGAATGTTCACAACTCCACCATTTGGTGTCATGAATTCTTATCAGACATCTTTGAATGGATATGTCTAAGGATGTGATCATGTTGTCCAAAATGCCCACCAACTTGCCCTTCAGAAGGCATGAAACAACTTTCCAAAAGCCAGCACTGACAACCTTATTAAGCCTATGTGTCGCAGCTGTGAGACGTTATGCTATACAAATGGTCGACATTCCTGTTACTAACTTCTGATTTTTAGTCCACGACCTTACTCTCGATCTGCCCATTATCAATTGCAGTATAGTGTGTACTTCGTTGTTTCATGATATCCATTCTGTTTCTGATTCTTTTGATTCTGTGTTGGAACAACAAATACTCAATCTGCTATGTTTTTTTTAAAAAAGGACAGAATCTAACAAAATATTACATGCTGTGTTTATATTTTTGTTGTATGAGGTTACCTCATCAGTCCTAACTTCTCCTGGGGCTAACCCACTGGATATTTGGGACTAATGCACAAGTCAGAGCACGTACCATCTGATCCGGATGGCTTTGTCTTTTTTTTTTTTTTTTTTTGCTCTGTTCTGTTATTAAATGATCCGATTCATGATTGGGACAAAAACTTCTTCAGTTACACTTTACAGCCACAATGTATAGGAGTTAATACTAGTTTCTGAGACCACAGATGAATATAACATCTAGTGTTATTTTAGTTGAGTCAGTTATTTTAAAAGCTAATGTTCCAGTTGCATTGTTTATGTATACAACCTTATCTACATTATTTTATCTGTGGGCACTGATTTAAAGACGATCAAATGTTTGCTTGTTCACATATGTCAAGAACATTTTTACGAATGAACATTTTTATGAATGTATTTTTTTCACAACTGTAGGTTACCATTTCCTCACAGATAAGACTATGACTCAATGTTGTCTATGACTCAGGCCACTATTTTATGTTGTATTTTCTATTGAGATAACAATCAAACATATTCTTCCTTAAACTTCGAAATGGTCATCAATATAATGGCAAACTATGAAAAAGAAATACTGATATTTTACTACCACATCTAATTTCTCAGTGACCACTGTTTTTAAATTCATTTGACAGACATCTAAGTGCCAGTTGGGAAAACTATGTCAACAACTATACACTGAAGGTTGCTAAATAATCATTCTCACCTGCGCAGGGCATGTTCTCCTCTGAAGCGTGGCGACAGTGGTCCCTTCTCAAATGGGTAGTTGATGGTAGCAGGCTCTCTGAAGAGGTAGCTCATTGTCATGCCCAGACCTGACATCACAACACAGTCATTCATGTTTTAATTAAAAAAGAACACTTTTTCAAATGGACACAAGCAGCATGACATGAGCAAATAAAAATTTCCAGAGAAAAAACAGTAACTTAATCACCTCCAGTGGTAGAGACCTATGTGGACATGTTTACTGGGCAAATGTGTGCAATATATAAAAATGAATTTCATTCAACATTGTACATGAACTTGTGACTGAAAAATACACTGATCATCTTAAAATGATTCCAAAAAGTAACACCAATGCATACATTGTCTCTAAACTGCTGCATTTGTTATGTATAGTACGAATATACTAAAAGCACTAAGTGATTTGCTGGTTTATTAGTTAACTACAATGACAATGAACAAAGACTGGTGGTTTGGATGAAAGCTATATGTCGGCATTAGTCAACTGCAGTTGTGTATATGGCTGGCTGTATGTTGAACTTGCTTGCAAACTTGAGACAGCATCACCTACACGTGACTGTTAATAGTGCAAGGAAAAAAGTGAATGCAGTGCAAACCCAGCTCACTGAAGCATGTAGGCAGCCTCTTGCTATCAGTTTAGATTGGGCAAAGGCTGTTATAGAACTGAGAAAGCCTCCTTGATGAGAAGTGAAATGTCTTCAAGAACCAAACCAGAAGTCAATTTACCATCTAATGAAACATTATGGTTATGAAATCTAAAATTATTGAGGATTAACTGATAAAAAAATAATAAAGTGCATTAGCCCCTCTGTGACTGAAAATGGTTCTTCCTTTGGTAAACCTGGTTAATCTTAGAGATGGAGATAAACAATTGGATGCCACTATTAAATGGCTTTACAATATAAAATGAAATGTTATTCATACAGTATGTGTGAAGCTCAGCTGACCTCTTAAGAGCTCTGTCCACAGCAGTGTCTGTGCAGCTCGGTCTGTGATGGACTTCATGTCTGTAGGGATCTCTTGAGCATTCACATACTCTGAAAACAAACACACAGATATTAATATGATCATTTTTAGGTGTGATATGTAAATACTTATGAGTGCATGTCACAAGATATAAAAGTATTACATCAATTCCATGTAGCAAGTCCTCCATTTCCCTCATACATGCTTCATAACAAAATTTGAAATCTTTACAGATGCATTTTTATGTTTCTCTTTATTTGTCCATTGTAGGCCTATGCAATACGCACAACTAAAAGTAAACAGAAATTGACTGCCTGGGACAGCCACTTTGCCAACTGCAGCATTTATTGTCAAAATATCATCACAGAAGAAATGTGCGGCATGGGAGTGGTTTTTCATGAAGCAGTAGAAAAAAGTTTCTCTCTGCCCCTTTCCATCACTGCAGAGTTGATCTGGACAATGTGTCTAGCTAGCAGCATGAGTCAGGCTAGAAAAAAGACACTTAACCGAAACCAGAGCCCCCACTGCCATGGTTGGGAGAAACAGATATGAAAGGGTAACCCTGACATGCTTATAATCACTTGCTTCAGGAGTTGGATCTTTCAGACTGACAACATTGCGTCAAGAACAGATACACTAATTTGTCAGCATTAACTTAAATGTGGCAATTTTCAACAAATTAGTGCAGAGGCGTTCATGATGCTATTCGTTTGTGAAGTGGATTGATTCTATAGTGTGATAACTGTACAACAACCCTTTTTCCATGTACGTTTTGATCCTGTGGTAGCACAATGGTGGGGCACACAACGCTCTTCTTCCTTAGTGTCCAATTTTAATTTTAGTCATGTGAATCTGTTATACAGCCAGCCTCAAAGATTATTGTCCCATTGCACTCACTCCAATAATCACCAAATGCTTTGAGAGACTGGTTCTACAGCACATTAAACATCATCCCTCCCACCCTGGACCCACACCAATTTGCCTACCGGGCAAACAGATTTACTAAGGACCATAGCCATAGCTCTCCATTCGGTGCTGACCCACCTGGAACACCAGGGAAACTATGTCAGGATGCCCTTTGTTGATTACTGCTTAGCCTTTAATACAATAATTCCAGTCATTCTGGTCACCGAGCTAACTAATCTAACTTGGGGCTCCCACCACCCACCTGCGCCTGGATAAAGGACTTTTTGATCAACTGACCCCAGCATGTGAAACCTGGCCCCCACCTCTCTTCTATCCGTACCCTCATTCACCGGTTCTCCACAGGGTTGCATGCTGATCCCACTACGATTCTCCCTCTACACAGGCGACTGCAGTCTCGCCCACCCAGAAAACATCATCGTCAAATTGATGAACAGTGTTGGGGCTGATTTCAAGGGAGAACGAGGCAGCCCACAGAGATGACGTCCTGAAACTTGGTGAGTGGTGTTCAGTGAATAACCTTGAAATGAACATGGCAAAAACCAAGGAGATCATCTTGGACTTTAGGAGGAATAGTGCTGATCCTGCCCCCTTATACATCAACCGTCTGCCCTCCCTGCTGGACACCCATAACTCCCATTGTCTCCGCAGGGCCACAAACATTATAACAGACACCACCCACCCCCGTTTCCACCTTTTTGACCTGTTGCCCTCTGGCAGGGGCTACAGGCCCATATGGTCCAGAACAAACAGACTCAGAAACAGAAAACAACAACTCTAAACTTAAACCTGCACTGAAAATAACCTGCACTGTTGTCAGTGAGAGCTTACATATGTTAGTAGAAATGGGAGTTATGGTTAATCCACATTGATAAAGGTCAAAAAGTAATTAATTTCCAAATAGCCAGATGGACATCTTGAATCATGGGTCAGTTGATTAAATTTGGGACAGTAAGAAATGGAGGTATCATCTACTTGTGTGCACAGTTTCAATACCCTTCCATGCTGCATTCATGCTAAAATATTTAATGTATTTATTGTTCTACACAAGTGTATTGAAACTGCTTTCTTTCTTTCAGCCAGCAGGGGCTGAATCCTCTGGTGGAAAAAACAAGTGTGATTGTATAGAAATCTATGGGAAAATATGATCCCCTTTGGCTTGTTTGCCAGTATGTTTCCTCCCTTCACCAGAACCTTCTGAAGATGTCCTGAAAATTTGAAGACTCTAGGACATATACTTCAGTAGATATGGACATCTGAAAAGTGGCATCTGTTTCAATTTCCAACTCAGGAGAGATTTATTGAAAATTTCCATTGGGTGAAAAATAATGAAAATGTTGGCATTTCGGCTAAAAAATGGGCAGATATCAGTTTCAGATGCCAAAAATAATTCCTACAAAGTTTTAACAGATTCTGAGATGGCCAAGCAACCACCTTCGTTGAGCTGACACGGAATGACGCAACTCTTGCTGCTTCAGTAGAACAGCAAACATTCTTACAGACCAATCCCAACCTGGACAGGTAGATGCTACAGGTCAATCTAATCACAGACAAACAGACTGAAAAATAGCTTATATCCCAGAGCCATATAAACAACACAAATAAATCAAAGTATGGCAAATTCTGATCTTGTGCCATCTGACTCTCTTTCAAAAAGAGTACTGAACAGCTCTGCCATAGAGTGGCAGTCATGGTTTCATGGACTGACAGTGGCAAGTTGGAAAATTGTAGCATAACACCCAATGTTATCATCCTATGACTAGCCCACTTACTCCTGTCACTTAATGATAAAGCCCCTAAAATAGAAGCTGTGTTGTAGTTATACTTACTGAATCCATCCCTTTGTGCCGACACACTGAAGGTCCTCACTAGATTCTGGCTGCCGACAAAAGTGCCTAATTGTTAAAAAAAAGAATCACAATTATTATTATTACCACTATATAAAATTTTGTGCCATTGTGTGTACAAATGCAAAACACAATGGTCAAGGTTCACTAACAAGTTATTATCACAAACACTCAATTTGTGTTTGACTGTCTGATAACTGACAAACAGCTTTGTGATAACTCTGATAATACCTACACAATAAGAAGCCTGCATGTAAATTATTAAAACTGAGCATAATTGTTGTAAGGTGTATGCATAGCACAATAATTTGGAAGACTGACAGGAAATCTAGCTTTGTTTATGTGACTATTTATTAAACTGTCACCATGACAGAAGTATTGAATTGTTTATAGTAAAAGTAGTATTAACTAAGTACTTGTGTTTGTGCTACTGTTCCTCTGGATGAGAAGTCTCACCTGGCCTTGACACGGAGTACAGTAAACGTAATGCTGCAGCCATCACGTCTTTAAATCTGAAACCACACACCAATGTACCAATGGATAAAGCTGAAACAAAAACCCTTATCAATTCCCTGTAGCCTGGTATGACATGAACAGTATAAGGTTGACTCTGACAAGTACTTAACTCTGATACGCTATGAAACGTAAAACAATCCTCACTTCATTTTAACATTCCTTATTAATTTCCAATGTAACCTGCTCCTAACGTCAACCTTATCTCACGTTGTGTCATACACTGAGCTGAGGAACCGTTAACTTGTGATTTGAACTCTTAATGTATACGTTGATATAAACGGTTGTCATATCCCTGCTCTAACAGTAGTATTACCTTGTTTAGGTTCCCAGCAAGAGTTCGCAAAGCACTTGACTTTACAGCAAATCATAACTGTATAATGGACAATAAATACTAACTGACGTTGGGTTTATTTGGTGGAAAGTCAAGGCTTCCTGCTAAGCTAGCACTGTTTGATAGCCGGCTTGCAGCACATACTGTCAAGGACTTTCGCAAAAAGGTCGCCTGAGGTAAATGAAAGGCAACTGTGACAAAAAAAATGCATCACTCCAAAATAATCCTTTAATGTAACGTAACATATTTTTTCAGAAAATTTTGTTGTTTTAATGGTCTTGAACTTACCGAAATGTGGCTATTTGGCCTTCCTAAACGAACAGCGAACGACTTACGTACCAAACCCAACGTGCACAGGAAGTTACGCAACATAAATACGTCATGCCCCTCTTCTGACCTTATCTGCTTCTTCTTGTTGCTGGAGGATTATTGGCGGTTGGAGCGTTACCGCCACCAATCGGTATGGAGTCTGGATCCCACTATATTTACAACTTTAGTTTAACACAAAATAGTCATGTAGTCCAGGACAACGAAATATGATTTGATTGCACTCCTTGAGTTATTTCGTAGAATGTCTAAAATACCACTTAAAACAATCTGTCTTAGGTCTTGGACGTTCCTGTCTTCTTTCTGTCTTATATGTGAGACAGGTTATTATAGGGTGCTCTACTATCTCTTCCTCCCCACAGTAGTCACACCTGCCTGCATTGTGTTCCCTTATTTTGAATATTGTGTTCTTTAATCCTGTGTGTCCAAATCTCAGTCTTAAAGAAATCATCTTTTCCTGTTTTCCTCCCATTGCTTTTGCCACCTCCTATTCCATAGGTGTCAAACTCTGGCCCGCCGTGGGCCACATTTGACCCGCAGTGTAATTATATTTGGCCCACGAGGCAATACCAGATGACTACTAGAGCTGGCCCGCCGGTATTATAAAGCGCAGGTACCGCTAATACTACAAGTCCCAGAATGCTCTGCTGGTGTTTTGGCACGTCAATCAGGACAGGACCCATAAACCATAGACATATATCAGTCCCTCCAGGATTTCGCGGGCGTTTTTCAAGATTGTTGAGGCCTAAAATGCCTGAAATTGCGGCAGCTTTTCTAAAAAGTTGCGATGAAAGTTGCGATGTTTTAAGCGTATTTGTGTCGATGAAATTGCGGGAGACAGTTAAAAAAATGCTAAAAACTTGCATTTTTTTCATTGTTTTGTATAATTCATTAAAAATTTTAAAAGTTTAAAAAGTTCATTTCACATTCTGGCAAACACGTGTTCACACACACGCTCACAGCTCGTCACGTCAATTAATTAATCTAACAGACATTCATTCTGTCAGTGCTGCCACAGATCTGGATGCAACAGCTTCATCACGGTGGTTTGTCTGGTCTGTGGTCCACTGGTTTCACCCATTCTCCTGATATGTTTATGGTAGAAAAGTGTTTGTCAGTGGGTGATTTTTGTTTGTATTCAATATTCAATAATCCACTAATTCCTAATTCAAAAATCCACAGGTGAAAACAGTTTACCTCCGCTTTGGTGAAGAACATCAGGGAATTGTTTTTGGTCTTTAGCAGTCATTTTTGTTGGTAAGTGAGAGACATTACTGTCGATTCGGTGACGTACGTGCATTACGTTTCCGCTGGGGACTGCTACGATGAGAAGCCCCTGACTGCAGCATGCAGTTCGGGGCGGGAGCTCAGCGTTCAACTTTACTTCATTTTGCAACAGTTTGGTGACAATCTAACCCTCACCCCGCAGGCGTATCTAATGCAATTCAGAGTGGAACCAAATACAGGTTTGCGACTATGCTAGGAGCGTAAGATGGAGCTTGTTTTTACTGTCCCCGGTGGAGTCAAATGTTAGATTCAGCCAATAGCATGCCCACGTTGAGCGTTGAGCTTCTGCCCCAAAATGTTGGATTCAGCCAATAGCATGACGACTTTGAGCAACGTTGAGCTCCCGCCCCGAACTGCACGCTAGAGTCAGGGGTACCTGGCTATGATTGGTGGAACTCACGGGATGCTGGCCAAAATTGCGGAAAAGTCGCGGTGATTGGACAAAATTGCAAGGTCGCGCAGAATTCGCGGAGATTGGTTGAATTTGCGTTAATTGTTGCGATCGCAACATCGCGAATTCCTGGAGGGACTGATATATACGTAGACGCCATAGACATATATACATAGACGCCGCAGTGACTGTGGAGGGACGTGCCTAAAGCTCCGCCATCTTGGTACAGGGCTAGCAGAGGGGGGAGTGAATGTAAGTCTATGGAGGTAAGAGGTACTCCACAATCTTAAAATAGAATTATTCACTGAATTTTTGAGAGGCACCTGGCTGCAGACCTCCACTGTGAGGTCGCTTCTGCCGCAGACCTCCACTGTGAGGACACCTCCACTGTGAGGACAGGAAATGCACGGGATGCATTACAAAATAAAATCGCGTAGTAAAGAACGTAAAATCTACTCGACCATCATCTACAGTATATATCGTTTTAATTTATATATTAAACTTGTGATTATTTTGAGAATGAGCCCCATTGTGAGTTTTTAAGCCTGCTAACAGAATAATCCTTAAATGTTATTTATAATGCACAGTTACAGTCATAAGAATAGAACAAAGACATACTACAGCTAATGAAGACAACACAATAACTACTAATATAATAACAAAGTCGGCGACCGGGGACATTAAATAACAAAAGTGTAACCGCTAGATTCCCGTAAAAGTACTGATATCCCGTTACAGAACCGTCAGAGCCAGCGGCAGATTTCAGAAAGTCTAGCCGAGCTACGGCTGCTGTCAGCGGGGAGCTGTGAGCGCTGACCACCCGGTAGTAGCTGTCTAACAGGGACACTCACATCTCCGACATCGTTGGAGTAAATTTTTAAGCAGAATTTATCTTGATAAATTGACCACAGATTTGATGTTTATACAACCACTTTATTGCCTCAAATAATCTTAAAACTACATTTTGTGTCACAGTCACGATCGTACCGTGGACAAGTGCGTATATCGAGAAACGGCCACAACCACTCGCGTTAAATGGCTGCTTCTTCTTTTGATTTAATTAGCGGTTAGCAAACCAACTTCGCATGCGTTACCGCCACCTACCGAACGGTGTGGGCGTGGCATGGCAGCCATTTTGATCAATTTCGGCAAGTGGAACAAAATGGATTTTGGAAGTGAAGGGATCCACCTAATATCACCAAATCCACACAAATCCTTACAAATCTCAAAATCTAACTTTTGATGTACAATTTAGGAATGGGCGTGTTAAAACAGGCTCCACAGCGCCCCCTACACATATTCAAATACTCATATGAAATCACTGCTTTATTGTACACACATGAAATTTGGTACACATGTACAGTATGCTGAGACAAACAATTCTGCACAGTCGAAATTCAAATTGACTCCACAGCGCCCCCTAGACAACGTCGTGTGGAGACATTGGAATTTAACAAACTCCTCCCAGGATTTTTATGCCATCTTGATGAAATTGGCTGTGTGGCATCTTGACCCCTTGAGGATGAAAAGTTATTAAAATCTCGTGGCTGCATCACACGGTGTGGGCATGACAGGGCGGCCATTTTGAGCCTGTGACCATGAAGTGTGAAATGCTCATAACTTGCCTGTACATGATAAGATGTGAATGAAACTTGATATGCTTGATGACAGGCTATCCCTCAACACTTGGACGTAGCCAAACAGCTCCACAGCGCCCCCTACAAATTTCAAAAATTCATATCAAATCACTGGTTTGTCCTACAGACATGAAATTTGGCACATGTGCAGAGCAGGATGAGACAAACACATTTGCATGCTTACACTTTCCAAAAGTCTCCACAGCGCCCCCTAGAAATTTCTGATATAATCTCAACAACCACACCACACCTCAATGTGCACCACGTGCCGACATGCGTGGGTGTGCGAGGGGCCCGTTTGACGCTGCTTGCAGCTTTAATTAACAATGCTGTTTTAAATATCATTAACCTCTCTTTACTAACAGGCTATGTACCACAGGCTTTTAAAGTTGCTGTAATAAAGCCACTTCTCAAAAACCCTACTCTAGATCCAGGTGTTTTAGCCAATTATAGGCCCATATCCAACCTCCTTTTTATCTCTAAAGTTCTAGAAAAAGTTATTGCAAACCAATTATGTGATTATCTGCATATAAATGGTTTGTCTGAAGAATTTCAGTCAGGATTTAGAATCCATCATAGCACAGAGACAGCACTGGTAAAGGTCACCAATGATCTTCTAATAGCCTCAGACAGTGGATTAGTTTCTATACTTGTTCTTTTGGATCTTAGTGCTGCTTTTGATACAGTTGATCACAGCATCTTATTACAGAGACTGGAACATCTTATTGGGATTAAAGAAACTCTAAAGTGGTTTAAATCATATTTATCAGACAGATTCCAGTTTGTTCATGTTAATGGCAGTTCTTCCACCCGCACTAGAGTCAGTTATGGAGTTCCACAGGGTTCTGTATTAGGTCCAATATTATTTACTCTGTACATGCTTCCCCTAGGAAACATTATTAGGAAGCACTGCATAAATTTCCATTGTTATGCGGATGATACCCAGTTATATTTATCTATGAAACCCAATGAAACCAATCAGTTGGTCAAACTCCAGGCATGTCTGAAGGACATAAAGGACTGGATGACCTGTAATTTTCTTCATTTAAATTCTGACAAAACTGAGGTTATTGTATTTGGCCCTAAACACCACAGAAACACACTATCTAACCAGATAGTTACCCTAGATGATATTGCCTTAGCCTCCAGTTCTACCGTAAAAAACCTTGGAGTTATTTTTGATCAGGATATGTCCTTCAACTTACATATAAAACAAGTCTGCAGGACGGCGTTCTTTCATTTATGTAATATTGTCAAAATCAGAAATATCTTGTGTCAGAGTGATGCTGAGAAACTAGTCCATGCATTTGTAACCTCCAGGCTGGACTATTGTAATTCTTTATTGTCAAGATGTTCCAGTAACTCTATTAGAAACCTCCAGCTGATCCAAAATGCTGCAGCAAGACTTCTGACAGGAACCAATAAAAGAGATCATATTTCTCCTGTATTAGCTTCTCTTCATTGGCTCCCTGTAAAATCAAGGATAGAATTTAAAATCCTGCTCTTAATGTATAAAATTGTTAATGAACAAGCTCCATCTTATCTTAAAGACCTTGTTGTACCTTATCATCCTAACAGAGCCCTTCGCTCTGAGACTGCAGGTTTACTTGTTGTTCCAGAGTTTCCAGAAGTAGAATGGGAGGCAGAGACTTCAGTTATCAGGCTCCTCTCTTGTGGAATCAGCTCCCAGTTTGGGTTCGGGGGGCAGACACCCTCTCTTCTTTAAAGATTAAGATTAAAACTTTCCTATTTGACAAGTCTTATAGTTAGGGCTGCTCAGGACCACCTGAGCTGTCCCTTAGTTAAGCTGCCATAGGTTTAGACTGCTGAGGGACTCACATGATGCACTGGGCTCCTCTCCTCTCCTCTCCTCTCCTCTCCTCTCCTCTCCTCTCCTCTCCTCTCCTCTCCTCTCCTCTCCTCTCCTCTCCTCTCTGTACTGTCATATATCACTATTGCATATGACTAACCTATGTTTCCCCCCCGAGGTTCTGTGTCCTGCTTGTTCTCTCCGTGGATGTCTCTGGATCTGGAGCTCAACGTCCCTGGTCTGGAGCTCAACGTCCCTGATCTGCAGCCGCAGGGTTGGATATTCCCTGATATCAACAGCAGGAGAAAGATCAGGCATTTCTGCTTATGTGATGTAGTGATGTTCTCCTTTTTAGTGTTCGTGATAGGAGTTATATTAGAAGAGCAATACAGAGGAAAGAAGAAATTGTCCAGTAGAACTATAATGCTGCAGAGGGTGTTTAGTGATTTTGGAGGGACTTGGGCTACTGTATGTGTGTACTGAATTTCATAGCTGTACACTATATTACCAAAAGTATTTGCTCACCTGCCTTGACTCACATATGAACTTAACTTAAGTGACTGATGTTGGTTGAGAAGGCCTGGCTCTCAGTCCCCGCTCTAATTCATCCCAAAGGTGTTCTATCGGGTTCAGGTCAGGACTTTGTGCAGGCCAGTCAAGTTCATCCACACCAGACTCTGTCATCCATGTCTGTATGGACCTTGCTTTGTGCACTGGTGCACAGTCATGTTGGAAGAGGAAGGGGCCCGCTCCAAACTGCTCCCACAAGGTCGGGAGCATAGAATTGTCCAAAATGTTTTGGTATCCTGAAGCATTCAAAGTTCCTTTCACTGGAACTAAGGGGCCAAGCTCGACTCCTGAAAAACAACCCCACACCATAATCCCTCCCCCACCAAATTTCACACTTGGTACAATGCAGTCCGAAATGTATCGTTGTCCTGGCAACCTCCAAACCCAGACTCGTCCATCAGATTGCCAGATGGAAAAGCGTGATTCATCACTCCAGAGAAGGCGTCTCCACTGCTCTATAGTCCAGTGGCGGCGTGCTTTACACCACTGCATCCGGCGCTTCACATTGCACTTGGTGATGTACAGCTTGGATGCAGCTGCTCTGCCATGGAAACCCATTCCATGAAGCTCTCTGCGTACTGTACTTGGGCTAATCTGAAGGCCACATGAAGTTTGGAGCTCTGCAGCAATTGACTGTGCAGGAAGTCGGCCACCTCTTTGCACTATGTGCCTCAGCATCCGCTGACCCCTCTCCGTCAGTTTACGTGGCCTAACACTTCCTGGCCGAGTTGCTGTTGTTCCCAAACTCTTCCATTTTCTTATAATAAACTTGACAGTTGACTGTGGAATATTTAGGAGCGAGGAAATTTCACGACTGGATTTGTTGCACAGGTGGCATCCTATGACAGTTCTACACTGGAATTCACTGAACTCCTGAGAGCGACCCATTCTTTTACAAATGTTTGTCAAAACAGTCTGCATGCCTAGGTGCTTGATTTTATACACCTGTGGCCAGGCCAAGTGATTAGGACACCAGATTCTGATCATTTGGATGGGTGAGTAAATACTTTTGGTAATATAGCGTATGTGAAAGTAGCTGTATTAACTCCACTAAAGTCAAATTTTCAAGGTGGTACTATTGAGTAATTTTTCCATTCACATGTGTAAATCCCCCAAAATATCAAATTGTTCGCCAACTCTGAGTTGTGTCACATACAGAAGTTTGCAGATGACACAGCCATCGTCGGGTGTATAAGGGGAAACGAAGAGGAGGAGTACCGGAACCTGGTGAGGGACTTTGCTGTGTGGTGCCGCACAAACCATCTGCGGCTAAACACAGCAAAAACAAAGGAGCTGGTAATTGACTTTGGCAAGTCTGGACAAAGCTTTCGACCAGTACAGCTTGAGGGAGTTGACGTGGAGGCGGTGGACTCTTACAAGTACCTCGGGCTGTGGCTGGACAAAAGACTGGACTGGATGACGAACACCAACCAACTGTACAAGAAGGGCCAAAGCCGACTTTACTTCCTGAGGAGGCTGCGGTCCTTCAACATCTGCAGGAAACTCCTGTGGATGTTTTATCAGTCTGTGGTTGCCAGCACCCTTTTCTATGCTGTGGTGTGCTGGGGGGGCAGCATCTCAAAGAGGGACACATCAAGACTTGAGAAGCTGATCAGGCGGGCCGGCTCTGTGGTCGGCATGGAGCTGGACTCGCTGGTGACAGTTGCAGAGAAGAGAACATTGAAAAAACTGCTTGGCATCATGGATGATGCCAGCCACCCTCTGCACACTGTCATCAGCAAACAAAGGAGTCGGTTCAGTGGAAGACTGCTCCTCCCCACATGTAAAACTAATAGACTCAGAGACTCCTTTGTCCCCCGTGCATTTAAACTGTATAACTCCTTACTGGGGGGAAGGGGGGACAGCAGAAGGACAGAGCGTGGGGAGGAATAACTTACACAGCCTGTATCAACCTCAAGTCTATACATTATACATTAATACTCTTAATAATTTATCATTATTGTTTTTTTTAATACTTTGGTGATGTGGCGTGTTTTCTTTAAATTTTCTTTATATTTTTTATATTTCTTATTTAATATTGTCTTTCATCTCTTTTATAATCTTGTACTGTACTGTGTGCTTCTAAAATCTAAATTTCCTGGAAGGCACTGCCTGAAAGGATCAATAAAGTTCTATCTATCTATCTATCTATCTATCTATCTATCTATCTATCTATCTATCTATCTAGTCCTGATGTATGTGCCAAATTTGGAGAGTTTTTGAGCATGTTTAGGGGGTCAAATTGGGGTTCAAAAAGGCATAAGAAAAAGAAACTGCCAAAAAAAGAAAGAAAGAAACAGAGTAGGAACAATAGGGTCCTTGCACTGTAGTGCAGGACAGTGTTCAGTGTTACACACTGACCGCTTTTCCTTGCACTTTTGTGCTCAGGCCCTAATTAACTTCAATGTTCAATAGACAATATAAACAAATGCAAATATTAAAGTTCTTTAATGTAGAAAACAGCACTGGCTTAATTTTATATAAGGTGCAAATATCAATACCTAATAGAAAAATAGATTGGAATTAAAGCTGCAAGCAGCGATGAACGGGTCCTCGCACCCCTTGCTGGTCGGCGACCCCAAGCACGTCCGTCAGGCGATGCTGCGACCGGGAGCGCATTTAGGCCCATGGATGCAACGAGGGCTGGATTCTGAACACACAGGTCAAATTTCTGGCAGATTGGATTATTACAGACTGTTTATGCAGCACTTACTGTCCATCCAACAGGTGGCGCTATCACTGTGACTGTATATTGGTCTATGGAAATCATCAGGGCTGTAACCTGATCACACATTTAAAGTTTGAGGCAGATAGCAGCACATACAGGGGATTTAACAAGACTTCCTCCTTCCTGGCGAAGCATCAAAGTTCAGTCGGCCGCCATGGCCACGCCTTTTGGGTTTGGCATACCATTTTCACATATTTTCAACCTGAAGATGTGTTCTATATATTGTCACAATTTCAGATGTTTTGGATTTCTTGTCTGTGAGCAATTAATTTCTGAAAATGAGCAAAAACAGCAAAAATCCGACATTGAAATCAAAATGGCCGACTTCCTGTTGGGTTTAGAGAATGGCTCCAAGAGACTTTTTTGTTCACACTGAAGTGCTACATATGCATGCCAAATTTTGTAGACGTAGGTTAATTTTGATGAGTGGGCCATTTTTTAAAATGCTGCAGGGGGCGCTATGCCACATGCTGTGAATGTATTTTGGCACATGGATGTGGTCAGGGCAGGAGTGTGATTAAACATGTAAAGTTTGAGGCAGATTGGAGCATGCAAGGATATTTACACAGCAGTTGATGTTTCATGGCGAAGCATCAAACTTCAGGGGGTTGCTATGGCCACACCCTTTGACATTGGAGGAAGCTTTTTATAACTTTTGATCATAATGTCCTGGTGTATATACTGGTCAAATTTGAGGTCTGCGCCAGTTATCCCCTAGGAGGAGATAGTTCTCAAAAATGAACAACATTGGTCAAAATTTGTCCAATTAATTGAACATGGCGGACTTCCTGTTGGGTTTAGGGCGTGGCTCCAAGAGGATTTTTTGTGCGTCCTGATGTGTTCTATATGTCCCCCAAATTTTGTGGACATAGGTTAAATGTACTGCAGGGGCTGTTTGTTAAAAATGCTGTAGGGGGCGCTATAGCATGTGCTGTGCTGAGATGCATACAGTTTTCTTCCTTTCGCTGGTGGTGATGTGTGTGCAAATTTTGGTGATGTTTTGATAATTCTTATGCTGTCAAAGGCACATTGTTTGTCATATCAACTTTGTGTTGCCACGGCAACAGCGTTTTATAAAATGCCAAAATCTTCACACTGTGCCATGATCATGGTGTGAAGACTGATCACACCAATTTTCAGAATTATTTGACCATTTTTTCTGTGATTCATCATCAATGTGTTCAGGCTTATGTCAGCAGGTCTGAGGTGAATCTGGACAACGGGTTGACAACAGTACATAAAAGTATTAAAAAAGCAAAACTCCTGTCGCCACAAGGTGCATGTTTAGGCCCTCAAAAAAGCAATTAATTTGGCGGTAAAATAATAATAATTAAAGCTGCAAGCAGCGTCGGACGGGCCCTCGCTCCTCACCGCACTGCTCTCCACACGACCTTGTCTAGGGGGCGCCATAGAGCCGATTAGAATTTTGACTGTGCAAATCTGTTGGTCTTGGGATACTATATGTATGTACCAAATTTCATGTTTGTAGGATAAAGCAATGATTTTATATGAGTATTTGAATATTTCTAGGGGGCGCTGTGGAGCCGTTTGACCACGCCCATTTCTGAATTGTATATTAAATATTAGGTCTTGAGATTAATGAGGTTTTGTGTGGATTTGGTGATTTTACATGTATCACTTCACCTCCAAAACCAATTTCGTTCCACATGGCGATTTTGTTCAAAATGGCCGCCATGCCACGCCCACACCGTGTGACGTAGCCACAAGATTTTAATAACTTTTCATCCTGGAGGGGTCTAGATGCCACACAGCGAATTTGGTGAAGATTGAACAAAAATCCTGGGAGGAGTTCGTTAATTTCCAATGCCTGCGCACGTGTTCCATTGTACAATCTTAAGCTTTTTGTTCAAAATGGCCGCCATGCCACGCCCACACCGTGTGACGTATCCACAAGATTTTGATAACTTTTCATCCTGGATGGGTCTAGATGCCACACAGCGAATTTTGTGAAGATGGGATAAAAATCCTGGGAGGAGTTCGATAAATTCCAATGCCTGCACACTACGTGCTCTAGGGGGCGCTGTTGAGCCTTTTTTGAAATTTTAAAAGCAGGAATGTTTTTGTCTTGGGCTACTGTACATGTGTACCAAATTTCATGAGTTTACGTGAAACTAGCCGTATTAACTCCACTAAAGCACAATTTTCTAGGTGGCGCTATTGAGTCATTTTGCCATTCATATGTGTAATTCCCCCAAAATATCAAATTTTTCACCAGTCCTGATGTGTGTGCCAAATTTGGTGAGTTTTTGAGTATGTTTAGGGGGTCAAATTGAGGTTCAAAGTGGCGTAAGAAAAATAAACCGCCAAACCGCCAAAGAAACACTAGAAGAACAATAGGGTCCTACGCACTGTAGTGCTTCGGGCCCTAATTAAAGCTGCAAGCAGCGTCGGACGGGCCCTTGCTCCTGATCATACTCCTCTCCACACGACCTTGTCTAGGGGGCGCCGTAGAGCCGATTAGAATTTCGACTGTGCAAATCTGTTGGTCTTGGGATACTATACGTATGTACCAAATTTCATGTTTGTATAATAAAGCAATGATTTTATATGAGTTTTTGAATATTTGTAGGGGGCACTGTGGAGCCGTTTGACCACGCCCATTTCTGAATCGTACATTAAACATTAGTTTTTGAGATTAATGAGGTTTTGTGTGGATTTGGTGATTTTACATGGATCCCTTCTGCTCCAAAACCCATTTCGTTCCACATGGCGATTATGTTCAAAATGGCCGCCATGCCACGCCCACACCGTGTGACGCAGCCACTAGATTTTAATAACTTTTCATCCTGGAGGGGTCTAGATGCCACACAGCGAATTTGGTGAAGATAGGCCAAAAATCCTAGGAGGAGTTCGTTAAATTCCAATGCCTGCGCACAGCATTTTCCAGGGGGCACCGTTGAGCTTTTTTGTTCAAAATGGCCGCCATGCCACGCCCACACTGTGTGACCCAGCCACAAGATTTTAATAACTTTTCATCCTGGATGGGTCTAGATGCCACACAGCGAATTTGGTGAAGATCGGGCAAAAATCCTTGGAGGAGTTCGATAAATTCCAATGCCTGCACACGACGTTGTTTAGGGGGCGCCGTTGAGCCTTTTTTTAAATTTTAAAAGCAGGAATTTTTTTGTCTTTGGCTACTGTACGTGTGTACCAAATTTCATGAGTTTACGTGAAACTAGCAGTATTAAAGCCACTAAAGCCCAATTTTCAAGGTGGCGCTATTGAGTCATTTTGCCATTCATATGTGTATTTCCCAAAATTGCGCCAAATTTGGGGAGTTTTTGAGCATGTTTAGGGGGTCAAATTGAGGTTCAAAGTGGCGTAAGAAAAAGAAACCGCCAAACAAACAAACAAACCGCTGCCCCCCAAAGAAACACTACAGGAACAATAGGGTCCTACGCACTGTAGTGCTCGGGCCCTAATAATGACTACAGCTTCTGAGGGAGCCAACTACAGGTGGGAGGATGAATAACCCACAGCACTAGAAACTAGCAGCAGAATTGATCTTACGACGCAAGATATATTTTTATTTTTTTAAATTTAACAGGCTGACCATGACTTGGTACCACCAAACTAGGAGAGCGAGACGGAGACAGCACAACAAAAAAGTGCTTATGGCGCTATGAGAATGACGCTGAACTGGCAGACTACACAGAAGGGCTAAACACAAATACAGTCCACTAAGAAACACTAATACTGAACCTACAAGAGAGCAGGGTAGCTTAGCTGGCAGCCAGAGGTACAGAGGATAAGGACTAGGCAGGCAGAGGAGGCAGGAATTGGATCCAAGCAGGTGCACAGTGGAGAGGGAATCTGGTGGAGATCCAGACAGAATGGGTGGGTTTGTTGGTGTTGAGTGGAAGCTCCGAGATTGCAGCCGAGGCACACAGATATGATCCAGGCACGGCTGGTCATGGACTGAAACAGGATGAAACAGAGTTCAGTACAGAGCATAGCACCAAACAAGAGTAGCAAAGAGACCTGAGTTTACTGACTGGTTGTGAATCAACGGTCTGGCGTCATGTAGTCCTCAGAGCCAGGCTTTTATGGAGAGGCTGATGAGTATTGGGGACAACCACCTGAGACGAGGAGAAAGAGAAACAGGGAGAAAAAACAGGACCGGCTGTGACTGCACGGAGCTGGACGTGGCGGGCATGACAAAAAGTTCTTTGACTTCTCCAGAAATTTGATATCCATTGTTTCTACTCTTGTTTACTCTTTGTTTCTTAACTCTATCATTCTCTTGTCCTCTTTTTTAAATTTAATTATTTGTTTGATTGTCTTAAGTAAAATATCATATATAAGATCACATAAATTTGTTCAGGAAAGGGAAAGAAAATAGTTGTTTTGTAGAATTGCGCTATGCTACTTCTATGTGTAAGCTCTAATGTGTTTGTACTTCGGTTTATTTTTTGTTTGTTTTTACCTTAAGGAAAATTTAAGTATATTAAACAAATAAACTGTACAGTAAAGCTTAATGCAGTCTCAAATAATTTGTAATATATTATGTAATTAAGAATTAATTCATTAAGTAATCTTGTAATCCAAACAAAGCAGCTTTTCAAATCAGATAGATTTGATTCAATTAACTTGAGTCAAAATCCCACACTTTGAAAGAGAAGCAGTAAAACAGGCTGTAATTTTTATTTTGGGACCAGTTAAGGGTTGATTTTTTTAAACAGTGTTAATATTTTAAATGGAACTGTCACTGTGATGACAGTTTTTAAATGACAAATGGTAGCACCCAGGTAAAATTGGGGAAATTATAGCAAATTAAAAGCCAATTCTGTATCCTTTGTCACTTCACTGTCTTTCTCTAATTAGGATAACAAAAAATAGACAGTCTTATTTTAGTCCATATTTTAGCACATCTGCTTTTTACTCATCTGTGAAAAGCAGCCTATTAATGAGCTGTGAGTCAGTAACAGTACAGCGCTACTTCCCCCTATGCAGGCAGAGAGGAACTTGAAATAGAGCACAAGAGCAGTGCAGACAAAGGAGCACAGACCGGACAGCACAGCATAGAGAGAGAGAGAGAGAGAGAGAGAGAGGGAGAGAGAGAGAGAGAGAGGGAGGGAGAAAGAGGACATGTAGTCTGGCTCTAGCGAAAACAGCATCACAACGACTTACCACTGAATCTCTGTAATGCAGCAGAACTGATGATCCACCCAACAAGAGGTAAGAAATCAAGACACGGAATGTCTCTTTCTGTCTGTTGTTTTCTGCAGCTGCAGTTGTGGGGGACATTGTGTGTGTGTGTGTGTGTGTGTGTGTGTGTTGAGGGGAGAAAAGGAGAGAACGAGAGGAAAGCAGAGTACTACATCATGTCAACTCAGAGTTGTGGTTCTGTCCTTGTGAGCACAAATGCTTGTGAGCATATTTTGCACTACTGTGGTGGAAGTGACTTGAATTTTGAATTGAACTGTAACAGTTTTCCTGCAGCGACACAGAGAGAAAGAAAGAGAGAGAGAGAGAGAGAGAGAGAGAGAGTGTGTGTGTGCATGTGTGTATATGACTATAACAGCGTCATCGAGCTGTGTCATCATATCTTGACAGTGTAGTAGTCTAACGCCGCAGTATCCCCCTTCTGCCCCCACCCCCCACACTCTGTACTCCTCCCTGCCACTTACCATCTCCTTGTTCCAACAGATTCTCTTACTAATAACTCTGCTTCTGAGCTGACCTCAAGGGTATTTGGCCTGATGGGTTATACCAATCCTACTGTCAAAGCTACAGATATGTGAAAAACAACATGGCAATTGTTGGCTTCTTCACCATTTGGAAACATTAGCCTTTTCAACCACTTTTTGAACAAAAATGTCAACAGATATAATTTTATTTTGTGGCCTCAGAAGCTAGTATTGCCCACTTGAGCACAAATATCTTTGAGGTACTGCACATGACTATCTACGAGACTGTACAGTGGCTACGGTAGCAATATATTTTGTGCTCATTTCTAATCTCTCCAACAATCCCAGCTGGATTTCATGTCTGATTTTTTTTTTTCTTGATTACACCATTCCATAACCCTGATTTTTTTCTCTTTGAGTGATTCTACAGAGAGGAAATTAAACTGAGTAAGCTTAATATCATTATCCTTTTGCAAAGTCTCCTTCAAGACAAACTTTTTTTTTTTATCAACAAGCACTCTTGCAGAAGTCACAGCTGAATCATACATGCACTCCATTCCATTAATTTTGGAACAACTGAATGTGTCAGCATCATGTCTGAGTGTGCACCGTGGTCACTTTTCTGTAAAAGTCATGCCAGCAATCAGCAAAAAGGTTGGACCTAGTAACATTTCTGTATCACTTTCAAGATGGCACAAATCTGAACTACATGCAATCACATAAACAGAGAGGGACATACAAGCAATTGTACTTTAAGCTGTGTAAGGCAATTTGAGGAGGGTTTTTTTTTCAATTTCCAGTTTTGATGTTTATTCAGAAACATCACAGAGAGGTCGAGGAGGTCACAAAAGAACCCAGACGAACATCAGAATTACTGATGGCCTCAGTTAAGGTCTGTCTACATGATTCCACAATAGGGAAGACACTCGACAAAAATGGCATCTATGGGAAACCAAAAAGAACATGAAGGCTTGTCTGACATTTGTAAGAAAATGTTTGGATGAGCCCCAAGACTTTTGGAATAACATCCTGTGGACTGATGAGTCAAAGGTGGAACTTTTTGGAAGATATGGGTCCGTTACATCTGACGTAAAGC
Source organism: Dascyllus trimaculatus (assembly GCA_024666655.1). Lineage (NCBI taxonomy): Eukaryota > Metazoa > Chordata > Actinopteri > Pomacentridae > Dascyllus > Dascyllus trimaculatus. The sequence goes on along the minus strand of CM045447.1, from coordinate 2,438,905 downwards.
TACTGCATTCTTACAAGAAGAAAATCATACTAACACTGAAACATGGTGGTAGTGTGATGGTTCGATGCTGCTTTGCTTCCACAGGACATGGATGACTTGTCATAATTGATGCAGCCTTGAATTCTGCTCTTTATCAGAAAATCCTGGAGAATATCCATCCATCACTTCATGACCTAAAGCTCAAGCGCAAATGGATTCTGCTCCATGATAATGACCCGAAGCGCACAAGCAAGTCCACCTATAAGTGCCTCAAAAAGAACAAAATTAAGGTTTTGGAGTGGCAGGGTCAAAGTCCCGACACAATCCAATTTTCTTTTCAGAAGTGCCCAGAAGTGCTTCTCCAGTTTGCTTTCCACTCAAAACATATGCATTGTCTATTTTGGACGGAAGCTATACCAAGTACATTAAGCACTTGTAATGAGGCATTTTATAGTTTTCCGTCTGGAATTTCCATAACAATGTCAGACAAAAAAAGAAACCATTTAAAGGTCCCATATTATGAAAAATTTACTTTAGAATGGTTTTCTAACAATAATGTGTCCCCAGTGTGTCTATAAACCACCCAGAAATGAGAAAATTTTATCATCTCCCTCTCGTTTTCTCCACCTTTCAGAAAATATGTGCTCTAACAGGCGGATTTGAAATTTGCCCTACATGATGTCATGTAGGGCAATAACACCACTTCCAGGTTGGTGACACTGCCTCAGAGAAATGTTAGAGTGAATCCAAATCTCCATCCTCTGAACTTGCAGGCTGAGCCTCCGCAGACTTCAGGCATATGTAATGTCTGTGACATCTTCACTGTCATCACGTAAAATCTGCAAGAGCATGAGTCTGCAGCATTATGACTGAAGCTGATAGACAGGCTTGGAGTTTGTTTCACTTGTTTCCGTGAGAACATTTGAGAGACTATCATGTATACGGTAATTACCGCAAATAACAAGACATAAATCCCATTTACAGGCTTTTTTGTGAGTAAACAAATCAAAATTCATACACATAGGCTATACACATTCAAAACAGCTGTCAGCACTCCCAGACTTCCTGTGAACACGCCCACAAAGCACGGCAGTTGCTCTGTTGTTGGCTGTACAAAAGAGCACAGAAGTCTGTTTGTACCTCCTACTTCGTCTGAGGTTTTGAAGTAGATTAATTTTAGTAGATTAATTTTATTTTCGATGGAAAAGTACCCATAACGACTCTTAAAATGTTGTATGTGTGTGCTCATGTTGCACTCTTAAAATTAACCTCCAGAGTCACGTCCATCTTCATTTAGCAACTTTTATTAACAAAAACGATCACAGTTCAGCACAAGCACAATTTTGCTTCAGCCTGCATACATCTCAATCCTGCAACTCTCCTTAAAGTGACAGTGCTCTTTCTAAAGGGTAAGTACAACCATTTTTCTCCACTCACACTATGGTAAATACACAGGTAGGTAATGTTTTTAACCACTGTAATCAGGAAAATATGAATTCAAGTGCTCTCTTAGTTAAAGTATTTTTTTTTAACTTGACACTGATATAAAATCAGCAAGATGAAATAATTAATTCAAACATGTTTCAGAGCACTACACCCTCCCCCACTCAAATATTAAAATGTTGGCAAAACATTTTTCTTGAGGTTTCAAAGAATTAACATTAGTTTAACACTTATGAACATTTTCAGATTAATACTGACTAGTACACAGTTACACAGTCATACAAATCTCAATAGCTACACATCTTTACTACCACAGCATGACTACAGGAGAGATAGGTAACCATTTATTTTCCTGTCTCGTTCTATTGTCTTAATCCATCATTACATTGGTCCCAAGTCCATTAAGTCACATATGGCAATATCTACCATTCCAACATGTTTCATGTACATTACCATTACACATACTTTAACATGGAGTACTATTACTTACAGAATACCTTTTTCCCTCTTTTGTGCCATCCTGTTACACCGTAACACACTAATTCCTGTAAATAAACTCATTCATCTTCTTATATGTTATCTTTATAGTCTCAAGAAATGTATTTCTGACTCACGACAAATAGATTTCTGCAACTGTATTACTTACCAGAGATAGATCCAAAGAACTATGAACTTTCAAAATAACATTAGCTGTGTTACTGGATTTCGTGTTACGAAACCGACCAGAAGCTGGACTGACCCACACGGTAATGGACCCCAGCCTGCCCCCGACGAGCACCACCCAAGATCATCGCCCTGTTCAAGCTGCTCTACAGCAACGCAGAGAGCTGAGTCCGTATTAACGGCACTGACTCCGACTGGTTTACCATCTCTAGTGGCGTTCGCCAGGGCTGCGTGGCTGCTCCTGACCTTTTTAACTGCATCATCGACCATCTGATGTCCAAGGTCTGCGTGCGCGTCCCCGGAGTGTCCCTCGGCAACTACCACCTGACCGACCTGGAGTACGCTGACGACACAATCCTGCTCAGCACAACCTACAGCCAGCTTAGAGACGCTCTGGGCATTTACAGTGAGGAGGCAGCACAGCTTGGCCTCCAAGTGAACTGGACTAAAACCAAGTTCATGTATGTCGGTGATGGACCAGACCCACCTCCCATGCAAATTGGAAGCAACATTGTAGAGCCTTTCAAGAACTTTGTGTATCTGGGGTCCATGGTGACAGACAACGGGGACCTAAAACCAGAGATTGATCGCAGACGAGCCCTGGCAGCATCTGCACTACAGTCTCTCTGGAAACCACTCTGGCGGCACCAGACCATCTCACGCAAGATGAAGCTCCGGATTTATAACTTAGCCGTACTCTCCATTCTGCTTTATGGCTCAGAAACATGGCCCCTTAACGACACTCTGGCCGCAAGAATTGATGGCTTTGATAGCAGGGCTCTTAGAACCATCGAGAACATCAGGTGGCCCCAGCGAGTTTCCAATGAAGTGCTTAGAGCCCGCACATGCCAGCCCCGAGCATCTTCCTTGGTTGCACAACGCCGCACCCGCTGGTTCGGCCATGTCCTTCGTCTACCCCCAGAACATCCGACACGAGCCATTCTCCAGTTTGACCCAAAGGCCGCAGGCTGGAGACGACCAAGAGGGAAGCCCCGCACCCGATGACGTCATTGCGGGTGACCTCCAACAACATGGAGTTGCTGTGGAGGATGCAGAGCAGCTGGCACAAGATCGCCAGCACTGGAAAAACCTGGTTCACCTGGTCGGCTCAACGCAGTGATAAACTGACCCTCACTGGAGCAAGAAGAAGAAGAGAAGAAGTGTTACTGGAAACTTCAACAGCTACTTCATCTTTCAGTCTCTACTTCCTCAATGGTGTAATACTAGGCTTCCCTAACTCATTATATGTAAGGATACATCTTGGTTGGCGCATCCTTGTAGAAAGTTGGGCCCTTTCAGGTTTATGGGCATCCTCTGAAGACACTGTATCCTCTTCATGTACCTCGGGTTCTGGTTCTGGCATTTCTTCAGAATCTGAGTGTTGACACTGCCTCATCTCCTGCTCCTGAAGTCGTGTCTCCTTCATTTGGCCTCTGACCTGAGTGCTGTCTTCTCCGTTCTGTAGCTGGCTCCTTTTGTACTGAATGAGTCTTTCAGCCTTATTTTCTCCTCTGGAATGCCGTCTTGTTGTGGGCTTGAAGACTGGAGCTTGTGGGTTAAGGTGAGCGTTCTGACTCCTTCCAGGTACCCACACAACATACTCTTCCTCACTTGAACTTTCAGAGTCTCCAGGAGAACACTGTACCTTTGCTTTTGGTGTCTGTGTGCTGATCTTTTCTTTCCTATGGTATTTTCTTTCTTGGTCTTTGGTGCTCTGTTCATCAACAAGGCAAGGACAAGGTTAACAGAAGATTTCTATGCAAGACTCTCGCTCTACCTTCTCCATCTAGAGGTTTCACAACATACACCGGACTGTTTGCTCCTCTTCTTTCTTTGACCACATGCACTTTGCTTTCCAAGTAAGCACGTATCTTGTCCTTCTCTCTGACAGGTTCTGGATGAGCACATGATCTCCAGGTTCAAGATCAGAACTCCATGCTCTCTGATTGTAGTGTTTTTGTCCTCATTCACCTGCTTATCTCATGTTTTCCTGTGCAGTGTTATACCCTTCCTGCATTGACCCTCACTATTTCTCAGCATAGCCAGCATGAGACTGTGGACTTGTGCTTTCTTTGGGAAACATCAGATCAATGGGCAAGGCAGGCTCTCTCCCAAACAACAGGAAGAAAAGAGAAAACCCTGTTGATTCATGGACAGTAAAGTTATATGCGTGGACTACTTTGTTTAAATAGTCTTTCCAGTTAGGTTTTTGTACCTTTTCCAGTGTCCGAAGTCAACAAAGTCAAAGTCAAACTCAACAAAGTTCTGTTAAATCGTTCTGCAGAGTTGGACTGGGGATGGTATGGAGTCATCCTTGAATGCCGTATCCCACTGTAGCTTTGCAGTTTCTGAAACAACTCATTCTCAAATTGTCTTTCCTGGTCATGGTGGATCTCAAAGGTGCTGATGTTGTTATGCTTGGGAGAGGTGTCTTTGTTTTTCTGTTTGGTTTTGTCTGTTTCAAGCAATGACACACTCTTGTCATATAATGTTCGATTTCCGCTCTCATTTTTGGCCAAACGAATCTCTCTCTGGCTAAGGATACCGTCATCTCAGCTCCTAAATGCCCATATCTGTGTGTAGCTGCTGATAAATCAGTGACTTGAATTTTTCAGGAACCACAAGCTGAGTTCGAGAGGTTGTCTTTCGCCACAGGATTCCATCCTTATCCAAATAAAGACGAGGCCACTCCCTCAGGAGGTTCATCTTCTCTTTGGCTTGTCAGAATCTCTTCGATTGCTATTAGTTTAACTGTAGTTTCAAATGTAGTGGTTAGTTCAGGTAACACATTTACGTTGCATGTGATGGCTGAAATCCAGTCAGTGTCACCTTTGTTCTGAGCCCGCAGTCCTTCTCCAACTGCTGCAGTGTCATCTGGTTTACACTCCTCTGTGCATTCTTTCATTACTTTGTCCATTTCTGTAGGTCGACGGGATAGGAAGTCTGCATCCCGGTTCCCTGGTCTGTATTTCAGTGTGAAGCAGTAATCTGCCAACTCTGACACCCAGCGATGTCCAACAGCATTTAGTTCAGCTGTCTTTATTTCATATGTCAGGGTGTTATTATCGCTGCACACCGTAAATGGAAGAGATACTCACGGAATCATTCAGTGATTGCCCACTTGAGACCTAAGAATTCCAGCTTCCCTGAATGGAGTCTGTAGTTCTTCTCTGTTGGAGTGAGGGTCCGTGATCCGTATCCTATCACTCTCAGTGTTCCTTCCTGCCGCTGATACAGGACAGCCCCAAGTTTTCCTCAGAGGCATCAGTATGTAGCATGAATGGTTTCTCAAAATTAGGATAAGCCATTATTGGGGGATTTGATAGTGTGTCAACGAGCCTGTTTAACGCTTGCTGATGTAGTGCGTTCCATTCCACAGGCTGAGATGAAGGCAGTTGGGGAGAACAACAGCCCGACCTTTCTTTGTCGATTTCTTCTCAGTCTTTGGCTGAGACAGCAACTCATAAAGAGGCTTAGCAATTCTTGAGAAATCGGCAATGAATGACCTGTAGCAGCCCAAGAAGCTAACCAGGGATCTCACCTCTGACTGTTTTTGGTTTTGTTTTTTAGAGCTTGAACAGCCTCTACTTCTGCTGGATTCATCCGGTATCCCTCTTCTGAACTGACATGGTCCACATAGCAAACTTCTCTCTTAAAGAAATCACATTTCTTTGGTCTGAGTTTGATCCCCACAGCTCTTTTGCCTCTGTAGCACTCTCCTCACATTCTCAACATGGTGGTCAAAGTCCTTACTAAACACCAATACATCATCAAGGTAAGGTACTGTTAAGTCAAAGTGCAGAGCATCAAGAGCACTACTGATCATTGGAAATGTAAAGCACACTCCAGGCCTGAAGGGGCAACATCAAACAGCAAAGACTGTGAAGTGGAACTAAAAATCTCCACCAGTGCTTCCACAGGACCAACATATACCTGCACACTTTCTCTGACAGCATGGTTTAAAATGTTTGGTCTCAAGTCAGTCACTCCTTTGACTCGCTCCTGCCAACAAGCAAGACACAGCTGCTGTTTGCACCTTGAAGACGCAACTGGTAGGAATATGAATGGGAAAAGTATATGAGTTGATCATTTTGTATAGTAATATAATTTAAGTTTAATGTCATTCATAATCACAGAAATGTTTATGTTGAAAGTAAATTAAGAAGTCTGGATGAGGTGTCTTGGTGTGTTTTTTTCATTTAACTGTTGATAGTCTACATGGAGTCTGATAGAAGAGTCCTTTTTCCTCACAATCACTATTGGTGATGAGTAGGAAGAGGTTGACTTCTGAATCCATCCTCTGCTGAGTTGGTCTTGTATGTGCTTTTTCACTTCCTCATACAGGTGACGGGGAATGGCATTGTACGTCTTTGTTACAGGAATGTCATCCTTAAGATGTATTTTCATCTGCAGATCAGGAATACATCCAGTGTCCCAATCGTCCCTTGCAAAAACTTCACTTTCTTCCCTCAGCATCTGTCTCACCTTGTGCTGCTGTTCTGTTGTTAGGTGGGAGAGGTCAACGGGTGGGTCCCAAAGTTGTTTTTTAGGTTGACTTTCTTTACAATTTTCCCCAGTTGTTTCCTTACATGGTTTTGCTTGGTGAATTGCACTTGAATTTCCATGTTCTTTTTGTGACTCAGATGCGTCTTTTTCCTCAGCATCCTTCACAGCCTCCACAGCATATAGCCAGCCCAGTACAGTTCTGCTTTGAAGTCTTATGTCATCATCTGTGTTGTTTTCTATCACAACAACATCAAACAGCAAAGACTGTGAAGTGGAACTAAAAATCTCCACCAGTGCTTCCACAGGACCAACATATACCTGCACACTTTCTCTGACAGCATGGTTTAAAATGTTTGGTCTCAAGTCAGTCACTCCTTTGACTCGCTCCTGCCAACAAGCAAGACACAGCTGCTGTTTGCACCTTGAAGACGCAACTGGTAGGAATATGAATGGGAAAAGTATATGAGTTGATCATTTTGTATAGTAATATAATTTAAGTTTAATGTCATTCATAATCACAGAAATGTTTATGTTGAAAGTAAATTAAGAAGTCTGGATGAGGTGTCTTGGTGTGTTTTTTTCATTTAACTGTTGATAGTCTACATGGAGTCTGATAGAAGAGTCCTTTTTCCTCACAATCACTATTGGTGATGAGTAGGAAGAGGTTGACTTCTGAATCCATCCTCTGCTGAGTTGGTCTTGTATGTGCTTTTTCACTTCCTCATACAGGTGACGGGGAATGGCATTGTACGTCTTTGTTACAGGAATGTCATCCTTAAGATGTATTTTCATCTGCAGATCAGGAATACATCCAGTGTCCCAATCGTCCCTTGCAAAAACTTCACTTTCTTCCCTCAGCATCTGTCTCACCTTGTGCTGCTGTTCTGTTGTTAGGTGGGAGAGGTCAACGGGTGGGTCCCAAAGTTGTTTTTTAGGTTGACTTTCTTTACAATTTTCCCCAGTTGTTTCCTTACATGGTTTTGCTTGGTGAATTGCACTTGAATTTCCATGTTCTTTTTGTGACTCAGATGCGTCTTTTTCCTCAGCATCCTTCACAGCCTCCACAGCATATAGCCAGCCCAGTACAGTTCTGCTTTGAAGTCTTATGTCATCATCTGTGTTGTTTTCTATCACAACTGAAATGGTGACTTTATCTTTACTGGGTAACAGTATTACCTGCGGCTTTATATCCAGTCCAGCAGGCCATGGTGTGTGTTCATTAGGTTCCAGTATGCCATACTGCTCCTTTGATGCTCTTGTTGAGTTTCCCACAGGCCACCTTCACCATCTTGTGTTCTGGGATGGTGACATCCTGCCATCTCAGCCTTGCAATCTTACACTCTGAGCAGCTTTTCTGCTTTTTCAAGACTGAATATACTGCTCTTGCCTTCTTGTGTCCAACATCAAGGGCTGATCCAAGAATGTGCACAAATTTGCTTGCTACTGTTTTGTTGGTAGACATGTTGGTCTATGCTAGCTCCTCAATAACATTGAAACCTGTTATTGGTTTTGTGAGTGGGTCAGTGGTCACCAACAGGGGCACTAGCAGTTCACTGTCCTTGTTTGCTGGTAGACTGAACTCCACTCCTATCCAGCCTTCATATGGGATCTCTGTGCCATTTGCAGCGGAAAAGGTCCAACACACCTTCTTCAAGGAGTTCCTGCACTAGTCCAATCGCAGCATCTGGTGTTTCTTTTTCCAGTCCATATCAACAATAGACACTAAGGATCCTGTATCCCATAGCACTGTAGTCGGGACCCCTCCAAGGTTACACTGGACAAGTCTTTTGCGTCCCATTAACTTTGCTGTTCTCTCCTGTTTCTTTGACAGTGGAGTTTGATTAGTTAGCATAGCAACATGGTCCAACTTGTCACTAGCAACTTCTATTTTGCAAGTGCTGGCAGTGGTATCTCTTCTCTTCCAACAGCCAGTGCCCACTGCTGCCACATTTGTAACAGTGTGTAATCTTCCTTCTGGGTTACATTTTTCACATTAAGAACATTTTCTTGGGTTTCGTTTAACAGCACTAGAGTCACTCTGTTTAGTTGTAGCCGGTTTGCCTTCCTCTCCCTTTATTTTTACTTGGCTGAGGCTAGCAACATGTGTGGTGAGGTTCTGGAATGCTTCACAGATTACTCTATTATCAGCATCAAGCTTCCAAGGATGGGATTTGGCTTAGCTGTGCGGTTCTTATTTATCTTTGCCACACTAACTTGCTCACCTTCACTGCTCTCCTCTTCCTGAACCATGGCCACTTTTACCCCTTTCTGTTTATTAACAGATGAAAGTTTATTCCTCCTCTACAGTTCCACACTGTAGGCAGTACTCATTTTCTCGAGTAGCACCTCATTCTGTACAGATGGATCTTGAAGGTAAGGCTTAATATCTGTACATACAGCATCATCTTGTAGTCCTGTCAACAATGTTTGCAAGAACTGGGTCTGTATGAGCTTGGGGTTGTACTTCAGTCCTATCTTTGCTCTGTCAGAGGCAAACAAAACTTTAGGTCTGAGATCCATGACATGAATTAGAAACTGCACAGGGGTTTCTTTTCGCTCTTGGACAGCACGGGTCAGTGAATTTTACAGTTCTGTAGCATCTTTCTCTATGAAGTGAGTCCTAAGTACTTGTCTTAAAAAGTTCAGTTACAGTTTCTTGTCTGCCCTCTAGATGGCTCTTTAATTTAACTACAGGTGCAATAGACTGGATGACTGCTTCGACAATCTCACTTTCATTATAGCCTTTTTGTAGTCTGCGTTGATTCTGTCTTTCAAGGCTGGTGAAATTCAATTTATCCTTTTGTCCCACATCTCCAATTTGGCCAGTGACCCTGAAATCTTTCCTGTACATTGGATGCAGGTTAATATGGGATAAATTTTGTGCCAGTAGGAAGTGAATTTGAATTCTTAATATCTGAATGTGAACCATTCAGTTTGAACCTGAATTGATCAGTTTGAATAATTGCTTTTAAAATCTGAATCTAAATGGTCTAATTTGAAATTGAATCTATTGGTTTGAATGTGTATCGATGTAAAATTGAAACTGGATTTCATTCAGTTGAAAAATTCAGCTCCCTAATTCAGTCTCACTTTTCAGTTTCACTTCTCTCCATTTCAATTTCAAATTTCGAATTCAGTTTTTTGTGCCACACATCCAGGGCCTGGCGTCAGGCAGAACTAGTCAAACGCAGATGGGAAGAAGTCGGTTTTACCACAGCAACGCGCTTTGCGTTGTCTTTGCCGAATGAATGAATGAACGAATGTAGTCTGTGGACTTTAGCAGCAGCAGCTAATGATAGCTCAGTGTTTCATCCGATACAAATAATTATAGGAAATACGACGTGCCCAGTGGTGTACTGGCCAGCTGGGGACATATCCGCGTGGCCCGGCGCGATCACTCCCGGCCCCTGGCGGCCGGTCTCCGGTGCCAAAATGCTACAATCGGTGAAGTCCTCCTCCGCGCCATCCGCGCAGCATAACGTCAGTTTGATCTGATCAGTTTCTTATGCTGCGTGTTGTTACGGTGGGAGGCTGCTGTTTGCTGTGTGTGTTTCGGTGAATAAACCTGAGTTAAGCTTGAAGTTCTGCTATGGATCTGTTCCAGTGAAACCACAGACTAACACACATCGGAGGACGAGCTTCTGTGTTGTGGGGTTTCTTTGGTCCGACAGTAAGGCATTTTGCGATTCACATGTGTAATTTCCCCAAAATATTAAATTTTTTGCCAGTCCTGATGTTTGTAAATTTTCTTGAGTTTCTGAGCATGTTTAGGCCCTCAAAATTGCTGCTGAAAAGTTGGAAAAAGAAAAATTAGAAACCCTTGCATTTCAATAGGGTTCTATGCACTGTTGGTGCTCGAACCCTAATAAAAGTCATTCAGCTCCCTCGCCCTCATTTGGGGTGCTAAAACATTTTTGAGCAGGAGTCATGTTGGTGATCCTCCTCATAGTGTCCCACATTTTCCTGGAGTTGTTAGCAAAGTTTTCTTCTTTGCCTTTTTTTGTTTCTTTTTGGCTTCCCTTAGCATGTGATTCAGTTCTTTTTGTACCAGTTTGAGTTGAACTCTGTCCTGGTTCCTGAATGCTCTGTTTTTTGCAGTTAATAAAGTCTTTAACCTCCTTTGGTGATATAGTTTGTTTTTAGAGTAAACAGTAATTTCCTTTTTGGGTATGGTGTTGTCCACACAGAATTGGATATACATTGATACCTTGTCTATCGTGGGGGTTAGGTTCCAGAACCCCTTCACAATAGACGAAATCCCAATAGACAAAATAGCGGAGGGGTTCTTTATATATTATTTCACTGACGACGCCCTCACCTGGCTGACATCTTACCTCACTGACTGGAAACAGTTCATTTCTATTAACAACTGCTCCTCCTCTACTTCCTCCCTGTCCCAAGGTGTCCCTCAGGGCTCGGTGCTTGGTCCTCTCCTCTTCATCCTCTACCTGCTCCCCCTCGGTCAAATTATCCAAAGCCATGGTCTCCATTTTCACTGCTACGCCGACGACATTCAACTCTACATTTCCACAAAATCTATCGTCCCCCAGGCCCATTCTGCCCTCTCAAATTGTCTGTCTGATGTTAACCTCTGGATGCAAACAAATTTTCTCAAACTCAACTGTTCTAAATCCAACATTCTCATTATAGGTCCAAATTCCTTCACTTCTACAGCCCAGGACTTCTGCCTTTCCTTTGACAGCTTCACTCTCTCACCCTCACCCCACTGCCGCAACCTTGGAGTCATTTTCGACAATAAACTCACCTTCTCCCAACACATTAAACTAATCACAAAAACAGCATTCCATCACCTTAAGAACATCGCCCGCCTTCGCCCATCCCTCTCTTCCCCTGCAGCTAAAAACCTCATTCATGCTTTCATCACTTCCCGCATTGACTACTGTAACAGCATCTTGTACGGCTCAACCAACCATCTTCTCAATAAACTTCAGTACATCCAAAACTCTGCCGCCCGCCTCCTAACCCACACCCGTCACCGTGACCACATCACCCCTGTCCTCCAGAACCTTCACTGGCTTCCTGTTCAATACCGTATTAAATTCAAAATCCTCCTACTCACCCATAAAGCGCTCCATAACCAGGCCCCCTCTTACCTTAAGGACTTGCTCCACCCCTACACCCCTTCCTGCACTCTCCGTTCCTCAGATTCAAACCTCCTGACCGTCCTGGGTCCTGGGGACCAAGCACCGAACCTGGGGGGACAGAGCTTTCTCTGTTGCTGCCCCCTCCCTCTGGAACTCACTCCCACAAGACAACCGTAATACTGTTGACCCTGCCACCTTCAAGACCAAATTAAAAACACACCCCTTCCGTTCTGCTTTCAACTTGTAGACTCCTCAAATTTATATAAGACCATACACAATACATTATTTACAGACTTCTACCATGATTTCTTGTTTTCTACTACACCTTCAACTGTATTTCTTCTGTTTTCTTTTTGATTGATTGATTTGTATATCTGTATTTGTGTCGGTTTTAACCTGTAAAGCGTCTTTGAGTTTTTGAAAAGCGCTCAATAAATGCAATGTATTATTATTATTATTATTATTATTTATATATGTTTTAAGGCTTTATAAACCCTTCCCACACTGTTATTAACCTTTCCTACACTCTTATAAACACTTCTTAAGATCTTAAAGACTTTCTACACTCTTTACCTATCCATCAAGAGAGTCGTATTCGATAATAGAACTAGCAATGCAGCGATGCACTTGAAACGCCCACTTCGAAAAACTTTGCCATATTTTAAATGCACCGACACCAAGGACATTCGGCTGCCTACCGGGAAACTGATGAAGTTGTTCCAGGTAATCCTACAGATTGTCATTGGGTCTCTCATGGTTATTTCCAATAAACACTCACTAGCTGTGTCTCAATTCAGGGGCTGCATTCGTCGGCCGCATACGTCACAGCGGTGCGACTAAGGCTGTCCCATTTCATTAAAACTTCAAGACTCCTTCAAATGCGGCCGATGAATGCGTCCTTCTTTTCCACGGATTTGAAGGATGCATCGGTGTATCCTTCGTAGCCCCAAATATCCCAAGATCCATTGCGTGTCGGTGACAGTTCGATCAACAGCTGGAGTTTTAACTGCTGACGGCTGATGGAGAAGATGGATTCATCAGTGGCGGAGGATTCTAGTTTTAAATATTAGTATTGTGTTACAGCTCACTCTGATAGCTAACAATACAAATGTTGACAACGTTCAAATTTGTTCTAAAAAAACGATTGAATAACGTTATTGATGTGAGCCGCTGCAGTTTAAAACGTTTACTGTCCAGTTGGACAGCTTTAGTTTTAAGTTATATTTCACTGAGACTGTGGCAAATTTTTTTCTGACCGCGGCCATCACAAAAACGACTCATTCATAAATATTCATATATTTAATCCTTATTTAAGTTATTATATAGAGAAGACGTAAAATGGTTACTAAATCCTGCTGGAGCTTCTATTGGTGGTTATTCTCTGTAGACCAGTGAAAACATGACTATCCTCACTGTTCTTAGTTTCGCTCCACCAAGTTATCTGATCACATGTTTAACATACATTATATTTGGTTTCTGTTCAGACAGCAGGTATTTAGTTGTTTTTTTTTGTCTTCATTTATACTCATCGTTTAACACCACACAACAGAGTCAACTTTAATGAGATCAATGCATATTTTAGTCTTGCAGCAAAATATATTAATATTTAGTGCATGTGCGTGACCACCATTTAGTGATCCTCATCAAAAACACTCAGCCCAGAGACTGTGGAGGTTTATAATATTTGAAGTTCATATCAGTGGATGTTAACAGATTTAAACCAGCTGTGATCGCTTCTTGGTTTTCAGACAGTTTCATCCTGCACCATCGTACAGTACAAGACCCTCAAGTCTCCAAGGATATTAAACATATTAAAAACAAAAATCACAATTTCAGGATCAAATTTAGTAAAAAAAAAAATTAGGTAAAATTACGTCGTCGTCTTATCCTGATCCTCGGATAAAAGATTTGGCAGTCTGGGTTGCTAGGCAACCAGAGCAGCGCTACGGGACGTCATGACGCAAGCAGAAAGTTCGTCGTGGGCTAGATCGTCTCATTTAACAATTGCTCATGCAGCCTTCTCATGCAGCCTACCCGTCCTTCAAATGACCCAGCCTTCGAAGGACAGGTAGGCTGGGTCCTTTGAAGGATGCAGCCCCTGAATTGGGACACAGCTACTGTGTGGGACTGCAGATTCTGGCTGGCATCGATCACCGCCAATCAATCAGCCACCGACTAGCTCAAGTGGAAGCAGACGTAGCTGCATTTTCCATACGTGTGTCTACTCATCTGCTGTATGCTACTTATTTTATAAACAATTTAAAGGACTACTGTAGTCAGTAACAGTCTCAGGGACCTCATGTGACCGAGTATCAGAGAAGGCAGCGCAGGTCTGCATCCTCTGGAGTCTTTGGTGTACTCCTCTCTGCCCTGTCCTTCGGCGGTGTCTCCTTGGGGCTGTATGTTGAATCTCCTCCGGCAGATCAGGGGAGGGGTGGCGTGCTCGCGATTAATCGCAAATTAATCGCACATTTTTTATTTATTCTAAATGTCCCTTGAATTATCATTTTAATACTCTTATCACCATTGTCACCTGGTTTTGACGATGAGGAGGCAGAGAATTCACATCAGCTGTGTGTTTGGCCATCAAGTGGTATTTCAGACTGGATGTGCTACGATGAGAACTCAGTTCACACTGACAATACACACAGGTAACTTTGGTCTTGTCAATTGTAGGGCTGGACCCGTATCTGAATATTCATTGTGGCAGTATCCGAATAATAATTTTGAGATCCAAATAGTCATTGAAATTCTCTGTGCTTAGTGCCGACTCAACTTCACAGTGCAACAATAAAATAGAAATAGAATAATAAAATAGAAAAACAGTAAAAACTGAATAAAGTCTAAGAAAGACCTTCACAGTTGTGGTTAGTGCGTGTGTGAGTGTGAATGTGAATGAGTGTACCTGTGTGAGTAAGTGTAACTGTTTGTGTGAGTGGGTGTGAGCTTGTGTGTATGTGTTAGTGTGTGTGTGTGTGTGTGTGTGTGTGTGTGTATGTGGCAATTCCACTATTTTGCAGTCTAATGGCTTGTGAGTAAAAACTGTCCTTGAACCTGCTGGTTTTAGCCCGGATGTTCCTGAACTGCCTACTGGACAGCAGGAGCATGAACAGTCTGTGGCTGGGGTAGCTGGGGTCAGAGAGGATCCTCTTGGCTCTTCTGCTGCAGTGCTGGCTGTAAATGTCCTGGAGGGCTGGCAGCTCTGACCCGCTGATGCACTGGGCGGATTTTACTACCCTCTGCAGTGCTTTGCGCTCCAGGGCGGTGCAACTGCCATACTAGGCCATGATGTTTCCAGCCAGGACACTGTCGATGGTGCATCTGTAGAAGTTTGATAGTATTCTGTTGTTCATGCCAAACCTTCTCAGGCACCACAGGAAGAAGAAGTGCTGTCACGCTGACCTTAAAATCAGGTCAGTGTGGCATGTACAGCTGAGGTCCTTGCTGATGTTGATTCCCAGGAATCTGAAGTTGCTGACTCTCTCCACTGCTGCTTCCTCAATGTGGATGGGGGTGTGTCCTCCTCTTTGAAGCCTCCTGTAGTCCACGGTCATCTCCTTGGTTTTGCTGACGCTGAGCAGAAGGTTGTTGTCACTGCATCATGACATCAGTGCTCTCACTTCCTCTTTGTAGGCCGTGTCATCACCATCTGTGATGCAGCTAATGATGGTGTGGTCATCAGCCAATTTAATCATGGTATTGGAACTGTGCGTGAATGTACAGTCATGGGTATAAAGGAAGAAAAGCAGAGGGCTAAGGACACACTCTTGGGGGGGCCCAGGTGTTCAGAGTCAGTGTGGAGGAGGAGGATTTGCCAATCTGCACCATCTGTAGTCTGTTCGTCAGGAAGTCCAGGATCCAGCTGCACAAGGAAGAGCTGATGTTCAAGTCCCTGAGCTTCATGACAAGTTTTGATGGGACAATGCAGTTAAAGGCAGAGCTGAAATCAATAAACAGCATTCACACATATGCGTTCCTCTGGTCCAGGTGAGAGAGGGTGATGTGGAGTGCAAATGGTATTGAATCATCTGTGGACTTGTTAGACCTGTAGACAAACTGCAAAGAGTTGTGTGTGGAGGGCAGGGAGACTGAGATGAGAGCCTTAACTGACCTTTCAAAGCACTTCATGATGGTGGAGGTGAGTGCTATAGACCGAAAATCATTTCAGCAACTCACATTTGGCTTTTTAGGTACCAGAATGATTGTGCTTTTCTTGAAGCATGTGGGGACTATCGACTGTAGCAGGGAAAGGTTGAAAATGTCTGTAAAGACATCTGTCAGCTCGTGTGCACACGCTTTGAGGACACGGCCTGGGATATTGTCTGGTCCAGGAGCTTTGTGTGCATTAACCCTTTTAGGGCTTTTTTGCTGTTGTTCTCAAAGTGGCCATAAAAAGAGTTCAGCTCCTCTGTGAGAGAAGCAGACACTTCCCCCATGCTGCAACTCTTTCTCCTGTTGTCTGTGACAGTCCTGAGCCCTTTCTTTTCCCTATATTGTCTCTTTGCTGATTTAATAAAGCTTCTGAGTTCGTACTGGGCTTTCTTGTACTCACTTGGGTTGCCAGTGTAGAAGGCTACTGTCTGTACTCTGAGCGCTGAGCGGACCGTTCCGTTAACCCACGGCTTCTGGTTGGGGTATATCCATGTGGTCACCCACGGTACGACGTCATCAATATATTTGCTGATGTATCCTGTTACGTGCTCAGTGTACTCACTGATGTTGTTGCCAGCAGCAGTTTGAAATATGTCCCAGTCCATGGAGGAGAAACAGTCCCACAGGGCGGCATCTGATTAGTCCGTCCAGTGCTGTACTGTTCGTGTCACGAGCTGCTCGTGCTTCAGTCTCTGCCTATAGGATGGGAGCAGCAGGACCGATTAGTGATCTGATTTGCCGAAGGCTGGGCAGGGGAGGGCTTTTTAAGCATGCCTGGACAGAGTGTAAACATGGTCTCGAGTGTTATGTCCGCGAGTAGGAAACTCCACATGTTGGAGATATTTCGGCGGAACTCTCCTCAGGTTGGCTTTGTTAAAGTCACAAGCCACAATAAAAGCAGCCTCTGGGTGTGAAGTTTCAAGCTGGTCGATAGCTCTGTACAGATCCTCCAGTGCCCGTGTGGTGTTTGCTTGTGGGGGGATATAAACAGCTGTGAGAACCACAGCTGTAAACTCCCTGCATGAGATTTCACAAATATCTTCATGAATAGCCACGTTATGTCAGAAAATTTTCAGGCAAGTAAAGAGATGGTTGATAAGGAATTGTTCTAAAAAATTTTATGCTGATAAATCCATGACATGAATTTCTCAGGGACCACAAGCTGGTAGGATTCCATCCTCATCTAAATAAAGATGAGACAAACCTTTGACAGAGCATTTCATGCTGTTGACTCTTTATGTTATCTTGTATTGCAGGAATTCATTCTATTGCTTGAGAGTAATAACACTTTTGTCACATTAATCCTCACTCTGACCTGCCTGAATTTTTTCGACCTGTATTGGTTGGATTGTGGTTTCACATGCAGTGGTTGAAAGTTCAGATAATACATACATATTACATGTAATGACTGAATCCAGTCAGTGTTGCGTCTGCTCTGACATTGCAGTTATGACAATGGTTAGATAACCAGATAATGGTTTTTATTTATTTTAATTATTTTCTACATTGTAGGTTAATACTGAAGACATCAAAACTATGAAAGAACATACATGGAATTATGTTGTAAACAAAAAAATGTTAAATATGTTTGATATTTTAGGCATCCTTTTGGCATTCTCTCACTCAGCTTCATGAGGTAGTCTCTGGCAGTGGTTTTCCAACAGTCTTGAAGGACTTCCCAGAGGTGTTGAGCACTTACTGGCTGCTTTTCCTTCACTCTGCAGTCCATCTCATCCCAAACCATCTTAACTGGGTTTAGGTCGGGTGATTGTGGAGGCCAGGTCATCTGACGCAGCACTCCACCACTTTCCTTCTTGGTCAAATAGCCCTTACACCTGGAGGTGTGTTTGGGCTCATTTTCATGTTGAAAAACAAATGATGGTCCCAGTAATCGCAAACCAGATGGGATGGCATGACGCTGCAGAATGCTGTGGTAGCCATGCTAAGTGTCACCAACGGTGTCTCCAGCAAAGCACTCCCACACCATCACACCTCCTCCTCCATGCTTCACAGTGGGAATCACACATGCAGAAACCATCCGCTCACCTTCTCTGGTCTCACAAAAACACAGTGGTTGGAACCAAAAATCTCAAACTCATCAGACCAAAGTATAGATTTCCACTGGTTTAATATCCATTCCTTGTGTTTCTTGGCCCAAACAGTTCTCTTCTTGTTGTTGTTCATCCTCAGCTTCTTTGCAGCAATTCCACAATTAAGGCCTGATTCACACAGCCTGCTCTAAACAGCTGATGTTGAGATTTGTCTGCTACTTGAACTCTGTGAAGAATTTATGCGGATTCTAATCTAAAGTACTGTTAATTTTTTGGTTTCTGAGGCTGGTAACTCTAATGAACTTATCCTCTGCAGCAGAGGTAACTCTTGGTCTTCTTTTCTTGGGGCGGTCCTCATGAGAGCCAGTTTCATCATAGCGTTTGATAGTTTTTGCAACTGCACTTGACTACAACAGTAGTCAAATACGGCCAATCACTGTTTACTAACTCTACTTCTGCACAACATAACTGATGGTCTCAAACACATTAAGAAGGCAAGTAATTTCACAAATTGACTCCTGACAAGGCACACCTGTTTATTCAAAGCCATTCCAGGAGACTACTTCGTGAAGCACTATATGATGACATGTGTGAATTGACTTCAAGCTGTTTGAGAGAATGCCAAGAGTGTGCAAAAATGTCATCAAAGCAAAAGGGATCTCTTTTAAAGAATCTAAAATATAAAACATATTCTGATTTGTTTAACACTTTTGTGTTTACTACATAATTAAATATGGTGTTCTTTCATACACTCAAAAAAATCAACATGGGTGTCTGTTAACCTAAGTCTGACATGTAGCTTCTATTATATAAAATCATGCTTTGTGGTTGAACACTTTTAAATCTTGTAGTTTTAGCATAACATGCAACAACTTAAAATTTACAAGACTGATTTATGTTAACACAACTAATTCTGAGTTAAAATTGCAAATCACTTCTGCTTACAACTCCAGAGCAGAGGGTAGCAATAAAGTGCAAACTCCTAATTAGGAATGCCCCTCATTGTTTCATATCAATTGAAGGCCAAGGTCAAAGGTCAAAGGTGAGTCCCTGGCAAAGAGGAACCGGCTCTCAACGGAGGCGGACGCTTTGTCTCTTGCTCCCTCCCTGCCCCTATCTGCCCTGCTCTGCTCTTGTCTTCTGCTGTCTCTATCAATTGGAGCCTCTCTCTGCATTTTTTTCCAAACCTAAAATCATGGATCTGATGAGCTGGTCTCTCAACGCAATCGACAAAATTTTCTCGACAATGAGACTGGGTAAAGGAGAGCCCGCCTGCCCTGATGGAGCGTTTAAAGCCAGATACATGATGGACTCCTGGGGTGAGTGGAGGATTGTATGCCTGTCGATCCTTTCCGTTGATGATGTTGAACATGTCTACATAATTGGAATTATGGTGACAGGTATGCTGCTGATTGGAGCTTGTGGCTTCCTGATCTATCAAAAAGTTCGGAAGGCGATGGCAGCACTTTTGGCTTTCGAGAACCTGCCTGGAAAGGATCGACAGGCACACGATCCTTCACTTGCCCCAGGAGTCCATCGTGTATCCATGTATCTGTGTGTCCATGCATCCATCAGATCCATGATTTTTCAGCCACTCAGACTAGTTCAACTAAACTGGTGAAGTAATTAAAATTAAATTAAATGTCACTGGCAGTGACTAGATTGGTATAATTATATAGTTACATAAGCGTTCAGCTTGTATTAAATCACTCCATTAATAAGAACATGACTTAAGTGTTTTATATCCTCTTCAGAGGTGGTTAGAGGAGAGACCAAAACCTTTACTCAAGTATCTGCCAGATTAAAAGAGCAGACTGATCCAAAGTGTTTTTTTCAACAATGTGAAGTGTGTAAATTTCATTAACAGATTTGATAGGAATGTTGTAGACTACTGAGTGGACTTGTTGTTTCAGTGTGTGTAGTTATATTTCTAGATAGGTAGATTAGATAAAGAAATATGCATCAAGCTTAAGAGCACAAGCGCAAAACTATCTATTTGCTATTAATTCAGACAGGCTCGAAGTCAGGTACTCATAAGCCCCCCTTTCTGTCCAGTTGTTCAGTACGCTAGTCCAGCCATTTAACATACTTTATAACTGAGGCAGCACTCATTCACATTGCAACTGCTTTTTCAAGCATTTTAGAAATAAAAGAGAGGTTGGGTATAGGTCTATAGTTGGCTCCAACACTAGGATCCATAGTAGTCTCTTTGAGTAGTGGCTGTATTATAGCAACTTTAAAAGACTGTGGTACATAGCCTGTTAATAAAGAGAAGTTGATGATGTTTAATACTGCCGTGTTAATTAAAAGAAAGATGTCCATGAACAGTCTGGTAGGGATGGGATCTACCAAACATGTTGCTGGTTTAGAATAACTATTGATGTGAGCTCTGATAGATTGACAGTAGGAAAGCAGTCTAAGTCTAGTCCTGTGGATACTTACAGCGTTGCTGCACCAAAAGACATGTTAATGATTTTTTGTCTAATGTTCAAAATTTTATTTGTGAAGGTCATGAAGTCATTACTAAAGCTAAAGGAATACAAGGCTCCACGGAGCTGTCAGCCTGGCTACAGTGCTGAAAGGAAACCTGGGGTGGTTGTTTTCCTCAATTAAAGATGAACAATTTGAATGTTTGTCTGCTACTGCCATGCCAGGTCCCTCTTGAAAAAGAGATTTCAAATTTCAATGTAGCTTTTATCTGGTTAAATAAAGGATATAATAATGATAATGATAATAATAATAATATTAATTAAAGCTGCAAGCAGTGTCGGACGGGCCCTCGCTCCTCACTGCACTCCTCTCCACACGACCTTGTCTTGGGGGCGCCGTAGAGCCGATTGGAATTTCGACTGCAAATCTGTTGGTCTTGGGATACTGTATGTACCAAATTTCATGTTTGTAGGATAAAGCAGTGATTTTATATGAGTATTCGAATATTTGTAGGGGGCGCTGTGGAGCCGTTTGACCACGTCCATTCCTGAATTTTATATAAAATATTAGGTCTTTAGATTAATGAGAATTTGTGTGGATTTGGTGATTTTACATGGATCCCTTCACCTCCAAAAACCATTTCGTTCCACATGGCGATTTTGTTCAAAATGGCCGCCATGCCACGCCCACACCGTGTGACGCAGCCACAAGATTTGAATAACTTTTCATCCAGAAGGGGTCTAGATGCCACACAGCAAATTTGGTGAAGATGGGACAAAAATCCTGGTAGGAGTTTGTTAAATTCTAATGCCTGCGCACCATGTGTTCCATGGGGCGCCATGGAGCTTCTTTGTTCAAAATGGCCGCCATGCCACGCCCACACCCTGTGACACAGCCACAAGATTTTTTTTTTTTTTTTTTTTTTTTTTTTTTTTTTTTTTTTTGTCTGCATTTATACTCAATGTTTAACACCACAGAAGGGGTCAACTTTAATGAGATCAATGCATATTTTAGTCTTGCAGCAAAATATATTAATATTTAGTGCGTGTGCGTGACCATCACCGGCCCCCCCTGGAGGCTAAGCTGTCATTCTTTATTGAATTTTTCTATCATGAGCCAGAGGGGGCAGTGCAGCACCTCAGTGAATTGAGGGGGAAACAAATGAAGGACAGGACAAGACAAGACGAACAGGGAGGGTATAGACAGGCAGTGCTATTTTAGTCCTATAAGAGTGCTGTAAAATGCTATGTCATTTCCAACAACCGATCCCACATCTGAAAATTGGGAACAAATAGTCAGCACAGAAATGAATTGGAAACCAGAAGTCCTGACAGTATGCAGAGTTAGGACGCCAGGGGACAGGAGTGAGAGAGAAGTGTATAGAGGGCGTGAGTTTAGTGCAAAGTCTGGAGAATGACTCCGCACAATCAGGCGGGTCCCATCAACTATCAGAAAGGGGACTCGACAGGAGTTGGTAAGCCCTGAACAAACATGCATGTGTGATGGACACCGAAGCCCAGAGTGACTACCACAAGTCAACAGGGCCAGGCCGGCCAAGTGCCCCCACACCCCGGGCAGGGGGAGCACCAGGAGGCACCGCCCAGAAGGCCGCCCGGGCCGCAGACAAGCACGCGGACCCAGAGACCAAGAGAAGGCAGCAACCGACACCCCCAGCGCGCCAAGGACAAGACCGGGGGGCACAGGGCATGGGGGCACACCCGCCACCCAACGCCCACCCCCAACCACCCCACCCGCCCCCCACCCCCACCCCCCACCGCCCCCCACCCACCCCCCACCCAACACCCCCACCCCAGGGGAGGCAGGAGGCCCACCGCAGCCCGGGAAGCCAGACACAGGGACCGAGCGCTCCACCGGAGGGAAGGTCGCCGGCCCCACCCCAAGCAGGCCACCACCGGGAGCCAGCCAGAGGAAAACCAAGGCCGGGCCCAGATGCAAGCCCAGAGAGCACGAGCGGACGGGGAGTCAGCGCCGTTAACAGGAAGGCGCCACGCATACCACTAGCACCATGCCCCAGGGAAGCGCGGCAACCCACGGTCCCCACCCCCGAAGGCGCGCCCAAACCCATACCGGATCCGAGCCGCCGCCCACCGCAAGCCAGCACCAGAGCCACGACAACCACCAGGCAAGTGAGTCCAGCCCCCAACCCAACAAGAGCCACAGCGCCAGAGGACCCGCCAGACATGCAGGAGATCCCCCCCCAGACCGTCACCTCCCGACCCCGGGGAACCCCAAGCCATGGTGACCCAGATGAGGGTCCACTCCCACCGACCCAGGCCCAGAGGGGGCCGGGCCCCCACCAGACATGCCATGGATGTGTAAAGACACCGTTACCTCCCTATTACTGATTTTCCTCGGTCCCTGACGAGGAAAACTAACCCTAAACCGTGTTTGAGTGCAACCCTGTGTGTGATGTGGTGCATTAAAAGCTTGAGGGGCGGGAGAGATGGAAGGGGGAGGGCCAGAGGGCCGCAGAGGCTGGGTACTCTGCAGCCTACCCTGACCAAGGTCCCGATCCACCGCAGACCCCCACCCAAGATGTGAGTGTGTGTGCTGCATTAAAATTAGAAAGCAGGAGAGGGAAACAGGAGGGAGACGGGGCGGACACAATGCCGCGGAGCACTGCAATCCGCCCCATCACCGAGCCCACCGTCCCTAATCTCTGCAGTCCATGTGGCCCTAGCTGTTGTGACCCTATATGTGCCTAAATATATATATATATACAGTGATATGTGTGATGTGTGAGGTGCACAGTAAGAGGCAGTCTGGTGTGGGTCCGGCCCACAGGGACAGGGCAGCGCGGAAACAGAAATCCCCACAGGGTCCAGCGCAAAGGGCCCCCAGGGCCGAGAGGCAAGGGGTAGGGAGGACCCGTACAGACCAACGGGCCCCGCCATCACTGCGAGCCATGCGGGCCGCAGCGCCAGATCACCGCCTAAGTGGCGGCCATAGACCCACCACAGGCCAGCCGAGTGCCGCAGCCCATCCCAGAGGGGAAAATGCGCCACGCCAGCAGGAGCACGGACCACGGGAGTCCGCATGCACCCAAAGAGCCAGTGCGCCAGGATCGCAGGACGCGCACCCCACAGCACTACCAATGACATCCCCGCCCCGCCACACCCCAGGACAGCACAGGTCCGGCCCTGGGCCCCAGCCAGCGATTCCCCATCTCCGGTGGTAGCACACACGCCCAGACAGGAGCCAGAACCCCCCCCCCCAGAAGAGGCCACCCGGCCCCCGCGCCAGACCCCCAGGCAGCAGAGGACCCCAGGCCCCCCCGGGGGAGGGAGAGGGGCGAGGAGGAGCAGGAAGGCAGAAGATGAGGGAGGAGGAGGGAAGGGGAGCGGAAAAGGGGCGGGGGAGCAGCAGGGGGGCCAACACACCCCAAGCCCCCAGGGCCAGCCAGAGCGCCCCAGAAGAGACCAGCCACCACCATCCCCGGGAACCCGGGAGAGCGCGCAGATCCAGCAGCCTAGGAGCTCCAAAGGCGAGACACCGGATACCTCCACCACCAGGGGGGAAAGCCCGAACCAAGCAGGCCCCGAAGAGATGCGCAGCAGCCCCAGGGACAACAGGAAAAAAGACACCACTAGTGCATCCACACGGCCTTGAAGTCCATGGCGCCAACATTCCTTGAGGAGGAGAGCTTTAAGAGACTGTAGTATAGTAGAGGATACTTGAAATGAAGGACAGACCAATGACACAGATAGAATACATTTGTTCTGGAGCATCACAACATTTTTTTTTTTTTTTCTTAAATTAGGGGTGTGGCATACGCTAACAGGCAATACAAAGTTAGAGATTTATATTTAAAGATCTAATGAATGGACCCCATTTTTCTGTAAAGAATATCAATTGGTTTTTCCGGGTAGCAGAGATTTGCTCAAGTGAAATGTGTTCTGAGAGGAGGTTCAGCCAATGGATGATGTTGAGGGCTTTCTTATCTTTCCAATTAACTAAAATAGTTTTCTTGGCAATTGTGAGAGCTACAAGCGTGGGTTGGAATTGAGTGTCTGGTAGGGTTGTTGTTGTGAGATCACCAACTAAGCAAATGTTTGGAGATTGTGGGATCCTGCAGTCCAAGATAGAGGAGAGTTTCTGTGTCACTGCTGCCCAAAACTGATAGACAGGTGAGCATAGCCAAAGGGCATGAAAATAAGTATCAGCCGTCTTTTGTGTGCATTGTGTGCATATATCAGAGTGCGAGAAACCCATTTTGTACATTTTATATTGCGTTATATGTGTTCTGTGGAGAACCTTAAATTGGATCAATTGTAAGTTGGTATTTTTTGTCATCTTGAATGTGTTACTACAGATCTGGGTCCAGAAATCATGGTCAAGGGATATGGAAAAGTCTTTTTCCCATTTTAAAATTGGCAAATGTATAGAGTCCGTTTTTAAGAGTAAACTATAAATTCTTGAGAGGTTTTTCTTATTTTTTGGGGACAGTTTTGCAATGCATTTGACAAATTCCGGTGGCTGTAAATCAGGTGGCTGTAAAGTGGTCCGAAGCGCTGGAATTTTTCTTGTAATTGTCCTCTCTACTTGTAGATACTGGAGAAAGTTTCCATTGCTTATTTGGAATGTTTGGAATAAGTTTGTATATGTCATAATTATATTATCTTGGAGAAGGTGATGGAGATGGGTGATCCCTTTTTCTGCCCAAGAGCTGAGATAGAGAGGTATTTTATTGTTTACAAAGTCTGGGTTGTGCCAGATTGGGGATAGTATGCTGGGTTGAAGCTGGGAGCCAGTGATTTCCAGGGATTTCCACCAAGCGGATAGGGTGGAGGCAATCAAAGGATTCTTGAAGCAAGGATGGAATTTAAGGGTGGAGGTGATAAAGGGAAGGTCAGAGAGTTTGATGTGGTTACAGTCTAACTGTTCTAGTTCCAGCCAGGAGTTGTATTCTTCCTGTGGATGTATCCATTTGGTGAGATATTGTAGTTGGTTGGCTAAGTAGTAATGCATGAAGTTGGGGGCTTCCAGACCACCTTCAGATTTACTTTTCTGGAGAGTAGTCAGGCTGATTTTAGCTTTTTTGTTTTTTGAATAGAATTTACCAATAGCAGAATCTAATGATTGGAACCATTTTGATGTGGGTTTAAATGGGATCATGGAAAAGAGATAGTTGATTTGAGGTAGTATTTTCATTTTGACAGTAGCTATTCGTCCCAAAAGGGAGATGGGAAGGTTATTCCAACGCCTCAGATCACCACAGAGTTTCTCCAAAAGTGGAGTGAAATTCAGGTGGACTAGTTCGGAGAGTTTTGAGGAAATATTTATGCCCAAATATCTAATGTTACCAGTGGGAAAGGAATAATCCAGGTTTTGGACTGCAGGGTTCCACGAATTCTCTGTTAATGGAAGAATAATTGATTTCGACCAGTTGATTGAGTAGTCTGAAAGACGTGAGAAAGTTGTGATGAGGTTGAATATTTCCTTTAATGATGTTTTGGGTTCTTGCAGATAAAGTAAAATGTCATCCGCATATAGATTAATTTTGTGTTCAGACGCCTGAGAGCAGATACCTTTGATATTGGTGTTTTGACGGACTGCAGTTGCCAACGGTTCAATAAATATCGCAAATAATAAGGGAGAGAGTGGGCATCCCTGTCTGGTACCCCTTTGCAAACTGAATCTTTTTGAAGTGATCCCATTGGTGGTGACTGTGGCCTTGGGTGAATTATAAAGAGCTGATACCAAATGGATAAATGACTCTCCAAAGCCAAATTTGCGGAGAACAGTGAAGAGAAAGGACCAGTTGACTTTGTCAAAGGCTTTTTCTGCATCAAGCGACACAACAATCGCTTCTCTGTTGCAGCGTTGCGTCAAACTGATCAGATTCAGAAGTCTTCTGACGTTGTTGGTGGAGTGTCTGCCCTTGATAAATCCTGTTTGATCACTGTGAATTATTGACGGGATAATTTTCTCCAACCTGGAGGCGAGTGCTTTCGCGATAATTTTGATATCGGTGTTTATTAGAGATAGAGGACGATAGCTGGAAGGAAGCGTGGGATCCTTATCTGGTTTCAGTAATAACTTAATTGCAGCTGTATTCATGTGAGTGCTTATATAACCATTACTTTTTATCTCTGTCACTGTCCTGAAAAAAAGAGGTGCAAATATTGGCCAGAAATGTTTAAAGAATTCAGCAGGGAAACCATCAGGACCGGGTGCCTTGCCTGCTGGCATACTGTCTAATGCACTCTGCAAGTCACTAATAGTCAATGGAGCGTCTAAGATGTCTCTGTTTTCAGTTGTAAGTTTAGGCAAGTTTAAGTTGTTAAGAAAATTGTGAATATCTTCTTTGTTTGGGTTAACTGCAGCTGAATATAAATTATGATAATAGCTGTAAAAAATCTGATTAATTTCTTCGGGTGATTGAGTATATTTGCCAGTGGGATCCTGGATTGCTGTGATGAAGGACTTTTCTTTGTTGCGTTGAAGTTGATTTGCAAGAAATTTGCCTGATTTATTGTTGTGTTCAAAGTTATTATATCTTAGTTGTTGTAGTAAGAATTCTGTTTTTTTTGACAGGATATTGTTGAGGTGTAATTTTGCGTTTTGTAGTTCAGACCATAGTTGATCACTTGGTTTTATTGCATAATCCTCTGTAAGTTGTTTGATTTTTTTCTCAATATCTGTCTCTATTTGTTGTTCCTTTTTTTTCTTGTATGAGGAGTACGATATTATTTTACCTCTGATTACGGCCTTCCCAGTTTCCCAAAGTAGAGAAGGAGATAAATCAGAAGAGTCATTATTTTTTAGAAAGTCTGCCCACTCCCTCCTTATTATCTGATCAAATTCTGGATCTTTAAGTAGAGAAATGTTAAGACGCCAAGTCTGAGGAGGCTTACGGTTGAGATCGGTTTGCAGGCTGAGGGATATTGGTGCATGGTCGCTGATTATGATTGGGTGAATTCTAGTGGTAGCTTTATGTGCAATAGAATTGTTTGAGAGAAAAAAGTCAATTCTTGAAAAAGATTGGTGCACAGTGGAGAAGAAAGTATAGTCCCTCTTTGTTGGGTTTTTGAGTCTCCAGACATCATCCAATCCAAAATCTTTCATGTAATCCTGTATGACTTTGACTGATTGTGATTGTTTTGTATGTTTTGGACTAGTTGATCGATCTACTGAAGGATTCAGAACTAAGTTGAAGTCACCACCAATAATAGTTGTTGAGTTAGCAGATAATTCTGCTAAATGAGAAAAAATTGTGTGAAAGAAGGCTGGATCGTCATTATTAGGCGCATACAGATTGGCGATTGTATATAATTTATAAAAAATTGTTGCCTGGATAATAATGTACCTGCCTTCTGGATCTGTTACTGTGGAGTTTAAAGTAAATGGTACTCTCTTATGGACTAGGATGGAGACTCCTCTTTGTCTGCTGTTATAACAAGATGAAAAGATGATGTTATAATTAGTATCTGTAAGAGATTTTTCTTCTGACTGTAATAAATGTGTCTCTTGCAGGAGCAAAATATCTGCTTTTAGTTTAGAAACATAGTCCAGGATTTTAATTCTTTTTGCCTGTGAGCGTATGCCATGTACATTCCAGGAAACAAAGTTTAACTTCGACATAGTAAGTGAAGGTGTTCTGTCATTGAGTATGTGATAATGTAATCTAGCTTTTGTGTGTGTCTTTGTGAGCTCTCTGTTGCTGTCTGTAAGTTGGATGTTGTGGTCTGTGAGCTGTGGGTGTCGGGATGGTGAGATGTGAGGTGTTGGGGTAGAGATGTGTGGTAGATGGTGAGAAATATATACAGCAAGTCATGATCTATACATATAGCGATTAAAAGCACAACCAGACATTCAAAACTAATAACAAACACATTATGAGGCACATAAGCACAACAAACATTGGGGATACATGGGGTGTGGGTGGGAGGGGGGAGTGTTTGAGAGGGGGAAAGGGGTGAGGTGAGAAGTACATAGAGGGAGAGAGAAAAGAGTAAAAGGAGGGAGGGGATCCTGAACGGGGAGTGCAGAGTGGGGCAGTGAAACATTTAGACATTTACACCTGTGAGATTCTTTTTTTTTTTTTTTTTTTAATAAGTTTTCTATTTTAAATTAATAAGTGACGAGTTTAAGCATCAAAGCCGTTTTGTGAGAATTTATCCTTTGTATTTCCGCATCTTTTAGAAGAGCCAGGGGGTGATGGAGGATTCCCGGAACAGCTGGCCATCTATGTAGAGTTTGTCCACAACCAGTGCAGTCCGCTTACCTTTCTGTCGGTGCTCTTTCATGATCGGATAGAGCACTTTGCGCCTCTCGTTGATCTCCCTGGGAAACTGGTCGTTCATGCCGAATGAGGTGCCTTTAAGCTCCCGTCCTCTGCTTTTTACAAGCACTTTCTGCTGGAAGTGCTCGAACTTAGCAATGATGGGACGATGACGGTTTCCTCCTCGGGGTCCCAGCCGGTGAACGCGGTGGAAAGTGATGTTTTTTACCGTTTCCGCAGGGATTTTAAGAGCCGACGTCAGGAAGTTTTTCACGAGGGACTCAGGGTTGTCTGGTGTGGACTCAGGGATGCCCGAAAAGATGAGGTTATCCCTCATGCTTCTGCTTTGGATGTCCAGGACGGACAGCCACAAGATTTTAATAACTTTTCATCCTGGAGGGGTCTAGATGCCACACAGCCAATTTGGTGAAAATCGGATTATAATCCTGGGAGGAGTTCATTAAATTCTAATGCCTACGCGCCACGTTTTCTAGGGGGCGCCATGGAACTTTTTTGTTCAATCTTTTTCGTTTTCATCTTCGATGGGTTTAGATGCCACAGAGCGAATTTGGTGAAGATGGGACAAAAATCCTGGGAGGAGTTCGTTACATTCCAATGCCTGCGCACAGCGATATCTAGGGGGCACCGTTGAGATTTTTTGTTCAAAATGGCCGCCATGCCACTCCCACACCGTGTGACGTATCCACGAGATTTTAATAACTTTTCATCCTGGAGTGGTCTAGATGCCACACAGCAAATTTGGTGAAGATTGGACAAAAATCCTGGGATGAGTTCGTTAAATTCCAATGCCTGCGCACAACGGGTTCAAGGGGGCGTGGTTGAGCTTTTTTGTTCAAAATGGCCGCCATGCCACGCCCACGCTGTGTGACGCAGCCAAAAGATTTTAATAAATTTTCATCCTGGATAGGTCTAGATGCCACACAGCCAATTCAGTGAAGATCGGCCAAAAATCCTGGGAGGAGTTCGTTAAATTCCAATGCCTGCGCACAACATGTTCAAGGGGGCGCGGTTAAGCTTTTTTGTTCAAAATGGCCGCCATGCCACGCCCACACCGTGTGACGCAGGGACAAGATTTTAAAAACTTTTCATCTTGGAGGGGTCTAGATGCCACACAACGAATTTGGTGAAAATTGGATAAAAATCCTGGGAGGAGTTTATTAAATTCCAATGCCTGTGCACCACGTGTTCTAGTTGGCGCTGTTTAGCTTTTTTGTTCGAAACGGCCGCCATGCCACGACCACACCGTGTGAAGCAGCCACAAGATTTTAACAAATTTTCATCCTGGAGGGGTCTAGATGCCACACAGCGAATTTGGTGAAGATCGGTCAAAAATCCTGGAAGGAGTTTATTAAATTCCAATGCCTGCGCACAACATGTTGTAGGGGGCGCTGTTGAGCTGTTTTAAAATTTCAACAGCAGGAATTTTTTGTCTCGGGATACTGTACATGTGCACCAAATTTCATGAGTTTACGTGAAACTAGCCATATTAACTCCACTAAAGCCCAATTTTCAAGGTGGCGCTATTGAGTCATTTTGCCATTCATATGTGTAATTCCCCCAAAATATCAAATTTTTCACCAGTCCTGATGTGTGTGCCAAATTTGGAGAGTTTTTGAGCATGTTTAGGGGGTCAAATTAGGGTTCAAAGTGGCGTAAGAAAAAGAAACCAACAGCCAAACAAACAAACAAACCGCCAAACCGCCATCCCCCCAAAGAAACACTACAGGAACAATAGGGTCCTACGCACTGTAGTGCTTCGGGCCCTAATAATTAAAGCTGCAAGCAGCGTCGGACGGGACCTCGCTCCCCCCCCACGGCCGTTTGGGATACGATCAGAATGTCTAAAGCACGCAATAGTATTTGTCTCATCCTGCTCTGCACATGTACCAAATTTCATGTCTGTAGGACAAACCAGTGATTTTATAGGAATTTCTGGAATTTGTAGGGGGCGCTGTGGAGCTGTTTGACCATGCCCATTCCTGAATTGTATATCAATTGTTAGTTCTTGAGATTAATGAGGATTTGTGTGGATTTGGTGATCTTACATGGATGCCTTCACCTCCAAAACCTGTATCGTTCCATATGGCGATTTTGTTTAAAATGGTCGCCATGCCACGCCCACACCGTGTGATGCAGCCACAAGATTTTAATAACTTTTCATCCTGGAGGGGTCTAGATGCCACACAGCAAATTTGGTGAAGATGGGACAAAAATCCTAGGAGGAGTTCGTTAAATTCCAATGCCTGCACACTACGTGCTCTAGGGGGCGCCGTTGAGCCTTTTTGGAAATTTTAAAAGCAGGAATATTTTTGTCTTCGGCTACTGTACCTGTGTACCAAATTTCATGAGTTTACATGAAACTAGCCGTATTAACTCCACTAAAGCCCAATTTTCAAGGTGGCGCTATTGAGTCATTTTGCCATTCATATGTGTAATTCCCCCAAAATATTAAATTTTTCACCAGTCCTGATGTGTGTGCCAAATTTGGTGAGTTTTTGAGTATGTTTAGGGGGTCAAATTGAGGTTCAAAGTGGCATAAGAAAAAGAAACCGCCATCCCCCCAAACCGCCAAACACTACAGGAACAATAGGGTCCTACGCACTGTAGTGCTCGGGTCCTAATTAAAGCTGCAAGCAGCGTCGGACGGGCCCTCGCTCCTCACCCACCGCCGCTTTACAGACGATCGGAATGTCTATAGCATGCAATAGCATTTTTCTCATCCAGCTCTGCAAATGTACCACATTTCATGTCTTTAGGACAAAGCACTGATTTGATATGACTTTTTGAAATTTCTAGGGGGCGCTGTGGAGCTGTTTGAAATTTGGAGTGTGCTTATCTGTTGGTCTTGGGATACTATACATGTGTACCAAATTTCATGTTTGTAGGATAAAGCAGTGATTTTATATGAGTATTTGAATATTTGTAGGGGGCGTTGTGGAGCCATTTGAACATGGCCATTCCTGAATTGTATATTGAACGTTAGCCTTTGAGATAAAGGAAGACCAATTCAGGATGACTAATTATTAAAATCTCGTGGATACGTCACACGGTGTGGGCGTGGCATGGCGGCCATTTTGAACAAAGAAGCTCCACGGCGCCCCCTAGAAAATGTTGTGCGCAGGCATTGGAATTTGTCAAACTCCTTCCAGGATTTTTGACCGATCTTCACCAAATTTGCTGTGTGGCATCTAGACCCCTACAGGATGAAAAGTTATTAAAATCCTGTGGCTGCGTCACACGGTGTGGGCGTGGCATGGCGGCTATTTTGGACAAAAAAGCTCCATGGCACCCCCTAGAACACGTGGTGCGCAGGCATTGGAATTTAACGAACTCCTCCCCGGATTTTTGTCCCATCTTCACCAAATTCGCTTCGTGGCATCTAGACCCCTCCAGGATCAAAAGTTATTAAAATCTGGTGGCTGCGTCACACGGTGTGGGCGTGGCATGGCGGCCATTTTGAACAAAAAAGCTTAACATTATACAATGGAACCCGTTGTGCGCAGGCATTGGAATTTAAAGAACTGCTCCCAAACTTTTTGTCCAATCTTCACCAAATTCGCTGTGTGGCATCTAGACCCCTCCAGGATAAAAAGTTATCAAAATCTTGTGACTGCGTCACACGGTGTGGGCGTGGCATGGCGGCCATTTTGAACATAATCGCCATGTGAAAGAAAATGGGTTTTGGAGGTGAAGGGATCCATGTAAAATCACCAAATCCACACAAATCCTCATTAATCTAAAGACCTAATATTTAATATACAATTCAGGAATGGACGTGGTCAAACGGCTCCACAGCGCCCCCTACAAATATTCAAATACTCATATAAAATCACTGCATTATCCTACAACATGAAATTTGGTACATACATACAGTATCCCAAGACCAACAGATTTGCACAGTCGAAATTCCAATCGGCTCTACGGCGCCCCCAAGACAAGGTCGTGAGGAGAGGAGTGCAGCATGAGCAAAGGAACTGTAGGTGAATTTGTAGCTATTGTTATCGACGACGCCATCTCGGTTAGGCCTAGGACCCTGCACAAGGCAGACACAGGTTCGATTTTACCATCTTAAATATGGGGCAGAGTCAGTACCTTGAGATATCAAGTATAGATTTTATTTGGTACATTTCTTTTATAAAAATATTGTTTTCAGTTTATTAAAGTTTTAAAATATGAATATGGTAAATAACACAGGATGTCAAGAAAACACACAACAAACCAAAATAACACAACATGCAATTGCAGTAAACCCAAAAATACAAAATTCATAATAACCACCAGCTATGTACAGTTAAAATTTACAAAATATATATTAAACGCTGTTTTTTTTAGTGACCCACAGAGGAAACCAGAGTTCTGTTCTTGTTATTTATTTATTCCGGATCAGTCATGAAGGGAAACTGAGTTTTTACTGGAAATGCGAACGGGCCAATCCAGTGCGAGGACAATCCAAAACAGCGGATGTGGGAGGAGTTATGCCAGCGCTTTGATTGATATGGGCCGAAGTATAGTGATGTTCGATACCACCGATTTCCTTTCCGATCCTGAGTAAAATTCAGGCTGGTATCGGCGATACCGATCCGATACTTTGTAGAAATACACCTAATGTGTCTAGTAAATCGAAAAAAAGTAGTGTATTTCAAGTCATAGCTTCATGAAGAGTACAAGACATCAGAGTAATTTATTTAATCACAGGGTAAAACAAATGATGGGGCTACTCTGCACTGAAAGCTTAATCTTATTTAGATTCAACCATGTATGTAGTCTGTCCAAACAGCCTACAAGAAGGGGATACAAACATAGTTTTATAATACTGGCTGACTCAAATTGAAGTTGCCAGTAAAATATTTAATTCAATAAATGAATGCTACAATAATTGCACAAGTTTGTCAATACCTACATTTAAAATATTTAACAGTTAAAGGAAATTAGACTGATTGTAAATAATAAATATATTTTATAGACAAAATGGTATTTTTATCCATCTTTTCTAGTATATATTTTTCTAAGTTCACCATTGCTGTTTTATTGCAGTTGGTCTGTATAATTTAGTGACACCTAGTCCATGTAATTCACTTTAAACGATCCGTTCTTTAGGAAACCTTACCTGAATAGATCTAGGCTTTTTTGCCTATGTGAGATTATCTCAGTGATACACGTATCATTAATCCAAGCTGAAGTCATGCAGCTATTTGTTGAAGCATGCATTTATTTTGTTACTTATTTCACAACCATATTTATTAATTTGAGCAACAGCAACAGTTCTTAGCGTCGCTGAAAGCTCCACATGTTGTCCTTCTGTACCTGGATAGAGCCT
Organism: Dascyllus trimaculatus; assembly: GCA_024666655.1. NCBI lineage: Eukaryota > Metazoa > Chordata > Actinopteri > Pomacentridae > Dascyllus > Dascyllus trimaculatus. Next base: position 2,404,993 of record CM045447.1, on the reverse strand, counting down.
GTCTGCAGTCTGTCCGTCTGTCTGGCCTTTGCAGCTCCTGACACTGTGCTCTCCTCTTCTGTCCGCCTCATCAAATGTGTCATATTCTGTGTTGTGGTTTAACCTGAGGTGTTTCACAAGGTTTGTTGTGTTGCCACAACTTCTTACCGTTTTTCCACAAACACCACAAACTGCGTCTTGGCTGTTTGTAGAGCTAAAGTAGTTTCACACGTTACTCCGTCTACGCTCTGTCATTGCGTCGACAGAGTACAGCGACTGACTGACGGCGCAGCACGCCACTGCGCTTACGCATTACGCACTTACCCAGGCAGAAGAAAAAGTAGTTCCCACCAACCGCTTGACATTTAGACAAGATCTCAACAGTTTAGTTACTTTCCACTGTGTTCCTGTGAATGATATACATTACCTCAAATGACTGAAGTATCGAAAGTATCGATATTTTGATGTGAGGATCGATTTTAGAGCATAAAGATCTGGTCTCGGAGGTATCGATATTTCAGTATCGATCCGCACATCACTACCGAAGTTGTTCCCCAGGAGACGCGGGAGGTGTAGCTTGGTCCCGCTGTGGTGAAAACACACCACGATTAGGACGAAAATAATTAGAATTTTTGGTAGGCAACAGGCAGGAGCCAGCAACTTACCAATTGAGAGAAGCATTGGTCTCCAGACCCCAACAGATGGTGCTCCGAGCCTCCGCATACACACGTGCGCTACTGCGCATACAAAAGCACCACACTATTACGGAAAAAAAAATATGTAGACTGACTGTGTACAGCCCAATGGGTCAAGGAAGGAGGCATGCCACTTACCTGAACGTTAAATGCCACCAGCTCACTCAAACAACGGCCTTCACGAGCCGCGGAGACGCTAAAGCAGAAAAACACACACGAGTGCCAAGCACAGACTGTAAAGAGACATGGAAGGAGACAATCACCATGCCAACTCACCCACAAAGAGCAGCGTGAGGCTTCTGCAGCTCTATATTACCCCAGCAGACCAAGCGTCCACACATGCCACCAGACGCCACAAAGAGTAGAGAGGATCCACGCATGGGAGTGACAAAAGACGATCGGGGCATAAATCCCCTCGGTCCGCCCCACAATCAGCGCAAAAAAAGACACAGGTAAGGGAGGGCACACACTCTCCACACTGCCAGCTAGGTTGTCCATTATTGTAAATTCAAATGTTAATAATAAATGATCAGACAAATAGGGTTTTGTTGAAAAGCAGATGCTCAGTTTCTATGCCATATGTCAATTCAAGATCAAGGGTGTGATTAAAACTGTGAGCTGGTTTATTTACATTTTGAGAAAAACCAGCTGAATCTAACAACAAAGTAAGGCTGTCAGTCTCATCATCTACATCAGGGTTGGGCAATCCTGGTCCTCGATGGCCACTACCCTGCATGTTTTAGAAGTTTCCCTCTTTCAACACACCTGATTCAAATGATCAGGATCATTATCAGGCTTCTGAAGAGCTTGATGATGAGCTGATCATTTGAATCAGGTGTGTTGGAAGAGGGAAACATCTAAAACATGCTTAATAGTGGCCCTCGAGGACCAGGATTGCCCACCCCTGATCTACATGGATAATATCACCCACTATGATAACTTTATCTGTACTAAACACTAAATCAGCTAAGAACTCTGAGAATTCAGATAAAAATGAATAAGATTGCTGCCACTCCTCCCCTTCTGCCTGTGCTTCAAGGTATATGAAAATTAATATGACTCAGGTGGGGGTGGAGGGCTGGGGTGGGTTTGATTTAAACTGACATATCCTTCATGCTGCAACCAGGTTTCACAGAGACATTAAGTCAATATGATGATCTGTTATCAGATCATTAACTAAAAGAGATTTAAATGACAGAGATCTGATATTTAACCCTATAATTCCTGACCCAAGAAATAACTGACAGAAAAATTTAATCTTTAAAAATCTGAAGTCTTTATTAGGCCCTTTAAAAAAATGTAAATAAATAAATAAACTAAAAATTATTTGCATATGTTTTAACCTTTACAGATGTTTTAATGTGTTTTTAAACATCAAACGCCATACACCAAAACACTGAAGAAATAACAGTAAACAAACACAAAAATATAGCAGAAATAATTAGTCACAGTACCAACACATTACACATACGCAGTACAATAAAATAAACGTACCACTTTGGCCTGCTTGTGGCTAAGGCTGGGGGGTTTGTTCTCCTTATATCGTCTTTATCTTGGTTGACAAACTTATCTGAAAGGCTTCCGTAATGCCTTTTGTCTGCTCTGAAGCACCAGTTTCCCATTTGTGCAAACCAGACAGGAAATGGAAATTGCCCCATGAAAATAGGTAAACTCATAATGTATCAAAAATAATATACAGTGCTAATCTTAATCACAACAAAATACTTTTATTAATCTGCAACCCACATAACATTTACAGTGCTGTACACAATATAAAATGCATATAAAAAATAGACATTTATACTAATAGTGCAAACATGCCCAGTGCCACAGTGAATCAGGCATTATATGCAATCCAGACAATAACAAAAACTTACATCTGTAACATCTGTATCTTTATATGCCATTATACAAAGTTTTTACCATATGGTAACGCAATAAGTCTCAGAAATGTGTGTATCAAATATGATATCCCTGGCATTATAGGGTTAATAATCATTATAAATAATAATCATTTAAATGTACTATTTTTGGATCTAAAGAAGTTGTAATCATTTGTATAAGGTTGTTTTGAACAGCCCTCCTATTGTTTATTTTAGACTTATAGAATTTGTGGTCTGCGGGGAGATACAGTCTTTATAGGAAACTGGGAGGGTGGCAGTCGTAGGGAAGCAGCAGAGAAGCATCTAAGACTGCAATTCTGCTTCCTGGTCTCACCTCTGGACTGTCAGGAGTTTGATTTCTAATAAACTTGTCCATATTCCTAGATAAGAGAGCTGTACCATCCAAAGTGGGATGTATGCCGTTTCTCTTAACAAGACCAGGTTTCCCCCCCAAAACTTTTCCAGTTATCTGTTAAGCCAACATTGTTTCCTGGACACCACCTCGACAGCCAGTGGTTGGATGGTGACATGCAGCTGCACATGTCATCACTGATCAGATTGGGCAGGGGTCCAGAGAAAGTTGCGGAGTCCGACATTGTTTTACCAAATTTACACAATGAGTATATGATTCATACCTTTATGATAAAGCATCACCCATTACACATAAAAAGTTTTGTGTGCAGGAGCTCAGGAAACCACTAACAGGACTACTCCCTGTTCTGTGTGCAGAACAGCTGCCATGTGTCCAGAGCATAACTTGAACAGAGTCAGTGCTAAGTACAGTTTCATGCGATTCTCAAATAAATGGTTAAATCTGATGAGGTTTCCTGTCGGAATTGGAAATTAAATTGATACTGGCATTTCTGGTGAGGTTTATTGTACTACACAACCTGCCACTCTTAAGGAGGATATAATCAGCACCAATTTTTAGTTTACAAATAATTAATCCGTGGGATCTAGTAGATCAGTTAGTTCCTAGGAACCAAGTTGTCTGGGGCTTTATGCCCCTGGTGGGGTCTCCCAAGGTAAACAGGTCCTAGTTGATGGGTCAGACCAAAAGCAGTTTCAATGGTTATGGATAGTAGAGGATCAAGGACCGTGATGTCACCCAGTATGGGTCCCTGCCTGAAGCCAGGCCTGGGGTTGGGGCTTGCATGCAAGCACCTCGTGGCCAGGCCTTTGCCCACGGGGCCCGGATGGGCTCTGCCCGAACAGGCTTGAGCCTGAGCTTGGAGGTTGAGAGGTACCGTCTAGATATAGTCAGGCTCACCTCCCTGCACAGCTCGGGCTCTGGAACCCAGCTCCTCGAGAGGGGCTCGACTCTCCACTTCTCTGGAGTTGCCTGCGGGGAGAGGTGGCGGGCTGGTGTGGGCTTGCTTATAGCCCCACAGCTCAGCCGCCATGTGTTGGAGTTTACCCCAGTGAATGAGAGGGTCGCGTCCCTGCACCTTCAGGTCAGGGACAGGTCTCTGACTGTTGTCTCAGCCTATGGGCTGAACAGCAGTGCAGCAGTTCTACAGGGGGACTTCAACGCCCACCTGGGCAACAACAGGGTGATTGGGATGAACGGCCTCCCCGATCTGAACCCGAGTGGTGTTCTGTTATTGGACTTCTGTGCTAGTCACGGTTTGTCCATAACGAACACCATGTTCAAGCACAGGGTGTCCACAATTGCACGTGGCACCAGGACACCCTAGGCCGGAGGTCAATGATTGACTCTGTAGTCATGTGATCTGACCTCACACAACTACAAAGTCGATCATCGACCTTTGGCCTTAGAGGGTTGCACCAACACTTACGAGTCACCTTATGCTCGAACATGGTGTTTTTTTATGGCCAATCCATTACTATCACAAAAGTCCAATAACAGAACACCACTCAGGTCCAAATCAGCCGGGCCATTCCTCCCAGTCACCCCCCACCAGGTTTCTCCATCATTGCCCACATGAGTGTTGAAGTTGCCCGGGAGAACTATTGAATCTCCAGATGGCACCCCTTCCAGTATACCACACAGAGACTCCAAGAAGGCCAAGTACTCTGAGCTGCTATTCGGTACATAAACACAGTCAGTTTCCCTTCCACAACAGGCAGTCACAGAGAGGTGACCCTCTCATTCTCCAGGGAGAAGTTCCAACAAAGCGGCACCCAGCCAGGGATTTGAGTATCCCCATACCTGCTGGGCACTTCTCACCTTGGGCAACTTCGGACAGGGAGAGAGTCCAACCTCTCTCCAGGAGTTTGGTTCCAGAACCCTTGCTGTGGAGGTGAGCCCAGCTAAATCTACCCAGTACCCCTCCACCAGTTTAGGTTCCTTTCCCACCAATGAGGCAATGTACCACATCCCCACAACCAGTATACACCAGTAAGAGGCAGCATGCCTAGATGCCCACTCCTGCGTACTGCCCGATGTACATATCACCCAACCCTGATTTTTATCCCTACTCCTTTCGACTTTAATGCCTTGATAATTAGTTACAAAGCTTTGGTCTATGTGCCACCATTTTGTATTTGTGTGCAGCCTGATCCATGAGGCCATATTGTAAGTTGTTAAGTCCAGTAGCTTATCTCTTTGTGAAAGCAGAGAACATTAAGTCTCATTCTTTTGCCTTATGAAATTGAAAACAAATCTGTTCAGGAACTTTATGCATGCATGGTTGTCTGTCTCTCTGTGTTAACAATATGATTGACTGGTAACCTTTCACAGTGTAGCCCACCTCTTGCCCAGTGTTAGCTGGGATATCCAACCGTGGCCTTCGGCATTGTGACACGTTCACCAAGTGTGGCCCACATTACTAACAGGGGACATTTTTCGGGTCCCTTTCAGCAATGCTTTAAATCATGCTAAAATCATGTCTAAGACCTTGAAGACGGAAGTTTTATAGTTTTTGTCAAGTGGGGACACATACACAGGTGTGTGTGTGTGTGTGTATGTGTGTGTGTAAATATGCGCCCTCAGTTAAGCCTCTGTAGACAGGAGCATGTATTTCAATGACCCATTCACATTTGACACACTCTTCACACTCTTCCATTAATTGAATAGCTTGCTGCCCCAGGGAGGCTTTGAGGTTGTAGAAGGGCTTTTTAACACACTACTTACTGAGGGAACCAATCTCTTTAGACATGATTTAATTTTTGTTAACAGTAATGGATGTCCTAACTAGCTTCAGACTTCCCATTACATTATAATTAAGGGTTGCCCAGAAGCCAGGGCAAAAGTGAGTATCTAAAAGACCTAAAGAAAATTTAAACAGTTATTAAAAATATAAAACCAGTATAATAATAAACATAAAATATTGTCAGTGATAGGATAATTCCTTTTCTTAATTAATACAGAAGGATTTTTTTTTAAACAAACAAATTCAGAAAACACCCTGATCACATCTCAGTACAACAGAATTTCAGCCAATTTAACTTGTTTCTATGGTTAGTACATTTAAAGATGTGTGTTGATGCATATGATGAAAAACAAAGGTCAACACAAGTCCCCTGTTTGGTTCATAATGACACGGGGCCCCACTTAAGTAGCATGGAGTGATGCACACACTCCACAATGGATAGGTATAAAAATAATGAAAAAAATAGTGGGTGTCTAGAAATAATGGTCTAAAGCTATTACAATTAAATAATTAAACTATAACAATCATCAAACCATGACTGAATACAAAGCTGAAACCTAACTTTCTGCTCATGTTTTACCTGCATTGTCGTGAATGTGCAGAGCCTGAACCTATTGTCATTTCCTGCTATAACCTGCTTCAGTGTTTTTATATTTTTAGTGAAGTTGCACCAGGATGGTTGGCACTGAACCTTTTGAATAGAGGGAGATAATCACAACATTCCTACATCAGTGTAGTAAGAATATACAATGAGACCTAGCTGGAATATTGACATTACTTGTTTTGTTATACTGCACAAATTTAAATAATTGAAAAAGTAAATTGTTAAATATTCTGCGACCTGATAAAATATAAGTTAATTCATATTTCAGACAAGAAGGTCCACTGTTGGTTGGTATTACAGTTTTTCTCCATTGGTTTGGCTCATTTCTTGAAACTGAAATTACATTCTCAAAACAACATGGACAAACCTCCAAACTACTAGGCAATTGTTCACAACAGACTGGCTTTTCTCCTTCATTTCATCAAATTGCAAATGTCTTAGTACATCTCTCAATGTCTCAGTACATCTTTGCAAATGATTCAGTACAGGTAGCCTACATTTAGCACAATTTCCAAGTGAGTAGATCTTGTTGATCTAAACTGATTGTTGACTTCTCAGTCTAATGGTCGTTCACTCCAAAACATGTCAGCATCATTTCATTGTATAAGTCATCACATGCACAATAGTCTGTTCAGTTGTCAGGATTAGTCAAGAACATACGGTCGCCAGGAGAGGGAGGGTGAGGATAGCTTTATTTACAGCACTGTAGGGTACATATAATGTTTCTTGTTTTTTGTTTATGTGCGTATAGACGACACGGCTCGTTACCACGTGACCCACACACCTGCACCTTAATAACACCTTGCACTTTGCACTGAGCACTTTAGATATTCATATTGCACTTTATTATGCACACTTCACTTTAAGAACGCTAATTTGCACAAAAGCAATTTGCACACAATTGTCGTTTTTAACAAAATAATTTATTAAAACTTTTTAATGTTGCCCCGTAGAGCCAGTCGGGGACGTCACTTCCGGTGATGGCGGCTTCCGGTGCATTGAACCCGCACACCCCAGTCATTGCTTTGTACCTTGACGGCCACAGTGACCTGAAGCCTGACTTCCGCCTCTACAGAGCCACAATTGAACACCTAACCCACATCCTCCGATCTCCATGTGACCATGGCTGGGGTCAAGAGATAGAGGTCCTGGTGTTTCTCTTTTGGCTCGCAAGTGCAACCTCCTATGGTGTTGTGTGTAGAGCGTTTGGCATCCCACGCTCTACAGTGCATGACATTGTTCACAAGGTTGTAGACAAAATAATACAGCTGAAAAACAGGGTCATCTGCTTTCCCAAACCAGAGGAGCTTCAAACGGTTGGTGCTGGCTTTGAGCGACTGGCTGGATCTGCAGCATTTGGAAGGGTTGTAGGCAGCATTGATGGTTGTCACATTAGAATTAAGCCACCAAGTGCTGATGCCCAGTGCTACTTCAACAGAAAACTGTTTTATTCCATCCAAATGCAAGCAGTGTGTGACCACCAATGTCAGTTTCTGGACATATTTGTGGGCTACCCAGGTTCTGTCCATAACTCCAGAGTCCTGAAAAACAGCCCACTGTTTGTTGATAAATTGTACCCACCTCACGGCTACTGCATACTTGGAGATGGTGGATATCCATGTATATCAGAGCCAATTACGGTCATCACACCCTACAGAGAGCCCACGAGGAATCCAGTGGCAGCCAGGTTTAACAGACACCATGCAAAGGCACGGTCTGTTATTGAAAGGGCTTTCGACATCATGAAGACCAGGTGGCGATCTGTGTTTTTCAAGGCTCTGGAAGTGTATCCTGTTTTTTCTGTGAGGGTGATTGCATGTTGTGCTATTTTGCACAACTTTTGTCTCCGGGATGGAGACATAGTTGAGCCTGAGGAAGAGGCAATGGGGCCAGATGTTGAAGGTGGTCAGCTTCACCCAGACTTCCAGTGTGGTGAGCAGCTGCGTGGACGCATCGCTGCTGCTCTGTCGGCACCGAACATCACTCCTGATGCGCTTCATGACCACAACTACAACTGAGACACAAAACACTTTCATATGTGCTGTTTTGAAGTTTCATCCATGTAAATAGTTTAAATTGGTTAAATTTAGTGATAGTGTAAATGTTTCCTTGTTAGAATTTGCTTGGTAGAACATAGTTTTGATCAGTCAGTGCTCTTTTTTAAATCAATTTTATTTGTACATAATTCAAACAAACAATTTAATTAAGTTTTACATTTTATCAACAATTCTTTCTAATAAACTTAAAAGTCTCTCCTCCCTCGCCTCATCTCGCCTGGCCCTCTCCTCTGCCCTCTCCAGCAGCTCCAGGACAGGGTCTCGCCGCTGCCTCTTTGCTGGCCTTGGCTCGTCTGGCCCTGACTCTGCCTCTGACTCTGTCCCTGTCTGCTGTTGTCTCTCAGGTGGCACTGAATAGATGCCACACCAGAAATGGAAGGGTTCTCCCCCCAGGCTGAGGCAATCAGGTAGGGGGGGCCGAATGGATGGCCTCCCTCCTATTGCCTCATCCATGAGGTAGAACCACTTCCATGTTCCGGCTGTGGGTTCCCCTGATTCAGTGCCACTCCCTGTTGGCGGCCTCCTAAGCTCCTGCACACATAACAGTTTTTATATGCAATAGGTGATACTTTATGATAAATGTGTAAATCATGTACATTATTTACATGCACTTAAAAGCTTTACCTCAGTATAAATTCACCATCTTTATTAAAAAGTCTTACCAACAAAAATTTGCTGTGCACAATTAATGGAGTGTTCACTTCAAATGCACTTCAGAGCAAAGAGAACAGTAACTGTGACCTTCCATATATGCTTCTATCACCTAAGACTATAAGTAAATGCAGTAAATCCAAACCTTGTATGTCTTTTTAAGATTTTCCCACTTCTTTGTTGCTCTGGCAGGACTCACCAGACCAGCAAGACCCATATCTTTCAACACAGCTCTACAAGATATAATAGTATAGAATATTATAATGAAATCATTGAAACGTGTATAGAGACATCAAACGGGCCTACTGCCGTCAGTAACAATGATAGTGGACAATAATTTAGTTATAAGTTAAAAGTTCTACTTTTGTTGTAAATACACAGAACACTTGATTTCTTCACAGGAGTTTGACGTTACTCACTCCCATCCAGCTGCTGAGGCAAAACGCCTCCCTGAGAACAGGTGCTCCTTTTCACCTCTTAGGCGAATTAATTTTGCCACATCTTCATCAGTCCCTTCGGAGAGAAAAGAAATTTACGATCAGTTGTGCGGTGCACCAATGCAGTTTCACAACGTACCAATTAGAGATTACCATCTACTGATCCACTGTATATTTAGCGGCGACGACAGTATAGAGGAGGCTAAGCTAACGTTAGCGAGCTCAGTAGCTCGCTAGCCATGATCCGTGCTGTATAAACGTAGCACAAACACGTCAAATTTATTACACGGCTGAGAGACAGGTAAGACAAAAATAACAATACAACCTAAACAGTAAATTACTTACATTTGTACGAAAAGTTTTCTTGCTCTCGTCCGTCTCGTCCGTCTGCCATTTTCCTCCGCGCAATGCATGATGGTACATATTGCTTGGTTAGTGACCATCGGATGCACGCTACTTTTTACGGTGCATTGTGGGATATTTTGAGTGCACTATATAGGGTGCGACATTTGTAACTTAACATTCGGACACTACTACAAAATGGCGTGCGCCCTATGTAGTGCACTATATAGGGCATAGGGGGCGATTTCGGACACAGCCCTTGTGTCTAGGCGGGCGGCGTCTGGCCAAAAGACTCCCGGGAGGACCAGACGCCGCTGAAGAACGTTCTGGCCTGGGCCAAGGGGGAGTGACGTCACCGGGGTGGATGTAATATTTTAGATCGTTTATTTAGTTAGTTTATGGTTTTGGTGGGTTTATTTATAGTTGGTTTATGGTTTTATAGTAGAGGGTTTTAACTTAGTGTTGAGAAGGCTAATGTTAAGGTAACACCCCCAAGAAATAGAATGGTTTTATCCAATCTAGTAGAGCATACAAAAGGCGCCAAATACCATCACTTGTGGTTCTGCTGCTGGAGAAGCCACATCCTGATTTTATCCTCTACTGCACCTTATTGCACATGCACTTTTTTTTTGTTATTTGCACATTTTGGAAAATAAAAAGAAGAAAAGAAGTGGACCACCCCAGAAAAACTGTTCTGCCTGACTTTTTTAAAACTCACATCCAACCGCCCGGCGATCCTGCTTTCAATGTGTTTATATTACAGTATGTTATGCTGTATAGATTTTCTTTTTACTCTGATGTATGAAAGTTACTTTATGTGTGTGAGTGCAGTTTTTCTCGATTGTTTACACACATTTTCTGAAATCATGTGTCATACTCTCAGAATTCTACACACAAATCAGAAAACACACACACAATGAGCAAAACCCCTCAATTATCCTGCAAAATGAAACTTTACATTCAAAACAATGTTATTTCGGGCGCCCTGATAGCCTAATGGTTATGTCGTATGACCCAAGTGCAGCGGCTGTCCTGGTTCGATTCTGACCTCAGGCCTTTATAGCATGTCCTTCCTGACTCTCTCCTGTATCCTACTCTATCCACTGTCCTATCTAATAAAGACATAAAAGGCCCAAAAAAACCCTTAAAAAAAATGTTATTTCTTCTCAAAATGGTATTTTGTTTTCAAATGACGCAAACCATCATATGAATAGACATTTATAAGAACCAGTTGAACACTGATGTGCTCAAAGTAAAACACTATGATGAATGGAAAACACTTCGTCTCCATTCATCATAATGACTTAGGCCTTTTTTGTTCAGTGTTACACTCACTACAGACAGTACATACATAAGTGTGTTGTAAAATATTTTAGAATATTGTTTTTTTGTACTCAGAACACACAATTAGATGGAAACAAATATATTTGATTTTTCCCTCAAAAACAATGTACACAGTGAACACCCCAACCAACACAAAGTTGCACATACAGTGGTCTACATACAAACAACAGAAGAATTTACTGTATACAGTTACAGTAAAAAAAAACAAAAAAAACAACTATGCTGCATCCTCCCTTCTGTTTCAGTCTGGCCACAGCACCTCATCCACATCACAGTCAATGTTTTCCCTGGCCAAGCAGTGGGGAAATATCAACTAGCATGGCAAATCAAGCCATGAAAGCATCAACTGCTATATCTCCACATGCATCTTCCATAGCTTGGTCAGGGGTATACACATTTGTATATTCAGTCATACACTTTCCATCTCAAGGCAGAAAAAAATCCTCAGTAGGATTGAGGAATGGAGAATATGCTAAGCTCTGACTGCTAATTGAAAAACCGTGTGACAGGTGTTTGTCCACGTGATGAGTCAGTGTGCATAGTAGGGCAATTAACTTTAGAATTTTGAATGACAGTGTGTTCCTTGTGAAACCAAGAGATTTTCTTCATGAAAATTGTGCCAAATGCAGAGAATTGTGTGTAGGGTTCTGAAAGAAGTGTGTTTTAGAACTGCATTTTGAGTGTAAAGAAAGAATTTTGCTTGTAGTTTAGCAGAACTGGTTCAGGGGGTCGGTGCATGAGTTACATGTTGTGGTCATTGTGTCTAAAGTACCAGTATTTGTGTGTAAACAATTGAGAAAGACTGTAAAAAGTTACAATTTCCTTGGCAGTATGAGTGAAATGTGTAACGTCAAACCTTGGAGACTACTCTTACCATGAAATCCTATTTTTTCAGTTTTATACACAATTGTATTCTGTTAGCTAGACAAACAAAAACTAGCACAGTAACCATTGTGAATGAAGGACTGGGCTCAGACTGAGAGGTGGACATGAGGGGTATTTCATTGGTCATCTGCCATAGTGACAAAACATCTAAACATTTTGACTTGCAGTGCTCACACAATGCCAAAGGGACGATGCATTTTGGAGGCACTGACTGTTCATATGAGAACAGAATTTAGTTTTGACCAGTCGTGTGAACTGTTTTGGGAGAGATATGAGCTTTTGCAGGTGAACCATGGTGTTGTGCTGAACCATCCAGGTTATTTTGGCAAAAGCACCAAGAGTATTGAGAACGTCCGGTCTGGTTCAAGAAATGAGCCAAAGCAGTTGAGAAGGATCCTTGCACTTTTGGTTGCACTGACTATTTATATGAGAAAGGAACTTAGTTTTGAAGCATGAGTAAACAGTTTTGGGAGAGATATGAGCTTTTGTGAGCTATGGTGTTGTGCTGAACTGTAAGAATGTTTTGCTAAATGATCTTAGAGTTTTGAGAATGTAATTTCTGTTTCAAGAAATGAGCCAAACCAATGGAGAAAAACTGTAAATGACAGGAGACCCCTGTTTGATGGCACAGAATGAAACAGGTTCCCTCTCAGATAATACAATGATGGTCAAACTCCTGCATGTGTGTATCAACAGAAGAAGACACAAGCCTAGCAAGCACCAGCACAGCTGACACATAAGCTTTTTGAATGAAGGGAGATAATCACAACAGTCCTAAATCAGTAGAGCGTCAATATGCTATGAGACCTACGTGGAATATTGACATTAAGGTACTAGCTTTATTATAATATATACATTCAAATAACAAATGAGTAAATTATTAAACATTCTAAATGAAGATGAAATGAAAGTTCATCCATAATTTAGACAAGATGATCCCATGTTGGTTGGTATTAAATTATAGGAGTACCCTGTTTGATTGCACAGAGTGACATAGGTTCCCTCTTAGATAGCACTGAGCAATATTCACACTCCGGCATTTGTGTATTGACAGAAGAAGACACATGCCTAACAAATGATTTCATTTAGGAAAGATTTTCATCTGCAACGTTACCATGCTTAAAATATTAGGGACGGATATAACAAGCTTTTAAGTGTGGCAGGGTCTGTTTTTTTCTATATATTTTTGTGCAGCCTTGCTGAGGGAGCTTGTAAATGAAAGTTGGCTGTAGTCTTAGGTGTGTTTTGAGGTAGATGATCAATGTGAACTGAAAAGTAGATTTGTAGTTTATTTGCACTCCATTGTCTGAATGACTGGCCTACCACGGGAAGTTTTAAGACTTTAGGGAGCATATTTAACAGATAACTTACTGAAAGCACTAAGTCTTAAAACATTATTTGATACATGTTATTGTAATATACATATGCTCAAACTGAAGTTCAACTAGTTTCCAACTTGAAATAAAATTAAGTTCAAACCACAGTCCGGGGGAAAAGTAGGATTTTATAAAAGGGATTTAGATTTGAAGTTAAAATACAATTAAAAATTTACTTGTCATCCATGATTTTTCTTTTACTTTTTCTTTTTAACGAACCACTAAAATGCTGATGTTTGACCTTTTACTAAACTTCTACAATTTTTTAGTTGTAGACTAAAACTCCTCTGATCAGTTTTCACAAGTGCAGAATTTTAATCAGTTTTACATGTACATGTACACTTTTTATATACAAGAATGTGTGTTGATGTTAGGTTTAAAACCTGAAAATACACACAGCACAGGAAGGAAGACAGTACTCACAAGCTCAGGTCTTTTACTTGCGCACAAGGAGAGAACGGACACTACAGCTCTGCAGTATGCATCGCTACAGCGTTCCAGATCTCTGGTTAGTCCGTCCGTCCTTGGCTCTTTTATTTGGTAAACAAGAGTCAGGATAAGATAAGTGTCACATACACAATCTTACTGGGTCAGGTCTCTGTGTTCTTTACTGTGAGGAGACACAGCTTGGAATGTTTTATGGTGATTCATGGTTGGTGACATGTAGACTTTAAAGTCCTGACAGTCACTCAATGATTACCTAATAAGAGTAATTCTTAACATAAGAACAATTCTTCTAACATTTCCCTCCTGTTTATCATTGATGAATGTCAACGTCTCTTACGTCTAAATGTTGTACTAAAAATTGCGGTAACATTTGATTTGGGAATCACAAGAGCCAATAGTTTTGGCACGTCAATCAGGACAGGACCCATAAACACCCTCTCCTCTGTTGACAGTAGTCATAGCAACCGCACGCTACTACTGACACAACCACCCCCACCCCCGCCGCCGCCTGGCTGAGCATCTGCACCAGCGGCACGCCAGGACACTGCTACTGTGCCACCTGCTACTGTGCCAGGAGATATCCGCGCTAATGCCGTCGGACTCTGACGAATACCCTCGTCCTCGAGGGCGAGGGCGGCCACCGCGGCCGCACAACCCAAATATTCGGATATTTGTCAGCAACTGGACCAGAATATCCGGAGTTCACCTATTGCTATTCAGACCAACACAACAGACTATATTCAAAAAAGCCATATCACAAAGTGAGGCTGCTGTAAAGGCTAGTTTTATTGATATATATGTGTGTGTGTATATATATATATATATATATATATATATATATATATATATATATATATATATATATATATATATATATATATACACATATATATAGGCACACACACACACACACACATATATATCTGTGTATATACACATACACATGCACGCACGCACGCACGCGCGCACACACACACACACACATATATATATATATATATATATATATATATATCAATGTTGGCCCCCGACTTTGTCCAGGTTTTCAAATTTGGCCCACTGCGTATTTGAGTTTGACACCCCTGATGTAGATGATGAGAATGACTGCCTCAACTCTGCTCTTTGTTCATTGTTAGACTCAGTTGGTTTTTCTAAAAATGTTAATAAACTAACTCACTGTTTCACGGTCTTGATCTTTTTTTTGACATATGGCATAGAAATTGAATTGTTCACTGTTTTTCAACAAAACTATATTTTGTCTGATCATTTTTAAATAACATTTGAATTTACAATAATGGACTATGGAGCTTTTATCAAGAAGTTTCATTACAGCTCCTCTAGTGTTAGTTCCACACAGGTGGCCCCTCTGAAAAAGAAGGCAATAAATGATTTAAAAAAGGGCTTCCATGGTTTAATGAACAACTGTGCATCTTAAAACAGAGTTTAAGAAGACTTAAAGGCAATGGCGTTCTACAAACTCAAAAAACTTCATCTAGCCTGGAAAGATAATTTTATTGCATGTAAAAAAGCGACTTGTAGGACAAGAACTGCCTATTATTCATCTTTAATTGAGGAAAACAAGAACAACCCCAGGTTTCTTTTCAGCACTGTAGCCAGGCTGACAAAGAGTCACAGCTCTGTGGAGCCTTGTGTTCCTTTAGCTCTCAGAAGGGAAGACTTCATGGCCTTCTTCACAAATAAAGTTTTGAATATTAGACAAAAAATCATGATCATGTCTTTAGGAGCAGCAGCTCTGGAAGAGTCCATAGGACCAGATTAATACTTGGACTACTTCGCTGCTGTAAATCTGTCAGAGCTCACATCAATAGTAAATTCCTTTAAACCAGCAACATGTCTGTTAGAACCCATCCCTACTAGATTGTTCAAGGAACTCTTTCCTTTAATTAACACTGCAGTTTTAAATATCATCAACCTCTCTTTACTAACAGGCTATGTACCACATGTGCCATTTCTCAAAAAGCCTACCCTCGATCCAGATGTTTTAGCCAATTATAGTCCCATATCCAGGGCTGCAAAGTGGCCCGGTGGTTAGCAGCGTCGCCTCACAGCTAGAAGATCCCCAGTTCGCCTGGGATTTTTCTGTGTGGAGTTTGCATGTTCTCCCTGTGCATGCATGGGTTTTCACCAGGTACTCCGGCTTCCTCCCACAGTCCAAAAACATGCTGAGGTTAATTGATTATTCTAAATTGTCCGTAGGTGTGAATGTGAGTGTGCTCGGTTGTCTGTCTCTATATGTATCCCTGCGATAGGCGGGCGACCTGCAAGGGTGTCCCCTGCATTCGCCAGAGTCGGCTGGGATAGGCTCCAGCTCCCTCGCGACCCTACAGAGGATTAAGTGGTGTACAGATGATGGATGGATGGATAGTCCCATATCTAACCTCCCTTTTATTTCTAAAGTTCTTGAAAAAGTTGTTACTAGCCAATTATGTGATTGTCTGCATAGAAATGGTTTGTCTGAAGGGTTTCAGTCAGGATTTAGAATCGATCATAGTACAGAGACAGCACTGGTGAAGGTCACTAATGATCTTCTAATAGCTTAAGACAGTAGACGAGCAACTTTACTTGTTTTGTTGGATCTCAGTGTTGCATTTGATACAGTTGATCACAGCATCTTATTACAGAGACTGGAACATCTTATTGGGATTAAAGAAACCGCTCTAAAGTGGTTTAAATCATATTTATCAGACAGATTCCAGTTTGTTCATGTTAATGACAATTCTTTGACCCACAGTTAGTTATGGAGTTCCACAGGGTTCTGTGTTAGGATCATTATTATTTACTTTGTACATACTTCCCCTAGGAAAAATTATAAGGAAGCATGGCATAAATTCCCATTGTTATGCAGATGATACCCAGTTATATTTATCTATGAAGCCAAATGAAACCAATCCATTGGTCAAACTGCAAGCAATTCTGATGGACATAAAGGTCTGGATGACTTGTAATTTTCTTCATTTAAATTCAGACAAAATGGAGGTTGTTGTATTTGGCTCTAAACACCTCAGAAACATACTATCTAATCAGATAGTTACCCTAGATGGCATTGTCTTAGCCTCCAGTTCTACTGTAAAAAACCTTGGAGTTATTTTTGATCAGGATATGTCATTCAACTTACATATAAAACAAGTCTGTAGGACAGCATTCTTTCATCTATGTAATATTTTAAAAAACAGGAATATCTTGTCTCAGAGTGATGCTAAGAAACTAGTCCATGCATTTGTAACCTCTAGGCTGGACTATTGGAATTCCTTAATATCAGGATATCCTTGTATCTCTTTTAGAAACCTCCAGCTGATACAAAATGCTGGAGCCAGAGTTCTGACAGGAACCAGTAAAAGAGATCTTATTTCTCCTGTATCAGCCTCTTTTCATTGACTCCTTGTAAAATCCAGGATAGAATTTAAAATCCTGCTTCTAACATATAAAACTGTTGATGACCAAGCTCCATCTTATCTTAAGGACCTTATTGTACCTTATGATCCCAACAGAGCCCTTTGCTATGAGACTTCAGGTTTATTTGTTGTTCTCAGAGTTTTAGAAGTAGAATGGGAGGCAGAGCCTTCAATTATCAGGCTCCTCTGTTGTGGAATCAGCTCCCAGTTTGGGTTCAGGAGGCAGACACCCTCTCTACTTTTAAGATTCGGCTTAAAACTTTCCTCTTTGATAAAGCTTATAGTTAGGGCTGCTCAGGATCATCTCAGCTGTCCCTTAGTTATGCTGCTATAGGTTTAGACTGCTGGGGGATTCGCATGATGCGCTGGGCTCCTATTCTCTCCTCTCTTCTCTCTATATTGTTATATAGCACCATCAGATATCCCTAATATGTGTTTCTCCCGAGGTCTTGTGTCCTGTGCTTGTTCTCTCTGTGGATGTCTCTGGATCTGGAGCTACACGTCCCTGATCTGCAGACGGTGGCCTCACCTGCTGCCCTGCCATCCCCACCCCAACCTCTCCTGCTATCCTCTCCTCCCTCATCCCCACTCCCAAACCAACCGGTCGAGGCAGATGGCCGCCTTACCTGAGCCTGGTTCTGCCTGAATTGTTTTCCCCCTAGCTATCCTAGGGGTTTGGGTTTTTTTTTGTTCCTTCCCACATGTTGCCAAAAGCAACTTTGGATTGTTGGGTTTTCTGTTTTCTGTTCTTCTTTACTATGTTCAGCATTATGAGATGACATGTGGTAAATATTATATAAATAAAATTGAATTTAACATGTACTGAATTTTCAGTGTTTACAAAATCATAAATAAACTTGTTTTTTAAGTATTCAGACAATTTAATAAACTTGCTATTAGTTTAGATTTAGTCTTTTGTGTGTTATTGTCTTATTGTGTATTATACATCACTTGATTTACTGTCAAACCTCACGTGTAACAAATATTATGCCAGTACCATGGCTTTCTCCGCTACTGTTGTGGTTATGTCTGAATCAAGCTGTGAGGAACAATAACATAAAAGGAACCTGTGTCTGAATGTCAGAATGCCATCACTTAAACTGCAAATGGTTAAATTTTAGCAACTGTCTTTAACAAGGACCTTACAGAGTTTTGTCCAAAAGGTCTCTATAGTCATTGCTAGTTGCTTAAAAAAATTGTCATCATCAGCATCATAAAAGTAGCTAAATCTACTGTGAAGGTTGCAAATTTATTTTGGAATTTTGTATTACTCAAAGCATGTTTTAAGGCTAAGATGTAACTCTGTTTCAGGCACCATGGCTGCTGGACTGAGGCCAGTGATTTTGCTGCTGTTTGTATTCTGTTGTTGGCAACTTACCACAGGCAAAGAAGGAAAATCCACAAAAAAGGGAAAGAAAGGAAAGCAAGTCGTCTGTCCATCGTGAGTAAAAGTACTATTTTCTCCATATATGTGATTTCTAAATAAGTTCTTTTACTATCAATGTGATCTTCATCTTTGTGTTCATTGCAATGCCAAACTATGCAGATTTTTTCAGATGCATTTGTAAATACATATGCAGTCTTGCACAATCATGAAAACAGAGAAGGAATCTGGCCAGGGACCTTTGTTTGACGTTTTGATGTTCAGCCCAAATTGTTTGGTAATGTGAGGGGTTTAAAGATTCAGTCTATCCAGTGCGATAACCTTACAAACATTCTGTTGTAATAAATAATAAAATTATTAATAATATTAAAGTTTATTTCTATAGCATCTTTCACAACTGGAGTTACAAGTTGTACATTTTTTTTAATTAAACAAAGCATTAGAAAATGACAATAAAACAAAAAGAAGATAATAAAACATCAGCAAAGATCTTCAAACCCTATATAACCCTGATATACAAATGTTTTTGTCCAACAGGTATGGAGAGAGATGAGAAGGTAGAATGAAAAGAGCGGAAAGGACAGAAAAATTTTCTTTATATTACAGGCTTGTCTATTTTCACAGTTTAAGTAAAGATGCTGTTGTTGAGAAGCAGCAGTAAACTATAAAACTCATTGCTATGAGTACCCAGACAGATCAGCAGAAAATGGCAGTGACTACACGCCAGTACAGCAAAAAAGGCATTCACTTGCTTGGACAACACCATCAATTTCAAACTTGATTGTTTAGTGGATGCAAATGACCGTTATGTTGGTGATGACTCAGTTGAGCTGATGCGATGTGGGAAAAGATTAGTCGGAGATCAGCAGCAGCTCCCAGGCCAGCGGACCCCCAAAAGGCTTCCCATAAGAATGAAACAAGGAGTATGCATAACATAGGCCTCGAGGGTTGGAAAGGATGAGAAGTGGATACACCTGAGGCCCATGGCCTTGATTAGGTGGTCCAGAACCCCTTGGCTGGAAGCTACATCAATACAGAAGGAGTGGCCAGAGAACATGCTAGGATTCTGGATGTCTTCAGGACTTGCATGAAGTGGAAGAGCAATCGGGATAAGGTTGTGACTTGCCCGGTGTTATGTAACAAACTGAGGCTCGGTAGACTAAGCGTCCTGAGATTTTCTGGTTTGTATTTGGTGTACTAGAGATTTGTAAGAGCTCAGGTGTGAATCTTGTTTGTGATGGGAATTGGATTACGTGCTTGATTGGTTCATTTGAGTGAGCAGACCGGCGGTACTATGTGGTGTTCTGCTGGAAAACCTTGGATTTTGGCATCCATGTTGATGAGACTTAGACACCCAAATTAAAATTGTCCCAGAACAAGCACACTCCATCATGCAAATGGAAATTCCAAATGTCACTGGCCTACCCCTGCAGGAAAATACACCCCACCACATGGCAACAACGTCAAACAATCATGAACATCTTGAGGAACATGACAATGGCCCAAAATGTTGATTTGACCCCCAATCCAGAGGCCCTTGTCCTTATATCTGGGGATTTTAATCATGTTTCCCTGGTTTCTGTCTTGCCCACTTTCCATCAGTTTGTGGAATGTGCCACCCGGGACAGTAGAACTCTAGACTTGCTTTATGCTAATTCCAAGGACGCATACAGCTCCACTGCTTTGCCCCCCCTTGGCCGATCGGATCATAACCTTATCTGGATGTCACCGGAGTATGTCCCTGTTGTGAAGAGGCTTCCTGTTTCCACTAGAACTGTAAGGAAGTGGAGCCAGGGGGCCACTGAGGCGCTGCAGGACTGCTTTGGCACTACAGACTGGGACGTGCTCTGTCAGGACCATGGGGAGGACATCAACAGTTTAACGGACTGCATCACAGACTACATCAACTTCTGTGAGGATGTAACTGTACCCACTCAGACTGTCAGCTGTTATCCTAACAACAAGCCCTGGATCACCAGTCAGTTGAAAGGCCTCCTTAATCAGAAGAAGCAGGCCTTTGCATCTTGTGATAAGGACTTGTTAAAAAGGATACAGTGGCAGATCAAGATCAAGCTAAGGCAGTGTAGAGACGCTTATGCGAGAAAGCTCGAGGCTAAGCTCCAACAGAACAATACCAGGGAGGTTTGGAGGGGTGTTAAGTCCATCACTGGCTTTAACACCAAAGCCAAACAACAGGATGGTGGAGAGGACATGGCTGAACGACTCAGTCTGCATTTCAACAGATTTAGTCTCTCACCTCCTGTTGCCCCCTCCTCCTCCCCTCCTGCATTCACACCTCCTGGACCGACTACACACACCTCCCCACAGAGCACTCAGACGGACAATCAACAACCCACACCTTCAGCCCCCCTGTCCCAGCTCAACACCTCCGCCCCCCTACCTGCCCCCACCCCCACGGAGGAAACTGGCCCTCTGACTTTGACAGCTGGCCAGGTGAGGAAGCAGCTGGAAAAGGTCCGTCAAAACAAGTCTCCTGGACCGGACCGGGTCAACCCACGGGTCCTGAAGACTTGTGCTGCTCAGCAGACTGGAGTACTGCACCTCATCTTCAACCTGAGTCTGAAGCTGGAGAAGATACCGGTGCTGTGGAAGACCTCCTGTATAGTACCGGTACCAAAGAGGCCCGTCCCATCTGGTCTCAATGACTTCAGACCGGTTGCACTGACATCCCATGTGATGAAAGTGTTTGAGAGACTCATCCTGGCTCAGCTGAGGCCCCTCGTGTCATCTGCCCTGGACCCTTTACAGTTTGCATATCAGGCTCAACTTAGTGTGGATGATGCTGTCATCTATCTTCTGCAGCGTGCTCACTCACACCTGGCTAGTGTTAAAGGCTCGGTGAGAATCATGTTTTTTGATTTCTCGAGTGCCTTTAACACTATTCAGCCCATTTTGATGAGTGGCAAGCTGCTCAGGATGGGTGTCAGCTCCTCCACAGTCTCCTGGATTGCTGACTACCTGTCTGGCAGGCCTCAGCACGTGCGGCTGGGGGACACCCTGTCTGATACTGTGGTCAGCAATGTAGGAGCTCCCCAAGGCACTGTCCTGTCTCCTTTCCTGTTCACTCTGTACACCTCTGATTTCCAGTACAGCTCCGGGTCCTGCCACCTGCAGAAGTTCTCTGATGACTCTGCGGTGGTGGGGTGTATCAGGGATGGACAGGAGCTGGAGTACAGGACACTGATTGCAGACTTTGTGGAGTGGTCCCAGGCAAACCATCTGCTCCTGAATGTGGACAAGACCAAGGAGCTGGTCATTAACTTTAGGAGGAAGAGGACACCCGTGGAGCTCATCACCATCCAGGGCTCAGAGGTGGAGATAGTAGACTGCAACAAATATCTGGGAGTCCATGTGAACGGCAGACTGGACTGGAGGGACAACTGCAACACTGTTTACAAGAAGGGCATGAGCAGACTGTACTTCCTGAGGAAGCTCAGGTCTTTTAATGTGTGCAGTAAACTGCTGGAGATCTTCTACCAGTGTGTGGTCTCCAGTGCTCTGTACTTCGCTGTGGCCTGCTGGGGCAGCAGTACCTCCAAAAGGGACATCTCTCGGATTGACAAACTGATCCGCAAAGCTGGACAGGTGGTTGGCTGTCAGCTGGAGACATTTGTGACAGTGAGGGACAGGAGGACACTGGACAAACTGCTCTCCATCATGGACAACCCTGCTCACCCACTTCACCGGACTCTAGATGGGCAAAGGAGCTCCTTCTCCAACAGACTCTTACAGCTGCGCTGTCACAGTGAGCGCTTCAAGAACACATTCATACCATTCTCTATACAGCAGTACAATAACTCCCCACTCTGTGACAGATAACTCACATTTATTTCACCACTGTGTAAACTGGCACTGCATTATAGTTATAGTTAGGGCCCGAAGCACTACAGTGCGTAGGACCCAATTGTTCCTGTAGTGTTTCTTTGGGGGGCGGTTTGGCGGTTTCTTTTTCTTACGCCACTTTGAACCCCAATTTGACCCCCTACACATGCTCAAAAACTCACCAAATTTGGCACACACATCAGGACCGGCGAAAAATTTGATATTTTGGGGGAATTACACATATGAATGGCAAAATGACTCAATAGCGCCACCTAGAAAATTGGGCTTTAGTGGAGTTAATACAGCTAGTTTCACGTAAACTCATAAAATTTGGTACACATGTAAAGTAGCCCAAGACAAAAAAAAATTCCCGCTGTTGAAATTTCAAAAAAAGCTCAACAGCACCCCCTACAGCGTGTGGTGCGCAGGCATTGGAATTTAACGAACTCCTCCCAGGATTTTTATCCGATCTTCACCAAATTCGCTGTGTGGCATCTATACCCCTCCAGGATGAAAAGTTATTAAAATCTTGTGGCTGCGTCACATGGTGTGGGCGTGGCATGGCGGCCATTTTGAACAAAAAAGCTAAACAGCGCCAACTAGAACACGTGGTGCGCAGGCATTGGAATTTAACAAACTCCTCCCAGGATTTTTATCCGATTTTCACCAAATTCGCTGTGTGGCATGTACACCCCTCCAGGATCAAAAGTTATTAAAATCTTTGGCTGCGTCACACGGTGTGGGCGTGGCATGGTGGCCATTTTGAACAGAAAAACTTAACGGAGCCCCGTGAAAAACGTGGTGCGCAGGAATTGGAATTTAACGAACTCCTCTCAGGATTTTTGTCCCATCTTCACCAAATTCGCTGTGTGGTATCTAGACCCCTCCAGGATGAAAAGTTATTAAAATCTCGTGGCTGCATCACACGGTGTGGGCGTGGCATGGCGGCCATTTTGAACAAAAAAGCTAAACAGCGCCAACTAGAAAACGTGGTGCACAGGCATTGGAATTTAATAAACTCCTCCCAGGATTTTTATCCAATTTTTCACCTAATTGGCTGTGTGGCATCTAGACCCCTCCAGGATGAAAAGTTATTAAAATCTTTTGGCTGCGTCCTACGGTGTGGGCGTGGCATGGCGGCCATTTTGAACAAAAAAGTTTAACATTGTACAATGGAACACGTTGTGCGCAGGCTTTGGAATTTATTGAACTCCTCCCAGGATTTTTGTTGTATCTTCACTAAATTGGCTGTCTGGCATCTATACCCCTCCAGGATGAAAAGTTATTAAAATTTCAGGCTGCGTCACACGGTGTGGGCGTGGCATGGCGGCCATTTTGAACAAAAAAGCTTAACGGTGCCCCTTAGAAAACGCTGTGCGCAGGCATTGGAATTTAACGAACTCCTCCCAGGATTTTTGTCCCATCTTCACCAAATTAGCTGTGTGGCATTTAAACTCTTCCAGGATGAAAAGTTATTAAAATCTTGTGGTTGCATCACACGGTGTGGGCGTGGCATGGCGGCCATTTTGAACAAAAAAGCTTAACATTGTACAATGGAACATGTTGTGCGCAGGCGTTGGAATTTAACGAACTCCTTCCAGTATTTTTGTCCAATTTTCACCAAATTCGCTGTGTGGCATCTAGACCCATCCAGGATGAAAAGTTATTAAAATCTAGTGGCTACGTCACACGGTGTGCGTGGCATGGCGGCCATTTTGAACAAAATCGCCATGTGCAACGAAATGGGTTTTGGGGGTGAAGGGATCCACGTAAAATCACCAAATCCACACAAAACCTCATTAATCTCAAGACCTAATATTTAATATACAATTCACGAATGGACGTGGTCAAGCGGCTCCACAGCGCCCCCTACAAATATTCAAATACTCATATAAAATCACTGCTTTATCCTACAAACATGAAATTTGGTACATACATATAGTATCCCAAGACCAACAGATTTGCACAGTCAAAATTCCAATCGGCTCTACGGCGCCCCCTAGACAAGGTCGTGTGAAGAGGAGTTTGGTGAGGAGCGAGGGCCCATCCGACGCTGCTTGCAGCTTTAATTATTATTATTATTATTGTTGTTATTATCATTATCATTAGTATTATTATTATTATTATTATATTATTATTATTTTATTTTTTTTATACTGATTACTCTATTACTTTATTTTATATCTTACTAGTGCTGTCCTTTTTTTTCTTTTATTACTGTTCTGAGCTACTGTGACAACAAAATTTCCCTTGTGGATGAATAAAGTCTGTCTAAGTCTAAGTCTAAGTCTAAGTCTAAACTTTCTACACCCCATTCTGAGCAAGCATCAACAGGAGTGGAACAAGTTTGATTGACAGAGGACCCACTGCACAACCCAGAGTATCCAAAAGATCCACTGCCAGTGTCCTGGTGCCAGACCCCATAGGACACCCTGATTCAATTCAATTCAGCTTTATTTATATAGCGCATATTTACAACACAGGTCATCACAAAGCACTTAACATTGTAAGAAGAGGTCCTCTTGTCCATGCCCAATAGTTCAGAGCATTTTTGACCACATAAGGAGGACTAACACAATATTAGACAGGTGGTCATAATGTTATGCTTGATCGGTGTATGTCTAGCTGTGAGACAATATATAACTCCACAGACTTTAGTAAAAAGCACCTATTAAACACTAAATATACAAATATATAAACAATGTAAGCTGCTCTACAGTTGTCCTGTCGACCGCACAAGCAGCGACCTGGAAGATTAATCTAATTAATTCTGATTAATTAATAAAACTGCCTGGAAGCAATGCAGCTGTCTGGTTATGTTGCTGCATTCAACAAGCAATGAAGGAAAGCAAAAAAAAAAAAAAAATGACAGATGGGGTGAGTCTGAGTTTATAGGATCATAAATGTCTCTGCCTCTTATATGGTTATCTGCCCATAGTTCTAATTGTGTGTAGGTTGCTTGGTTGTAGGTTTTTAATTCTTTAATTCAGTTAAAAAATTAAGATTTATTTTTGGCCTTTTATGCCTTTATTGAATTGGACAGTGGATAGAATTAGAAAAATGGAGACAGTGGGGAAGGACATGTGGTTAAATGTCCGAAGTTGGAATCAAACCCTGAACAACTGCTACGCCTCGGCACTTAGGTCACACAACATAACCATTAGGCTATCAGGGTGCCCCCTGTTAATTTTTTTAATACTTTTAGGGTGTAGTGTGGAGGACACATTTTATAATCTCACACTCAAGCTTACTTTCTTATAGTGTTTAATACAGTTTTTGGCATTATTACTTCAGCTGCAGCCCTAGCAGTTTTAAACAATCTTGAGAGAAAGTAAAGAACAAATGTAAAACGTGCTTTCTAAGTGTCTGTTTTCGGATTATCGCTAAACAAAGAGATATAGAACAATGAAATGGCTTTTGAAATTCCAGTTTTAAAAACTTGCCCCCATTAGGGACTCTCTCACAATCTGCACATCGAGCTCCATGAGATGATCAAAAAAAAAAAAAAACTGAGTCTATTTTCCAAGGGAACTGATTGGTCAGTAGGCATTGTTTGAATATGTGTTGATCTGTTATCTAGAACATAACCTGTACCGGAGCAGGTTTGGCATTTGGCATAAGTTACCATGGCGATACACCCCAGTAAGAAATGAACCACTGTCATAATCCTGAAAACTCAGAGTTAAACCTGAAGTTACCTTGCTATCCCCAAATCCTCCTTCATAGTACAGGCCTCTGGTCCAAGGCAGCCTTGCTGTTTAAACAAAGTTCCTGTAACTCAAATAGAACAAATTTACTTTACTTTTGGCTAAATTAATATTCCTTGCAGACATATCACATTCTCTTTACAATTAAAACATGATAAATAGTGAACAGAGTCTTAGACAGTATTGACTAAAATGTGTCAAATAACAGGCCAGAAAAAGGAAAAGATGTAAAAGATGTGTACTTGTCATATTATGACAACTATGATAAATGTGTAATTCAAGGTATGGTAGTTGTAAATTACATATACAAGTTAATTGTTTTCAACCTGGCAAGAGGTTGAAAATGTGCATTTTCCTTAACAGTTTTTTTTTCTTATAATGATTTAACACTTATTTAGCTTGAAAACCTCACTAAGATTAAAATCCCCTTTTCAGATGTGTCCTGTCCAAGATGGTCAGCAATGATGAAAAAAGCAAACACCACAAATAATACACACGTCTCTCATGTGACACACTTTATTAAAACACTTTTGCACTTGACCCAATCTTAAATTCCTTACTTTTACTTTATAAAAGTGATGTCATATGCATTCAACATTTAGGACTAGAAAAAGTACCTTTCCTATATTTCCAGTGTTTTAGATTTGGAAATGAATAATTTTCATCTATCATCTACTTTCATCATGTTATTTACTTTCCATTTTTTTCTATTTGCAGTCAGCTGTCACCAGAAGATTTGGCCCAGGTTCCAGCTAACTCTACCTCCAACATTTTGAACCGCCTAATGGTCAGTTATGACCCAAGAATAAGGCCTAACTTTCAAGGTAATGCTCTACTTTATACAAGTACTACACAGGACAAACTATTTCATCTCTGCTTGTTCATCAAGAGGCAAAATTTATTTTCCGAAAACTGATAGATTTTTAAAGTCTGGGCCCATGACTTTTTGTGTACAGATAGGCTTTTGTTTTTAAAGTAGAATATGTGGCTTTAATCTAATACACTATTTGTCAGTTTAAGCAAATATCTCCTCATGCTTTGCTAGCTAACCATTTTGTGTGCACACTGAAAAAAATCCATTGCTCATACTCACCCTTGACCCCACAACACAATTCTAGCATATCCTGTGCTCATGCACAGGATAGATTGGGGGTGGGAGAGAAGATGGAGAGAAAGGGGGAAGTTGCAATAAAATATGTAGTATTCGAACTATTCAAATGTGCAAACTAATTATCAATGAACTTCATGGAAAATAGCAGACTTATCTTTAAGACAGAATGCTTCTAGTTTGCTCAGTAGGTTGTTATCACCCCAATTTATGGTGGTCAAGGAACAAAAGTTGACACTTAGAAGTCAGAGTGGTTGGAGGTGGTGCATATTAGTGAAACTTCTGTCAGGAGCTTTGAG
This sequence comes from Dascyllus trimaculatus, assembly GCA_024666655.1. Lineage (NCBI taxonomy): Eukaryota > Metazoa > Chordata > Actinopteri > Pomacentridae > Dascyllus > Dascyllus trimaculatus. The sequence continues at coordinate 2,377,423 of CM045447.1, read as the reverse complement.
CTTGGAAATGGGATCATGGTTTAGATTTAAATGCATCCTTTCTATGTTTACCATATGTTATAAAGCTTCATTTTGTATTACAGGGTGAGAACTCTACAAGAGAGTTGTTCGAAACAAGCGTCAAACTTATTTTCATTAAAAGTCAAGTGATAGACTTTCCCATTTTTATCCAAATACAAAACATTTTAAGCAAATTTCTTAAAATGATCTGCAAGCAGTTACTTTATGTGGGAGATCCACAGCACTTACTATTTAATAATAACCTTAGTAACATAATTTTTCCACAGTTTCAAGAGAACATCGCAACTCACAACAGTTCTTCTGCTTAAATGCACAAAAAGAAGCCAATATTATTCAAAAATGATTCAAACTATGCATTTTTTGGTATGGAATGAAAAGTAGAAGCGAACCAAAGCAGATGAGGATAGAGGATGTGAGCAGAAAGAACACGAGGAGTGTGTGTGGTTGATTTGCTCTGTGAAGCTTCAAGCTACAACCAGATGTCCTTCTCTCCCTCTCTCTCTCTCTCTCTCTCTCTCTCTCTCTCTCTCTCTCACACACAAGCACACACACACACAAACATCCACACAAACACACACACACACACACACACACACACATTAGACACATTAGACACACACGTACATAACTTACATTATGCACATGTATGTTGAACTGTGTGATAAACAAAATGTCTCACGCTCTTATAACATTTAGGCAAAACATGCACATATTTGAGAGCACAGTCCCCAGACATGAGGTGTGTCACTTAGTTTGGGGTGCCAGATATACACACATATTTGAAATCTGATCTGATCTGATCTAATCTAATCTAATCTAATCTAATCTAATCACCTAAAACAATATCAAAAGGCTTAATAATAACTGTAGACATTTGTTGCAGTTTTCTTTAAACAAGTTGTTTCCTGCTTGTATGTGTGTTTGTAGATATTCCATTTGTAGACTTCATAGTGTGTATTCCTTACAGACCCTCTCTGGTGAAGTCAGTTAACATGGTCACATGGTGTGAAATAAGCAGCCAACACTGAGCATTTCCATCTTAAAACTGTAGTGTACCAATGACTCAAAAACATAGATGCAGACTTCTGAGGCTTTTACCTAAGTTTAAGGAACCAATGCCTTTACTGTGCAAATTAAGCTTTCCAAATCCTAATTTTTCTTCAGAATTGTCTTCTACTTCAAACTTATGGCTGAATAGGGATGGGACAAAATATCGATACAGTGATATATCGTCGTCCCTCCTCATGCGATATGAGTATTGATATGCTGGCGGCAAATATCAATACTTTAATCAATATAATAAGGTGTTCTATTAAGGCACTCTAAACTGTATCGCTGTATTGTGAAAGCAGCATCAGCCGCTTTCTCGGCTCGTGTGGCAGCAGCTTGTGCGAGAGGTTAGTGATGTAGGCCTACACTAAAACTATTCTTTTCTTTATTTATTTACACAGTAGGTGACTGAGATACACGATACTTCATGACAGTAGAGTAAAGCCAAGGCTGCGGTGGCTGTGACCACGGCGGCGACGGCTACCGGGATGTGTGTGCATGAGTATTCGGATCTCAAAATAATTATCCGGATACCTACACAACAACTGAATATTCGGATATTCGGATATTCGGATATTCAGATATTCGGTCCCTGCCCTACAGCCGTTAATACAGTGTTTGAAGAAAAGCGTCTTTTGTCATCCCGAAGGGCCACTGGCATTATTTGATGGCACATGTAAACATTGACAAGTTACAGTCAGTGTGGCAGTTTTTATTAAGTGGTTCATCCAAATTTGTGTCAAATCCTGTGAAAGTGACACCAAATTGCAAATGTAGCCATCGTGGAGCCAATCGCAAAGACTAAACTGTTTGCTGCAATGCAGTATGGGAGTTTTGTAATGCCAGCACCATGATTGTGGAGTGCAGGGAGGTTCAGTGCTACCCCCACTGTTCTGTTATACTAATGTCTGTGTGTTCATATAAAACCACCAAAAGAGTGACAAAAAAAGGAAAACATCTGACTCAAGTGATGTTTTCACATGGTGTCTGTTTATTGAAAACATATTAAATTAAATGTCATTTATATTAAATGTCTTAATGGCCTTGCGCCTTCTTATCTATCTGATCTGCTTTTAACGTATCGACCCTCGCGGACCCTGAGGTCCTCCAGCAGTGGCCTTTTAACTGTACCACAAGCCATGGCTTGACCTATGGCTCCTCCCGGTGTGGAGGACCCCAGTGTAGGCGTTTTCCATCATCCTCAGTGCCATGCCATGTCTCCTTACAGTCAGTGCTGAGAGTGTGTGGGCGTGTGTGTCTGTGCATGTATGGGTGTGTGTGTTGGCGTGCATATGTGTTGCGTGCTTCTGCAGTTGTGTGTATATATGGAGGGAGGGATGGGTGCTTGTTTTTAATGTTTTTAACATTGTGAAGCACTTTGTGTTGCATTTTAATTGTATGAAAAGTGCTATATAAATAAAGTTGATTTGATTTGATTTGATTAAACCTAGCATTTTAACAGGCATTTTATACTTCTCAGTTACAGGTATCGTGATGTATCATATCGACTATCATAGTATCGCTGTATCATGATAATATCGGTATCGTGAGCCATGTATGGCGTATCGTATCGTGAGGTACCCCTCAATTCCCACCCCTATGGCTGAACTATTCAGATAATGCAACTTGACATTGTGTGGCATACAGTGGTCTTAAAGTGTTTTAGCAGAGTTGGATGCCAGCTGGTGTGATTGAATGACACTGAGTGAGGAAGGGTGAGTGGCGAGAAAGGCGGGAATTCCAGAAAGCATTTGTGTAGATTTGCACCTAAGCCATTTTAAGGACAAAGAGATTATTCTGATGGGTTTTTTTCCTTCTAAAGATGTAATTTTGATGCAGTGAGATGAGTTTTTAAGGGGTTCAATCAATGACCCAGAAGGATTTAAATGATGAAGGGCGTCAGCTCATTTACCGACCTCTGAGAGATAGAAACGCGAATATTGTATCATCCACGGCTGTTTTACCTCATGCCATTCTGGAGCAAACATTCTCCTCTCTCTCTTTCTCTTCTCTTTTTTTACACACATCCTCACACTGTCGTAAAACATTAAAGATGCCATTGGAGGAGCATCTCCTTAGGAGGGCACATAGTCCTCATTCTTCACACACAGTGCACCTATTCACATAAAGTGTGTTCAATTTTACTGTGCACCATCGTGTGTGCTTTAAAGGAACATGTAGAGCCAGCAGTGTTGGAACCATTCTCTTGTTCAAACCTAGTGCAGTCACCTCCCGTGACAAACACTTGGCGGACTTAACCAAAATTCCCGGCAACCACAATCTGAAGAAGACTTGATGTGGCCCATTCATCATCTTCTGACATTGCATGGCAATACAATTACAGGCCATGGCTGGGGGCCATGCAGCCCCCAGCAGAATGAATAAACAGTAAATGGCCTGCACTTATATAGCGCTGACCCGGTTCAGTCGGCTCCGAACTGTAGTTGGGCAGCCTTGGGTATGATGCTAGCTCCGTTTACCTAGCATGGCTTGCTACTGGTAACAATGTATAAACAATATAGACCAACTCTGCAGTGGAGAACACAGTACTTTATTGAGGCTCTGCAGTAGGCTGTACACATACTTCTTCTCTACAACACATTTGCCTCTACTTTCCTGTTTGTCGGCACCATAATTTACACTGTGGCTGTGGCTGCCTCTCACACACACACACGTCATGCTTCAGCTTCAGTGCTCTTCTTTCCCTCTGCTGCACTTCCTCTGACGTCACACACACACTTACACATACACATGTACATACACATACACCCAGCCTGTAACCTACATATTTAAAAGGGACAGACTTGGCCTGCAACACTACCCCCACTCTAGATGATGATCAAACCCTTGACATCACTCCAGCACTGTTACATATGGTGGTAAGGGGAAAAAAAGAACAGAAATTATACAACTGAACATTCCTGCAGTCCATGAAGGGATCCTCCACCTGTAAAAGGCAACTGATGGCAGAGGGGAAGTAGTGTCCATAAATCCCCACAGAAATGTAACACAATAGTCATGCATCAACATATAGGCGAGGACTATGCATCTTCAGTGTGCTCCAAAATCAGTACAGTAATTCAGACAGCCTGCTGCTTGGTGAAACTTATAAAAATAGAACTCTTGTAAGCATTTCTTACACCTTGAACATTTATAAACTTTTTTTAACCTAAACTAGGGAGTTGTGGGCAGACTACTGTTACTCCCAGTGAGATCAGGGCGCATTCTTACCCTCACCTGAAACAGTGATCTCACCACTAACTGATATGAATTAGTCTTTTCAGTTCAAAACAGTGTTCAGTGTGCAATCTGGTTACCAAACCTGTCAGGGACCGTGCAGGTCCTCACACCTCTGAGGTGGTGTGACAGCAGGAGGAAGGTACCAGTCATATTCCCCACCTGGATCTTTAAAGATAAAGATAAAGATAAAGAGACTTTACCGTCATTGTGCAGAAGTACAACGAAATTTGTATGGAATAACACGACAATTAGCAACTATGCAAATGAAATTAAAAATATATAAAAAGGTAAATAAAAACTCTCTTAAAAATAAAAAGAATTCAAACAAAGTATTATATACATATTCAGGGGTAAAGTACCAAATTTTGGGCCCTAAGTACAAACCATCTTGGTGGGCCCCTACGATAAGTTGTGTAAAAAAAAAAAAATTGGCTGTTTCCAGTCACGTTTTGTCAGAGAATTGACAGGGCACAGCTATTGGCAAAAGTGGCATTTTCAGCCTGCAAAACCCTCTTTCAGAGCATGAGAAACAGCAAAACTGAACTTTTTTCACCAGAAAAATTATGTAATATGGTTCTATAGTCATAATATTTACCACTATTAAGGATGTTTATTTTTTTATCAGAATATCTCAATGATTCCAGAGTGTCCATAGTGTCTATTTTGTAATTCTGTGCAACTGTATTTTAGTGGTTTAAGTGTGTATGTGTTTCAGACATACATGCCACAATCATGTGATGTAATCATTAAAACCCTCCAGTGTTAAAAAAGAGAAAAGAAAAAAAATTCTCCTTTATTATTTAAACATTTGAATCAGCTGCAGATACCTGTATACTCACTTTGCCTCACTGTCACATCCTCCTCAGTGCCTTCATCTGGGCGTGATGAAGGGCCTCCTGATGCTGGGCCTGAAACTGAAATCCATTGGCTTCAAAAACTGCAAATATATTCTGTACTATTACTGTATAGCCTATTATTCAAATGTTGGACTAGTCAGTGGTAAAAGTAGGCAATGCCTATGTTATAGTCATTATGCTATATTTGTGTGGTTAAACCAAATGTAAATAGCCTATAGACTCATGGAGGCACAGTGGCTGCCAACTTGGACTTGGTGGTGGCCAAATTTAGTTTTCAAATTCAGGTTTTAAAAAGGCCTATTTCCCATTAAGATTAGATGGAGGATCGATCCAGCGTTTAAATACGTGTAAGTAGTTAATTTGCATAACAATTGGGCGAAAATAGCACTAATGACCTGTGGCTTTCCTGACTTAGAAGATGCCAAAGGGGGTAAAACAAGGGTTGTTAACTTCTGCTGCTTCTCCTGCCTGTGTATTTGACTGACACCCCAAGTCCACTCCCATTCATTAGGGCTCCATCTCAGCCCCTCACGGGCAGAGAAGTGTGTTGTTCGCACCATCATAAACATTGTTTGCTCTTTATGTATCTTATGATACAACAAGGTAGAGTCAAGTAGCCTAATTTAGATGGAGTACAAAACAAAATGTCTCCTCTCCTATGTTGATATTAGCCTAATAACGATGCTAGTGTGTTAAGCTCACCTCTGAAGAACTGAATAAGCAGTTGCTTGCCATCATTTGTCTTTCTCTCCCTCTCCTTTCTTTCTTTTTGCTTTTGGAAACTTGATTTCCCTTTCTTGGGAAAAGACATGGCTTGTTTTCTGCCAAGTGCCAACCACCGCCAGTCAGTGACTAGCTCCCGCTCCTTGGGCTGTCAGATCCACTGCTTCAAGTTAACTGGCTATCACGTACGGGCCGTCTGGATTGTACCATTCACACTGTTTTGGGGGTGTTAGGGCCCTCCTATAGAATGAATAATTGCTTTAAGAGCTGTGCTAATCAACCAGTTTATTTTCACAGAAGGCCCCTCGTAGTCCAACATAAATAGCATGACAATGTTAAAATGCATGTACATTAATCTATAAAAAACAGACTTCTGAGCCCCCCCCCCCCCGTCTTAGGCCCTAGGTACTTGGTACCCTTTACCCCCCTAGTCCGACGCCCCTGTACATATTACAAAGTGTTCAAGTGTTGCAGGACTGATCATATAAAATAGCGCAAATAGCTGGAGTACTCAGAGTATTCAGGTAAAGTTCTTATTGCACAGATGAGCCCAGAGATGGAGGGGGTGGGTGGGTGGGGTCGGGTACATGTTTAGCTGAACTGTCCTATTGAACTGGGTTTCGTCCAGCTCTGGTTTCGTCCAGCTGAGGCCAAGCAGGACTCTTAGGAGGATGGTTGCAGTCCGGCTGGGCTGTTTGTGAAGGTTGGGGGCCCTGGAGAGCCCCTGCCGCAGTAACCTCCTTGTCTCGCCCACAGGTTTAGAGGACCGGTGTCAGGGTCATCTGTGCTTACATCTGATGCTGGAGGAGGGACCTCCACCGCTGACCATTCTTCGGTGCTCTGGAAGGCCCAGCTATTGTCTAGCGGGGTTCTTCAACAGTATGGTTTGAGTTTGTCATGATGCACCACTTTGACTTTGGCCCTTTGGCTCTTCTGGATACGGTAGACCATGTCATCCAGCAGACCCACAACAACATAGGGACCCTCGTAGGAGTGCAAAAACTTCTGTACTCTGTTTTCACCCTCTTTGTGCCCTTAACCAGGTGCCATACTGCATCTCCAACCTGATAGTGGATTTGGTGCATGTTTTTGTCATACTGCTGTTTTGCGCACTCAGCAGATCTCCCTAAGATTTCCAGTGCCAGCTGGTGGGAGAGTTCCTGCCGTTCTCTGAGCTTCATAACATACAAAGGAAGGGAGCTGCTAGGGATGTGGTCAGGTGGCATACCAGCCACCAATTCGACTGGCTCGGTGACGTCTCACCCATAGGGCATCATGCTGGGTGACAACCCAGTGGAGCTGTGTTTGGTTGCCCTATAATCCATAAGCGCGTAGGGAATCGTCACATCCCAGTCCCAGTGACATTGTTCGGCAGTGGTCGCCAGGACTTTTTACAGGGTGGCATTAAATCGCTCCACCTGGCCATCGGACTGGGGTTGGAATGGAGTAGTGTGCGTCTTTTCAATCCCCAAGAGCGCACACATCCCCTGGAACACAGCTGACTCGAAGTTTGTACCCTGATCACTGTGGAGTGAGTGGAGGGCTCCGTGCCTACACACCCATTTCGAAGCAATCTTTTCAGCTACTGTTGTTGCTTGCTCATCAGGAACTGGATAAGCTTCAACCAACTTGCTGACTTAGTCCTGAACAACTACAATATAGCAACTGTGCTGTTCAGTCTCATTTAGCGGAACCATGAGATCAACAGCGATCCGCTCCATGGGGCCGCATACTGTCACAGTGCCCATGGCTGCCCGTGGGATTTTCGTAGGGTGGGCCTTGGCTGCGCAACTGGAGCATGCATGGAACCAAAGGGTGACATCAGTTTTCATATCGTACCAAAAGTACCTGGTCTTAAGGCGGAGGGGGGTCTTCTGTGCACCAAAGTGGCCACTTACCAGTCTTCCATGCATCTGGGCCATTACAGATGTACGATATTAGCTTGGCAGCAGAATCTAAGGGTAGAACACCTTTCCCTTGGTGCAGTAAAATTTCCTCAGTATGACCCCATCCTTTTGATAGGGCCGCTTCCATTGCGTCCAGTAAGCTTTGGTTGCAGGGCTGCATGGTGCTACATCGGTCCATGTGGGCTACCCCTCCCTTTCTCAAACCACATGCACAAAGGTGCTATGTCCAGGTTGGTCATTTGTGCTCTTGGGTCCAACCTCTGAATAGCTCAGGTTTAGATGACTCACTCAACCTGTTTATGGTCGGATGAGATAGAGGGCGGTCGCAGCTGTTGCTGCTGACATTGACTACCCCTACTAGAGCTTGTTCAGGGGATGTTGCGAGGGGAAACACTTTATGAGGCTGCACTGTACTCCACTGTGCTGACGCTGGTTGCTCCTGGAGTCACGTTGGGGCACAGTGCAAGGACATGAGTTACTGCATGGTCTCCTGGACAAGGCGTCTGCATTTTGGTGGAACCTCACACCTCGATTTATTACCTTTCTAATTTTTCTAACCAGCGGGCCAGTTGTCCCTCTGGCTCTCCCAGCTTGGTTAAAAAAGGCTGCTGTGATCGGTCCGGACTGTGAAGGACCTCCCTAGCAGGTATTGTCTAAAGTGAGAGGTGAACTTAACCACTGCCAGGAGCTCTTGTCTGGTGGTGCAGTAATTTTACTCAGTAGGGGACAGTGTTCTCCTCCCATATGCCAGCACTCTCTCCTCACCCCCTTGCATTTGGGAGAGGACTGCTCCAATCCCACAGTCACTAATGTCAGTGTCCAAGACGCTATCGTCAAGGGAGTAGGCGAGCACAGGCACTGATGTAAGCCGAACCTTCAGTTCCTCAAATGCCCCCTGGCACTCCGCTGTCCAACTGAAGCGTGCATACTTTTTGGTGAGCTCATGGAGCGACTGTGGCAAAATCCTCAACAAAGCGTCTGTAGTATGACTCCAAGCCCACACTTTTTTTTATTTTCTTAGGGGCGGTGGTGATGCCTTTTGCTGAGACAATGTGGCCCAGGTAGGAAATCTGCTCCTGGAACAGACAGCACTTGGATGGTTTCAACTTCAGGTTAGCTCCCCGTAGCCTGGCGAACACCTGGCCAAGCCACTCCAACATTTGGGTGACATCCCGCCCCAGGACTATGTCATCTAGATACACTAAGCATGTCTCCCACTGCAGTCTGAGTAGAACACGATCCATGAGCCGAAAAAATACAAAATCCGAGTAGGAAAAAGTTAGATTTTTGACTGTGGATACTACAAACATTTGTAACAAATCATTTTTATAACTTAGAATGCTAATGTAAATAGTAAATTTCAAAAAAGTAAAAATTTAGCAAACAACACAGTTATATACACTATTTGCATTAAAATACAGGAAATTCCTAGGCAATTTTGTACAAATATTTACTTCTATTTACAAAACGATCAGGTGTCACAATAAGATTTTACAGAAATTATTTGTGCCACTCCAAAAATCAGTTTCTGTCCACCACAACACAGAGTGTTGGGTCAGGGTTAGCCTAACTCAGCTCTGAGCCCTGCTCATGACTGCTTTACATATAGGAGTCACCTCATTGCTCTGACGCACAAAACACAGAAAACACACTACACCTCCCAATGAACACACTAAACTACACTCTAAACTCACTAAAGTACACACTAACAATGTAATCCAAACACGCCAAACGTCACAAATTGATCGTGCTTGCTGCATCTCTCTGCACCTCTGTATCCTCTCACACTTTCCGCGTAGCAACCATAGATTTTGTGATTGGCTGATGTGGTGTACATTCGACCAATGGGAAAGGAGTGTTTTTCTGTTTCTTTTTCTTGCCAGCACTTTCGGCAGTTGCAACGGAATCACCCGTTTTTACCATTTCATCAGGCAACAAAGACACTCCTAAGGCGCACCAAACGTGCGTAAAGGTATGGCGTTTATTATTTATCATAACTCTGGTTTTACTTGGTCGATCAACACAATTCAAAAGTTGGTAGATAGTTTGAAATCCACACTTTCAACACAAATTGAAACAGAGACACTGCAATGCTCTGCCTTGCTGTTACGTCATCTTAAATCCGTCATGTCATTTTGACGCGCCGGCACATCTGTCAACCCCAGAGGGTTAAATGTGCTCCTTGTTTCTCCTACTCACAGAGCCTTTGATCCTGAACAAGCCCCTAGTGTTACCGACCTGGTTCCGTCAGCTATGAACCATAGTTAGGTAGCCTCGGGTATTACGTTAGCTCTGTTAGCCTAGCATGGCTCGCTCCTGGTAACAATGTATAAACAATTCGGACCAACTCTGTGTTGGAGAACACGGCACTTTATTGAGGATCTGCACCAGGTTGTACACATACTTCTTCTGTATAACACATTTGCCTCTACTTTCCTGTTTGTCGGCACCATTATGTACACTGTGGCTGTGGCTGCCTCTCTCGCACACACGTCATGCTGAGGCTCTGCAGCAGGCTGTACAGACACAGCTTCTCTACGTCTTTTCTTCTGGCTCTCAATGAAGGCAGACGCTTTCTCTCTTGCTCCCTCCCTGCCCTTATCTGCGCTGCTCGGCTCTTGTCTTGTGCTGTCTCTGTCAATTAGAGCCTCTCTCTACATTTCTGTCCAAAACCTAAAATCAATCATCTGATCAACTGGTCTCTCGATGCAATTGACAAAATTTTCTCGACAATGAGACTGGGTAAAGGAGAGCCCACCTGCCCTGACAGAACGTTTAAAGCTGGATGCATGATAGACTCCTGGGGTGAGTGGAGGATCATGTACATATCATCTACATAATTACCTCCACCAAGGAGGCTATGTTGTGGCCGGCGTTGGTTTGTTTGTTTGTGTGCAAAGTAACTTGAAAAGTAATGGATGGATGTGGATGAAATTTTCAGGAAATGTGTGAAATGGGACAGGGAAGAAATAATGAAATTTTGGGACTGCTCTGGATCACCATCTTGATCAAGGAATTTTTTTTTAATGTAAGTGTAACCGGGTGGACAATTAAATGCAGTTTACTCTAAAAGACACCAGAGGGCACTCTTGTTTTTGGGGTAACCCCCTGTGACCACATGACATTTTGGGGCTCCACGCGACAAACAGCAACAATGATTGAGTTCCTTTCCTTCCTGAGCGACATACGCACAGTTGGGCCGGTATTCTTATCTTCGGTTGTCTACGGTGCCTGTTCATTAGGTCAGATGGGGTGAACACTGCATTGTCGGTAGGAAATTTAAACTGTATGTAATTACATTTGTATCTGTAACGTTCCATACAAAATATGTAAATTGGGAGATTGTGTTGGGGGTGGACTGAAATTCCTTGGTGGAGGTATGCACTCTCTCAGTGCTTTTCTAGTTGGAATTATGGTGACAGGTATGCTGCTGATTGGAGCTAGTAGCTTTCCGATCTATTGCAAAGTTCAGAAGGCAATGGCAGCACTTTTGGCTTTCGAGAAGCTGCCCGTCATGACTGAGGGAATGTCCAGTGCTGTCAACACTCAGACTCAAGCAATAAGTGAGTTCAATCGCAAGCTGGATGCGATTCCTGAACTCCTTCACAAGATGGATGCCAACTTGGAGAAGTTGTCAGCTCGGCTCGGCTGAAACTGAACACAAATTCGGATATATAAGGCAAGCCACCGGGAGACTCAGAGAGACTTAAAGGCAGACATAAAAATTCCAGAGTCGGCCTGACCCGACACAAATGTTATCTTCATTGGCTCCCAGACATGACCAGCCTTCCCAAGCCTTCTGTCCACTCTCTTGGATGACATATAACACGCACACCCCCTACAACTCAACGCCTTCTTGGCCTACCCTCTCACGTAGCTTCCTCAGTAGTGCAGCATGGAAGGTAATGCGTTGTGCCCGAGCAGCTGCGTGCGCGCCCCTGTGTTAGTGCTGCAAAAGTCAGCAGCCTTAGTACGGGTAGAATTCCATCCTCCCTGGTCCCACTAAACCTTGTCAAGCAATTCTCAGAACTGATGCTACAATAGTAGTGCACCCCTCACAGGTACATCTGGCATGCAGCCTAGACAGTGCAATTCCAATCTCTGTCAATACACAGAAGCTACAATTAGGATATATTTTTAACCTACCAATTATTGAAAGGCTACTGTCTACCATCTAAAGTCTGTTTTAAATATTGGGTTTTGGCAGGGTAGTGCACATACACACCTCAGAACACCACCAACACTTTCTTACCATGATGACAAACCTTCACACTGTCTCATCCCTAATCTCAGTATGTGTACCAAGACAAAAAAAACATCCACTGGGTTTGTCTAAGCAATCCTTTCATCAGAGATCTAACTATCTTTTTTGTTAAGAACAGACGCCCCGAAACAGAAATGTCAGGGTAGCCTGTCCACCATTAAAGATGAAGGAACTGAGACTAGAGTAGAGCGAACTGGTAGCTGTTGGCTCCTTAGCACACATGCCACTGAAGTAATAATGTCATATAACCACCATGATATGGCCCCTAAACTGACCCAACCGGACAGTTTTTCCGACGGCTTCCCAGGTTGCTACGGTCCATATTGACGACACTATCCTCCATCATCTCAGTCTGGACAGACGTGACAGATGAAATTGAGATCAAGAACTTGAGATCACAATCATCTCGGTCACAATTTTACAACTGACGTCAGCGTTCAAAGCCGACTTCTGACTTAATGGACTAATTTCATAAAATTTAGTTTTAAACCTACTGGGCTCACTGCCACATTTACTAATCACATAGGTAGACAACCTTACCAAGATCACTCATTAGCATAGACTCCCTGGGACTCCTGCTCAGTGGTTGGATCGTCATGGCAGAAAATACACATTTCTTGTACAGATACATTTGGAAGTTACAGGCTAGACTGGACTCTCTGCTCCTGGTGTCACTACATTTTGCCAGCAAGGCTGTGGCCATACCGTTGGCTAATCCTAGTCCCCTGAGAGGATAAGACAAAGCCTACTAACTCTTTTTACACCATCATTTTTCCTCTTTCCATTCCTTTCTCTTTCTCATTTTTGTTGGTTTTTAATTTGAAATTTTAAGGTTGTATGTATGATGATTAAATGTAACCTTTATTTACCTACCTCAGTGTAAACATGTTTTAATTGTAGCTAGAAACTGCCAGAAGCCCAGGCACTAGCCTCTGAACATGAACTCAATTGACTGTATTGATTATCTGAACTCTTTTAGATCCTCAGGACTACATGAACTATTCGGCCATTTGGGGTTGCTCTGAAGATTGGTTAGGTCCTAGACATCAGACCAAAAGGGTGATGTTGGGCCTTACCATCACTCTCTGAAAAAAGAGAGAGGCCTACATGTAAAAGATTAAGCCTGATAAGGAACAAAGAAACAAAGAGACAAAGAAATGCCACCAGGCCACTCAAAATCGCACCTGAGTGCGACCTGGTTTGAATCAGAGTCAATAACAGCATGATGTCTTCGTGCTCCTCTGCCTCTTCCTTCCATTTCCACCACGCACCCTTGCTCCTCCTCCTCCTCTTCTTCTTCCTCGAACAGGTTGTTGCCTTTGTTCATTCGCTTGGCCAGGTGCCTCCATGTTCAGAAATTGTACTGGTCCTGGTCAAGCTCTATATACACATGTTTGGCAGCATGCACAATCATTGACAGCACCTGTCAGGTAACTAAACACAATATTTGACTGGTCATCTAAGATGTGTGAAACTCCTCCTTCATTAGTTAAGTTCTAGTTTCACCTGGCTGTCAATTAATCAATTTATCCAATGTTCCAAGAGATTCATGTTTGGTATTTATGGCTTTACAGTATGTTCTTGACTAATTTTGACAATTAAACAGACTATTGTACATGTGATGACTTATACAATGAAATGATGCTGACATGTTTTGGAGTGAACGACCATTAGACTGAGAAGTCAACGATGAATTTAGCTCAACAAGATCTATTCATTTGAAAATTGTGCTAAATGCAGGATACATGTACTGAATCATTTGCAAAGATGTACTGAGACATTGAGACATGTATGAAGACATTTGCAATTTGATGAAATGAAGGAGAAATGCCAGTCTGTTGTGAACAATTGGAGTAGTTTGTAGGTTTGCCCATGTTGTTTTGAGAATGTAATTTCAGTTTCAAAAAAAGAGCCAAACCAATGGAGAAAAACTGTAATGCTATATAAATGATACTAAACTGAACTGCATTGATAAAAATGAAAATGGTGTGAGTTGGTGACAGTAGTGACAATAAAACACTTTTATGACTTCTGGTAGCATGTTGCATATTCGATTCTTTTAGCTGGAAGAAAAGTGTTTGTTTGCTCTTGCCAACCTGCAGTGCTGAAACCGCAACTGTAAAGGTTGACTGATTGGAAATGTTTACAAAAAGGTTCAAAAAAGGTGTTTTCCCACACATATGCAATAACTCATCTGATCAGTGTAGCATGGTGTCATATTGTCTTATGGCTGTTTCTGTGTTTCAGGTATCCCAGTCGAGTCCAAGGTGAACATCTTCATTAATAGCTTTGGATCCATTCAGGAAACAACCATGGTGATACATACACACACCACAAACACAATTAATAGTAGTTTTTTAAACATTTCAAATTCTGACTACAGTAGATACAATTGTATCGGAAATAATGTGTTTCCTTAATTTGGTCAACCAAACCCTTTTGCATAGGTAAAAACACAGCATGGTCATTGTCATTAATAGTACCAGACTAACAATGGCAGTAGTAGGAGTAGCTATATGGACCTGAGAAATGTTCAAAATTAAATAAATAAGACATTGTGAAATAATAACTTTATGAATCAATATATAACCATGAAACTGCAATACACAGCTCATTATTGTAAAATATTATTTAATCTTGCATACTTGCTTATTGAGTTTATTGCAGATCCATTTTATTTAACTCAAGCAGTATTCATTTTGAAATGTAATTTATCAAAATTCTACATTCATTCCACAATGCATGCTCACGGCCCTTTCTGTTGACTTTCAACTAAAGCTACTGGGTTAAAAACTCTTCTGAATGAGAGACTGAAATGAACTTCATATGCCCTGAAAACTTTAAATAAAATTTGTTGATGCATCACTACTTCCTACCACTTATTCAAAACAGAAAGTCAGAATATTGTGAATATGAGATCTGTGCATGTTACTTAAGCTGCAGGGCTATAGAAGTTGTGATGAGAAGGTAAACCAGTCAAAAACTAGCAAGAAACAGACTCAATGCAGTCTTTAACATTTCTATTCCAAAGTAAGTTCTGCACTTCTGCCCCTATCATAAAAGTACAGCGAGCTTACTTTAATCATGCAATCTGACAGCTTGAGGCTACCACACAGGACATGACTCAGGTGAATAGAGTGGATTATCCCCTAAATCATAAGGTTAGCGTTTTGATCCCCTTCTCCTCTATGTGCCAAAAACATCCTTTGCAAGCTACTGAAACCCAAGATCATCCCATGTGGTAATTGAGAAACTTACATGGCAGCTCTGCCACCATCATTGTGAATGGGTGAATGAGAAACACATTGTAAAGTGCTTTGTAGAAACTGCCTCAGGTTAAAAGTGTTAAAAAGTGTGGACCATTTACCAAGTCTGGGCCCCTTACCTTTTGTTTTAGGATAGATTTGTTTGAAAGATGGAGTGTGCAAATTCAGCGTACTTCAACATAAGGCTGGCACACACTACAAGATTTTTCAAAATTTCACAGATTTCGAGACCACACACTTGAAGATTACAAAAGACAGATAGCACAAGCTTTCTCTCTTCTGATCTTATAGTGTGTGTTGTGCACTATAGAGCACACCACACACTATAAGATTCTAAACCAATTCTGCAGCAGACTATTGGGTTCTTCACGCTCAGTATTCCAAATTTTGCGTAGCCAAACGTGACTCCAGTGTAACCCATCATCATGATTAATCTGATTAAAATTTTTAGCGACGGTAACTCTACTTGTTTGTTTTTACTTCCTCTTCCGTCAGTCAGCTGAATCAGCTCGCGTTTTGATTGGCTGAAATCTGGTACATGTGACATCACACACTGCGCGTGCTCGGCTCCTCTCAGAGGACCCCACACACTACAGGATTTCTAGTCGCAAGTATTAAACATGTTCATTATCTATAATCTCTCCTTCCGAGCAGATCGGACCAGACAAAATCACTCTTAACACACCCCACACCACTAGAAAATCAGACACGATGTTGTTTGCAAACATCAGACAATCGGGCCTTTGCTGGCTTTGATCGTAAGGGGGAGATCGGGACAAAAATCGACCCAATTATCCTGTAGTGTGTACCAGCCTATACTTTGTCAAGCAAAGTGACTCAGACCTTTAGACACAACACTATTGAAGCATATCGGTGCATATTTATGCTTATGGATATTTGCCCACAAGACAGAGGGAACACTAACTTTTCATGAATTTAATATATATCTATTATTGTATGTACCACAGCTGACCTCACACTGTATGTGCTGTTTCATGCAGTATGCATACAACTGAGACATACTTTCTCATAATAATGCACCTGAAGCTTTTATAGTCGCAATCTGTATTGTGAAGTTTGTGATGCTTGTTTGTATCTGTTGAAGAATTTTACTCAAAGTTCTCATCGAAGTTTGCTGTAGTAAGGTGTTTATTAATATTCTGGTATATGGTGGACTTACCAACACAAATCATGAGTCCGTGAAGGTAAGCCAACCCAGAACATTTTATAAAACATTTTATGGTCAGATAGTCAGGAGGTGACTGTATATAAATGCAGAAAAGAATAGTGATCAGTTTGCATGTACTTGCTAACAAATGGTGATGAATCAATGGAATCAAAGGGTCTGGTAGACAACAAAAGGTCAGACAATGAAGGGTCTAGCAGACAGTTACAAATAACAAAGGTGATTGAGTTAAGGAGACTGACATTAAATGTTAAGGAAGTTATTAATGACAAAAGTAACGAAATTAAGAGTGACACTAGGGGTAGGGGGTGTCTAGCAAAAGGATGTGATATTTTCTTCATCATATCAGAGTGAACAAGGATTGATTTTTCCACAAGAGAGTGGTGATAACAATAGTATAAGTTTTGAATACTGCTGAAGAGTTTTATTGGAGGAACTGCAAGAACTCAGGTGGCTACAGGTCAGAAAACTATAGTTGAGCAAGAAGCGACCAAAACTAGCAGAAGGAGCAGCATCTGTGAAGAGCTGAGTGCTGCCAGCCCCATCTACTCTATGTGAAAAAGTAATTGCCCCCTTAGCTGCCAGTCTACCAAATGATCAAATTAATTTGCCAATTGGGGTTCAGTTTCACTGGCCACACCCACATATGTTTTACTACCAGGCTTGTTGAGTCTAAACATGTTACAAACGGCTCAGAGACTCAGATGCAGGACAACAAGGCACGACACAGAATGTTTGAAAGTAAAGATTTTAATTGACAACAAAACTATTTACAAAAATTCAAACACACACAAGGTAATATCAAGCTAGGAGTGAGTACAACAAAAGCTGAGCGACTACTGGCTCCCAATAAGAATGAACATAAAATGGAACTATTCAGCAGAGGGCTGAGCTAGCAAAGCAGCAAGCTACTACACTTGAGCTGCATTGACAACTGGAACTAAATCACAACTTAACACACGAAGTGAACTGACGTGTATCTGATACACACGAACCAAGCATGGCGTGTGGAGACTGAGATGGTGAGGTGGCTGTTGGCAGGTGGAATGCCGATGAACACGAGACGAACTGGAGAGTGGCGAGCAAGTGGACAAGGGAGGGGTCCGATATCGATGTAGCCAGTGGGTTGGAGAGGAATGGAATCCAGAGAGGAACTGGTCAGTTTCTTCGGAGGGAAGGAGGGATTGGTATACCATGGCAGATGGAGATCCAAACTGGAGACAAAAGAGAGATTAATTAGTCAAGCGCATTAGGTAGAGGAGCCAGAACAATATGCTATATGCAATATGCTAACAAGATGCTATATTCAGTCACAGGCGGAATCAAATCTAGGTGTGCCTTATCAGCTGATTGCTCATTCGTTCCACCTGCTGCCAGCCAAGTCGCCACACAATACTCCCGCCCGCCTAGAGAGAGAAAAGAGGGAAGGAGAGAGCTGCACTACCTGGCCCTGGAGCCAGAGGGCATAACAAAACATCATTTGAACAGAATATGTCTGGCATTGTGAAGTAGGATAAAGATTCACAAAAAGCAGCACATGAAGCCACGTTTCAAAAATATTCAAGAACAGATGTGAAACAAAGTCATTGACATTTATCAGTCTGGATAGGTTTACAAAGCCATTGGTAAGGCTCCGGGACATCCAGCAAACCACAGTGAGAGCCATTATTCACAGGTGGAGAAAACATGGAACAGTGTGGAATAGCCGGCCTACCGAGATTTCTCGAGGAACTCAACATTTCATCCAGGAAGTTACAAAACAACCCAGGTCAACATCAAAAGAACTGCAGACCTCACTTGTCTCATTATTTGTAATTCCATCAACATGATTCCACAAAAATGGCATCCATGGGAGAGAAGCAAGGTGCAAACCACTCATGACCAAAAAGAATGTAAAGGTTCATCTAGTATTTGCAAAAAAAAAATTACCTAGATGAGCCCCAAGACGTTTGGGAACACCCTGTGTCAAAAGTGGAACTTTCTGGGAGACATAGGTGCCATTACATCTGGTGTAAAGGTGTAAAGCTAATGCATTCCACAAGAAGAACATCATACCAACAGTGAAACATAGTGGTGGTACTGTGATGGTTTGGGGCTGCTTTACTTCCACAGGACCTGGACAACTTGTCATAATTGATGGAGCCATGAACTCTGCTATTTATTAAAACATCCTCCTGGAAAATATCCACCTATCAGTTCATGACCTAAAGCTCAAGTGCAAATGAGTTATGCAGCATGACAATGACCCAAAGCACACATGCAACTCCTATTCTGAATGACTCAAAAATAACAAAATTAAGGGTTTGGAGTGAGTGAGTCAATGTCCGAACTTCAATCCAATTGGGATGTTATGGCAAGACCTCAAAATGGCAGTCTAAAAACATCTATTGTGGCCAATTTCAAACTGTTCTGCAGATAAGTAAAAATAATGAGTATGAAATTAATCAGGAAAGGCCTGATAGTTAAGAAGTACTTGAGTTGAATTTGATTTATATAGTGCCATAAGTCATCTTAGGGCACTTTACATAGGTAGGTCCTCCAGCAGATCCAGGCTCGGGGAGATCTCTTTGGGCAAGTGAAGATGAGGGCAAAGGGTGGAGAGGACAGCATAGCAGATAGAAATCAAATTAAAGCTGCAAGCAGCGTCGGACGGGCCCTCGCTCCACACTGCACTCCTCTCCACACGACCTTGTCTAGGGGGCGCCGTAGAGCTGAATGGAATTTTGACTGTGCAAATCTGTTGGTCGTGGGATACTATATTTATGTACCAAATTTCATGTTTGGAGGATAAAGTAGTGATTTTATATGAGTATTTGAATATTTGTAGGGGGCGCTGTGGAGCCGTTTGACCACGTCCATTCCTGAATTGTATATTAAATATTAGGTCTTGAGATTAATGAGGATTTGTGTGGATTTGGTGATTTTACATGGATCCCTTCACCTCCAAAAACCATTTCGTTCCAAATGGCGATTTTGTTCAAAATGGCCGCCATGCCACGCCCACACCGTGTGACGTAGCCACGAGATTTTAATCACTTTTTATCCTGGAGGGGTCTAGATGCCACACAGCGAATTTTGTGAAGATGGGACAAAAATCCTGGGACGAGTTCGTTAGATTCCAATGCCTGTGCACAACATGTTCCATTGTACAATGTTAAGCTTTTTTGTTCAAAATGGCCGCCCTGCCACGCCCACACCGTGTGACTTATCAACGAGATTTTAACAACTTTTCATCCTGGAGGGATCTAGATGCCACGAAGCGAACTTGGTGAAGATAGGACAAAGATCCTGGGAGGAGTTCGTTAAATTCTAATGCCTGCGCACCACGTATTCTATGGGGCACCAGTGAGCTTTTTTGTTCAAAATGGCCACCATGTCCCGCCCACACCGTGTGACGCAGCCACAAGATTTTAATAACTTTTCATCCTGGAGGTGTCTATGTGCCACAAAGCAAATTTGGTGAAGATGGAACAAAAATCCTGGGAGGAGTTCGTTAAATTCCAATGCCTGCACACCACGTGTTCTAGGGGGCGCCATGGAGCTTTTTTGTTCAAAATGGCCACCATGCCATACCCGCACAATGTGACGCAGCCACAAGATTTTAATAACTTTTCATCCTGGAGGGGTGTAGATGCCACACAGCCAATTTGGTGAAAATCGGATAAAAATCCTGGGAGGAGTTCGTTAAATTCCAATGCCTGCACACCACGTTTTCTAGGGGGCACCATGGACCTTTTTGTTCAAAATGGCTGCCATGCCACGCCCACACCGTGTGACATATCCACGAGATTTTAATAACTTTTCATCTTGGATGGGTCTAGATGCCACACAGCAAATTTGGTGAAGATGGGACAAAAATCCTCGAAGGATTTCGTTAAATTCCAATGCCTGCGCACAGCGATTTCTAGGGGGCACGGTTGAGATTTTTGTTAAAAATGGCTGCCATGCCACACCCACACTGTGTGACGTAACCACGAGATTTTAATAACTTTTCATTCTGGAGGGGTCTAGATGGCACACAGCAAATTTGGTGAAGATTGGACAAAAATCCTGGGAGGAGTTCATTAAATTCCAATGCCTACGCACAACATGTTCCATTGTACAATGTTAAGCTTTTTTGTTCAAAATGGCCGCCATGTCCCGCCCACACCGTGTGACGCAGCCAAAAGATTTTAATAACTTTTCATCCTGGATGGATTTAGATGCCACACAGGCAATTTGGTGAAGATCGGCCAAAAATCCTGGAAGGAGTTCGTTAAATTCCAATGCCTGCGCACCACGTGTTCAAGGGGGCGCGGTTAAGCTTTTTTGTTCGAAATGGCCGCCATGCCACGCCCACACCGTGTGACGCAGCCACAAGATTTTAATAACTTTTCATCCTGGAGGGGTCCAGATGCCACACAGCGAATTTGGTGAAAATCGGACAAAAATCCTGGGAGGAGTTTGTTAAATTCCAATGCCTACACACTACGTGTTCTAGGGGGCGCCGTTAAGCCTTTTTTGATATTTTAAAAGCAGGAATGTTTTAGTCTCGGGCTACTGTACCTGTGTACCAAATTTCATGAGTTTACGTGAAACTAGCCGTATTAACTCCACTAAAGCCCAATTTTCTAGGTGGCGCTATTGAGTCATTTTGCCATTCATATGTGTAATTCCCCCAAAATGTTAAATTTTTCACCAGTCCTGATGTGTGTGCCAAATTTGGGGAGTTTTTGAGCATGTTTAGGGGGTCAAACTGAGGTTCAAAATGGCGTAAGAAAAAGAAACCGCCAAACGCTACAGGAACAATAGGGTCCTACGCACTGTAGTGCTTCGGGCCCTAATAATATTTTGGGGCAAACTCTGGCAAACTTTGCCATTGAACTTGCTCAAATGTTTTTTCTGGCATCTGAGCTAAGTATTATTAAATCTTGTGGAATCTTACAGGAGTAGATGACATTGAATAAATGCCTAAGATTATTAAAATAGCCTCTATCTTTCTATCTGGTATGAAGCCCAGTACTGAATCATTTCGCTAGTGTTGTAGCCAGGATTTTTTGGTGTGAGTTTAATCAAGAAATAGGTCTGTAAGAGGCCACTTCCTCCAAGTCTTTACCTTTTTTAGGACACAGTAATAGGCACAGTAATAACTGCTTCATTTAATGTTGGTGGTAAAGACTCCTTGTTATATGCATGGTTATACAGTTTAAATAAATAGGGAACGAGTTTGACCTAAATTGTTTATAAAACTCATTCCCTAACCCATCTGGGCCTGGACTCTTACCATTTTTTAATAAGCTGTGACAGTTCCTGGACTTCCTGTTTGGACTGTCTTGGTTGGCTAGAGTTCAAGCACCCTTAGAGAAGAACGGGAAGTCCATCAGCTGATGGCTGACACCTGTGCTGGTTGTTCATCAGCTGTATAAGCTGACCGGAATCAGCTGCTTGCTCTCTCTGGGCCTGGATTTTGGTTAAGTTGTATGAGTTCTTTTGTTTTACACATTTTTACACATTAGCCTCCACTCACACACACACACACACACACACACACACACACACACACACACACACACACGCACACAAACATTAAATTAAGGTTTATTGTAGAATTATTGAAGACCTGTATCACCCTTGTGAATAAGTAATTGCCCCCCTGAACCAAATAACGGGTGAGAGCAACTCTTGGCAGCAACAATTGTTGTTAAATGTTTGCCATAGCTTGAGACTAGTCTTTTACATCGTCATGGAGGAATTTTGCCCACCCTTCTCTGCAGAATAGTTTTTAATCTGGTCACATTACAAAGCATGAACTGCCCTTTTAAGGTCTTGCCACAGCATCTCAATTGGAGTGAAGTTTGGACTTTGCCACTCAGAAACCTTAATTTTGCTCTTCTGAGCCACTCAGAGGTGGACTTGATTGTGTGCTTTTGATCATTGTGACGCTGCATAACTCTTTTGTGTTGAGGTTTAGGTCATAACTGATGGGTGATGTTTTTCAGGAGGATTTTCTGATAGAGAGCAGAATTCATGGCTTGATTTATTATGACTAGTTGTCCAGGTCCCGTAGAAGCAAAGCAGCCCCAAACCATCACGCTGCCACCACCATGTTTCACTGTTTGTATGATGTTCTTCTTGTGGAATGTCAGTATTAGCTTTACACCAGATGTAACGGGAACCATGTCTTTCAAAAAGTTCCATCTTTGACTCATCAGTCCACAGGATGTTATTCCAAAAGTCTTGGGGCTCATCCAGATATTTTTTTGCAAATGCCGGACAAACTTTATGTTCTTTTCGGTCAGTAGTGGTTTGTGCCTTGCAGCTCTCCCATGTATGCTATTTTCACCCAGTGTCTTTCTTATTGTGGTATCATGTAGACGATCCTTAATTGACGCAGGTGTGGTCTGCAGTTCTTTTGATGTTCATCTGGGTTCTTTTGTGATCTACTGGATTAGATATCGACATGCTCTTAGAGAGATGTTGGTAGGTGGACCACTCCTGGAAGGTTCACCACTGTTGCATGTTTTCTCCATTTGCAGGTAATGGCTCTCACTATGATTTGCTGTCCCAGAGACTTAACAATAGCTTTGTAACAGTTTCCCGACTGATAAATGTCAATGACTTTGTTTTGCACAGGTTCATGACTGTCTTTAGAAGATGGCATCATGCTGCTTTTGAGACCCTTTAGCCTACTTCACAATGCCAGACTATTAGGTTCTATTTAGTGATGCTTAGCCTTCACAAGTCTGGCAGTAATCATATGTGAGTGTGGCTGGTGAGATTGAACCCAACTGCTAAATTAATTTAGTCATTTGGTCTATTGAAGCATGGTACCGTGATAGGTTGCCACCTGTGCAGTAAATCCACTTGTGAAATTTCCTCTATACTAAATATTACACAGTCGACTGTTATTGGTATTAAAACAAAGTGAAAACAATTTGAACAACAGCAACTCAGCCACGAAGTTGTAGGCCACGTAAAATCACAGAGTGGGGTCAACGGATGCTGTGGTGCTACTGACTCTGCAGAAATCACCAGCTTTCTGCAGAGTCAGTAGCTAAAGACCTCCAATCTTAGTGTGGCCGTCAGATTAGCTCAAGAACAGTGTGTAGGGAGCTTCATGGAAGGGTTTCCATGACCAAACAGCTGCATCCAAGCCTTATGTAACCAAGTGCAATGCAAAACGTTGGATGCAGTGGTGTAAAGCATGCCGCTACTAGACTCTAGAGCAGGGGTGCTCAATCCTGGTCCTCGAGACCCCCTATCCAGCATGTTTTAGATGTTTCCCTCTTCCAACACACCTCATTCGAATGATCAGCTCATCATCAAGCTCTGCAGAAGCCTGATAACGATCCTGATCATTTGAATCAGGTGTGTTGGAAGAGGGAAACATCTAAAACATGCTGGATAGGGGCTCTCGAGGACCAGGATTGAGCACCCCTGATTTAGAGCAATGGAGACATGTTCTCTGGAGTGACGAATCATGCTTCTCCATCTGGCAAGGGAACATCTCTCCTTGGGTGGAGGCAGTCATTTCTGAAGAGGTCCGGTCTGTTGTAGAAGGTCATGAAGTTGTCCACTTAGGGAATGCTTCTGGTACTATAGTAGCCCAAGACCAGAGGCAGCCACCTTATGTGGCTGAACTTAACATCTCCAAAGTGGAGGCAGGGCTCTGGACCTGAGATGATGCATTGTTTGTTTTGTCCAGATTACTGGATATCTGATGTAGATACATTTTGGCTGTGTGCTGTTGCTTATGTCCGACTAAGTTAACAGCCAATCACATGCCTTGTTCTGCTCTGCTTGTCTGTTATTGTGATGAAAGTGGCTTATAATGAGCAGGAATTTAAAAAATAATAACTGTATTACCTTGCTATAATACAATGATTGTTTATGTTTTATTTATGTAAAAGTGTTCCCTATAGTAGCAGAATCAGCACAAGCAGTAAAAGATGTGTTGAGAATTAACAGAGTGTCTCTGTACAGGACTACAGAGTGAATATATTTCTTCGTCAGAGATGGAATGACCCTCGTCTACGACTTCCTACTGACTTTAAGAGTGAAGCACTAACTGTTGATCCCAAGATGTTCCAGTGTTTGTGGAAACCAGACCTTTTCTTTGCCAATGAAAAAAATGCAAACTTTCATGATGTTACACAGGACAACATTCTGCTCTTCATCTTCAGGAACGGAGATGTCTTGATCAGCATGAGGTATGCACCCATATTTTTCTTGCTTTTTGTTTATTCTGAGTAAAATGACAATCAGTATGCTCACCTTTTTGGTTCAGAACAAATAGTTCTACATGAGCACATCCTGAGTGGACCCACATCATACATGCACCTACTATCTGTACATCTGTATGATCTACAATTGCAATTTCCCCTTCGGGACCAATGAAGTATTGCTGATTCTGATTCTGTCAATTTTCCCTAGAGTTTAGCAGAACTGCGGTGGTGTTGGAAAGGGTAGTTAAAATAAAAAATATTTAGAATCCATGGTAAATTATTTAAAAAACAAAAAATTATATTTTTCTTGAAATGTTGATTTTGCTTTGTCTTTGGACATACCTGGGAGCCTTGACAGCCCCAGGGGTTCCCCACTAAAAGACAATTTAAAAAGGAAATGTAAACAAGTGATAAATTTAAAATTCACTTATCATTATACTGCAGTGGGACTGCTTGTTTTTTCTCATATGTGTGTGTCTGTTTGTTTGTGTACTTAGGCTGTCGGTGACACTGTCTTGTCCCTTGGATCTTACACTCTTCCCAATGGACACACAATTGTGTAAGATGCAGCTGGAGAGCTGTAAGTACATACACACCCACTCACACACAATAATTTTTTTCATTGCTATAATGAATGTTACTAATATTAACTAATAGTTAAGTAGTCAGCAATTAATAAGTTTTGCGTTTATAAAATTGCTTGTTTGTGCCACTCAGTGGCTGGTTCACAACATTAAATAAAATGATCCTAATTACATTTCAGAATTTCAGAATTGCTCAGGATCCATATTGTAAATAACTTGGCAGATTGCATAAAAAAACAAAAACAAAAAAACTACATGAGGCAAACTACATCGTAATGGGGCTTTGAGGTGCTCTTCAAATTAACTGCATTAGTTTTACCATAAGAGGACTTAATATTAGAGCTACCAATCTTTTAAAGAAAAATGAAAATGAAACCCCAATACCCAAACTTATATTAAAAACCTAAAAGACAGTCAACACAAGTAACAACTCTTAACAATAGCATTCTAAGTGTGCATGTGTGATCAGTATTTACATACTGCTCTAGATTTAGTTTCAGATTGCTAGAGAGTAATAGCCTCTGATTACTAGAAAGCATTAGCCTCTGCCTGGCTTGAGAAATTAACCCATTGGTTGTAGGGAGAGAGAATTGGCCTCCAATTATAAAAAAGAGCAATGGCCTCTGATTAGATCGAGTGAAAATTTGCCTGTGATTGACTGACCAGAGTTACCCATACATTGCAAGGAAGAATTTGGCTCTGATTACTAGGGAGAATGGACTCTTAGCATAAGGAAGAGTTTCCCTCTGGAGGACTTGAAAAAGGAATTTGTCTCTGATTGCTAGGAAGAATTAGCCTCTGATTGGCAGAGAGAGAATTAGCCTCAGGTTACCAGAAAGAATTAGCCTCTGAGAGTGCAAGAGCATTAGCCTCTGATTGCAACAGAGAATTAGTCTCTGACTGGAGAGCCATGACTGGCTAGAGAGCTGGTCCCTGACAGGCTAGGGAGAAGAGTTTGATCGGCTTGATGGAGATGGAGGCCATACAGAGAAAATGGAGCCAGAAGCAGTGGGAAAGTAGCAGTGAGGCAGATAGGGCCAAAACAGACCTAAAAGAAGCCACCACCAGCTACTGTATATGTTGAGCTCACTTTGAAGACCTTTAAGCCTGAGGAACCTTTAAACAGAGAGGATGATGCTATTTATTTGACATTTTGTAGTGACAAATAAAAGCATGGATGATTGAAATGAGAGTGGAATAAAGTTGCATGTAAACTGAGATCTGGAAAGAAGCAATTAATTTCCTGACATGATCATATGAATTTAGAGTTGGTGAAGCTAAGTCTTTTCCCATGATGTAAACTGGAGTTGATTGGGTATGGGAGGCTCTAATAGGATAGGTAGGTGCTCTGATAGAGTACCTCCCCAAAACCTATGGATGGAACTGCATCTGTAAAGACTTGAGTCAGTGAGTCAGATGGAAAGACAATGTCATAGAAGTGCACAGCTCTATTCCAGTTATAGATCAGGCTGGACCAGAACCAGCAGCACTCATCTCATGAGTGGCCTTGGGACATTATTTGCATGGAGAAATTGAGGTGCCCTGCTAGAACAGCAGGTGACACTCATAATTATGCTCAGTGGAATTGCATTGTGAGATATGATCAAGGTTGATCAAGGCAGCAGCAGCAGCATCAGGCAGTGCGAATAGTTGGACATTTTCCAGCAGCCTTCAGTGCACAGGAGCTAGCAGAAACAGTCTGATTAAAATGTTACTGGACACAGATTGGTTAAATTATCAGAGACCTCATACAAACCCAAGACAGGACAGTGTATTGGAATGCTATATGAGCAAATGGAGATCTCTGGTCATGGTTCAACCTCGTTTTGCATGAATTCTTAAGTAAGACATCATCATATCAATTTTCATGTGAATCAGATGGTCAAACCTGTCACTCTCAAACCATGTAATGAGATTGAAAACCTAAATAGTCACACCGGACAGGAATAACTGAGTGATGTTGTGGATGTACTTGAGTGGAAATGAAGCTTTGATCTGAAGCTGACATAGTCATTTTAACCTACGACTCAGGTTAAAATGACTATGAAATGTGATTGTGATTGAGTTAACTATTAACTTGATAACACTGACAATGGGAGTGTGATGGAGTGCAAAGGTTTATGTCATGGCAGGTAAGGGAACCTAACTGCAGACACAGGACAGGCAGAGACTGGTTTATGTGAACAGAAAATTTAAAAAATGCAGAAAACCAAATAATACAGGCAAGAATGAATAGCTAAGGGGAAAATAACTTAATAGACTACCTAACAAATTCAAACTCAAGGATAAATGTTATTTAAACTAAAAATGGGCAGATCAATATAATTAACAGGGGAAATTAAAAACATGAGTAAGGAAAACTGGACAAGATGAGAGAGAGAACTGAGAACTAACCAAACCTATTTTTTTTTAAATGGCCAAGCTACACAAACCTAAGAAAACCTCTAAACTAACAATGGAGAGGAAACCTAATATGAATAAACTAAGCAAGACTAACAAAATAAAGACACTCACAGGACGGGGGAACTAAACTAAGGGGCAGGCAGGTTCAGTGAAGGCAGGCAGGATTAGGACAGCAAGTGTGTCGCCAGGGGTCAGGTAGCCGCGACTTGAGGAAGGCAGACAGGAAACAGCTCAGGAATGGGTGAGAAAACATAGTTATAATGTTGATGGCAGGGTTGAGGCTACGGTCCTGACAGTTTAGTAAGAATCAGTTGCTCTTGCTTGGAGTGAGGACTGAATGTGGAGCAGATAATAAAATTCAGCATTTTCTAGCCTGATTGATTGCATGTGCATATAATGATGCTGATTGTTCTGGTGTGGAATAACAGGAATGGAGGCGACATGAAAGGACTTAGGTAACTTTGATGAATAGCTTTTTCTTGAAGCTGAGGTACCAATTCTGCCTGCAAGTTCTACAAACACATGACACTGTGAGTCAGTAAAAATACTGGCACTGTCCAGTTTTTCTCTATTGGTTTGGCTCATTTCTTGAAACCAAAATTACATTCTCAAAACAACATGGACAAACCTCCAAACTACTTGGCAATTGTTCACAACAGAATGGCATTTCTCCTTCATTTCATCAAATTGCAAATGTCTTAGTTCATGTCTCGATGTCTCAGTACATCTTTGCAAACGACTTAGTACAGGTTGTTTGCCTTTAGCACAATTTCCAAGTGAATAGATCTTGTTGATCTAAACTGACTGTTGACTTCTCAGTCTAATGGTTGTTCACTCCAAAACATGTCAGCATCATTTCATTGTATAAGTCATCACATGCACAATAGTCTGTTCAACTGTCAAAATGAGTTAACAACATACGGTCACCAGGAGAGGGACGGTGAGGACAGCTTTATTTACAGCACTGTAGGAACCATATAATGTTCCTTGTTTTTTGTTTATGTGTTTATATTACAGTATGTTATGCTGTATAGATTTTCTTTTTACTCTGATGTATGAAAGTTACTTTATGTATGTGAATACAGTTTTTCTCAATTGTTTACACACATTTTCTGAAAGCATGCCTCATACTTTCAGAACTCTGCACACAAATCAGAAAACACACACACACAATGGGCAAAACCCCTCAGTTCTCCTTCAAATGAAACTTTACATTCAAATCAATGTTATTTCTTCTCAAAATGGTATTTTGTTTTCAAATGACACAAACCATCATATGAATAGACATTTATAAGAACCAGTTGAACACTGATGTGTTCAATGTAAAACACTATGATGAATGGAAAACACTTCTTCTACAATCATCAGAATGACTTAGGCCTTTTTTTGTTCAGTGTTACACTTACTAAAGACAGTACATACATAAGTGTGTTGTAAAATATTTTAGACAATTGTTTTTATACTCAGAACACACAATTGCACAGTAACAAATATATTTTATTTTTCCCCACAAAAACAGTGTACACAGTGAACACCCCAACCAACACAAAGTTGCACATACAGGGGTATACATACAAAACAACAGAAGAATTTACAGTTTACAGTTACAGTACTCCTCTTACTCTCACTCCTCTGGCTCTGTTTCCAATGTTGGCATCCATTGCTCCAAAACAGAAGAACTCACCTGTTGCCCTTTTATGCTGAAGCTCTGACTGTTAATTGTAAAACTGTGTGACAGGTGTTTGTCCATGTGATGAGTCTGTGTGCATAGCAGGACAATTAACTTTAGAATTTTGAATGGCAGTGTGTTCTTTGAGAAAACAACAGATTTTCTTCATGAAAATTGTGTCAAATACAGAGAATTGTGTAGTGTTTTGAAAAAAAGTGGGTTTTAGAACTACAATTTGAGTGTAAAGCAGGAATTGTGCTTGTAATTTAGCAGAACTGGTTCAGAGGGTTGGTGCTTGAGTTACATGTTGTGGTCATTGTGTCTAAAGTACCAGCATTTGTGTGTAAACAACTGAGAAAAACTGTAAAAAGTTACAGTTTCCTTGGCAGTATGAGTGAAATGTGTGATGTCAAACCTTGGAGGCTACTCTTACCATGAAATCCTATCCTTCATGTCCACCTGAGAGGTGACATTTCAATAGTCATCTGCCATAGTGACAAAACATCTAAACATTTTGACTTGCAGTGTTCACACAATGCCAAAGGGATGATGCATTTTAGGGGCACTGACTATTTATATGAGAATAAAATTTAGTTTTGACCAATCATGTGAACTGTTTTGGGAGAGATATGAGCTTTTGCAGGTGAACCATGGTGTTGTGCTGAACCATCCAGGTTATTTTGGCAAAAGCACCAAAAGTGTTGAGAGCATCTGGTCTGTTTCAAGAAATGAGTCAAAGCAATTGAGAAGGATCCTTGCATTTTTGGTGGCACTGACTGTTTAAATGAGAAAGGAACTTAGTTTTTAAGCATGAGTGAAAGGTTTTGGGAGAGAAATGAGCTTTTGCAAGTGAGCTATGTTGCTGTGCTGAACTGTAAGACTGTTTTGCCAAATGATATAGAGTTTTGAGAATGTAATTTGTGTTTCAAGAAATGAGCCAAACCAATGTAGAAAAACTGTAATAGAAGCTCTGCAGCACGGATGTGAGTGACGAGCTGTTTCATTGCCATATGGCGTTATAATTGTGTTAGTATTATTTGTGTGAACAGAATGACAATCAGTGTGATAGGGAATCTGTAAATATAAAACAATTTCCAAAAATACAAAAAAGAATTGTAAATTCTTACAAATATAAAACAAATTTATTTTTCTCAAATTAATGAAACTCAGTTTCAAATACCTTCCGCACATATTTAAAAACTTCAAAAAGACATTTGTCAATCCTTTTTGTTTTTGTGAATCAAAAGACATTTGTACTCATTGCTCAGTTTTACATCTTATCTTTACATTTGTAGATGTGCATTATGCTGAAAATTCTTACTGAAAACCAACTCATCACTTGGCCTTTTGGGGAAAACACATGGTCACCTCCTGACAACTTACTTTCCGCATTTTAGAGGAAGAGCACAGTCTTTCTATGAGCTGTTCTTTTTGTCAGAAACCATTACTACTATTACTATTATTATTAGAATGTACATCAAAATGAAGACAATAAAAGATGAGGAGAAGAGTGGGGCACAGTTGATGGGGACTGTAAGGATCTTCACATTCGGTCAGCAGCTGTTCAAGGAATTAATGATAAATCGTTCAATATCAATAATTTCAGAGATCAGCATTTAGCACTGTTGCCTACTTTAAACTTTAGGATAATATACAGTGAAACGCACTGACCAAATGTTTAGTACTGATTGATAATGGTTCAGTTATATTACAGGTATACAGAGTATACAGGCAAGGTAATATTCACTTTATATTATAACTACCTTTTGCTGATTATACTTATACCTCATTATGATTTAGAATGTAGTACTTTTATTATTATTTTACAATACACACAAGGTTTAGAATGGGAAGGGGAACTGATGTCACTAGGGAGGAAGTGCTAGGCAGGCTACTGCAAGGGAGATTATGACTAGGGAGCTACACGAGACAGGAAATGCCTACGGAAGCTGGGGTAGTACAAAATGCTAACCGTCTACAACAAGTGTGTCCAATCCTGGCCCTCGACGGCCACTATCCTGCATGTTTTAGATGTTTCCCTCTTCCAACATACCTGATTCAAATGATCAGCTCATCATCAAGCTCTGCAGAAGCCTGATAACGATCCTGATCATTTGAATCAGGTGTGCTGGAAGAGGGAAACGTCTAAAACATGCAGGATAGTGGCCCTCGAGGGCCAGGATTGGACACCCCAGGTCTACAACTACAAACAAGACAGACTTAGTCCTACAGAAGCGATACTTACTAGAATGCAAGACTAACCAGGACATGGTAACACCAAGCTAGGAAAGACATAAGACTGGACAGAATCTGGAGATTCGCCCACGGTGCAGCAACAGGACGCAACACTACAGAACACAGACATGGCGGCAAACAACGCAGAGAAGCACATGGTATTAACATGCGCCAGTATACGCAATCACTACACTTAATTCAGATCTATGTTCGGAAGCGAAACTACACCAAACACAGTTACAAGCTTTACAGTGAAACTACACTCAACTCGATTACTCAAAATGACTCACAAGCGAAACTACACTTAACTGGCAACCTGCGGGGGAGAGCGGTAGAGAGAATGTGGGCGGAAGAGTTGTGTGGTGTGTAGTCTCGTCAGCAGATGTGGAGACTGAAGGTAATTCAAGAAGGGAATGCAGGTGGATCAGTTCTGGAGAGACAAGGCTGGAGACTTCCACAAGAGGCAGGAGAAGCAGGCAGGGAGTGACACGAAACTGTAGCAGAAAAGAAAGTGGGAACACAGAGCAAAACACAGCAAGAGCAGAATATTGGCCTTGGTTGACTGACTAGAGCAGTTCACAGTCTGACACTGAGTGGTGGTCTGAGCTCAGCTTTCATGGTCAGAAGGTAATATACTCCAGGTGAGCCACTTGCTACTGCAGGTGTCTATGATAAGGTGATTATCCAGTGGGTTGAACCTGCACACATTCCACACATACACCTTGCTCACGCCCACATTAAGGAAAAGGAAAAGGAGGGAGAGATAGAGGGTGAAGGCTGCTATTAAGTAGAGGTGGAGGGTAGGACAGTGATATGGAAAATTCTAGCAAGATTGTGATGCTTCTTGTGAAGACTTTAGTCATTTTTTTAAACAAGTACCTTGCATCATTCTTACCTATATATTTAATTAAAAATATATATCATCAGTGGTTACATGATAGATGCATGGTAGCATTTGGAGAAGAGTCCACTGAGTCATTCATCATGTGTAGTTTGAAGATGTAAATAGTCGTCATTCAAAAATAGATAAAGCATGGTGAGATTTTAATGATATTTCACATGTATTTCAACAGGAGCACGAGCCATGTACACCTTAACATAATAGGGTACCATACAAAAATATTGTATTTTATCTCAAGTCATCAAGGGTTTTCTGCTTGACCATTTCTGATTTGCGTGGATTTTTTTATAGCATAAAATATGGATATTTAAATGGTATACGTGCAATTTTAGCTTGATTTATCGATTACTTTTTGAGATAATAATGATTCCAAAAAAACCCTGTCCACCTCACAGCTAAGCTTTCTGCACAGAGTCCAGCTTGTGACATTGGTCTTGAAGGACAAACTCATTCCCAATAGAACACAGAGCAAGAGAATCTATTTTAATCCCATCACATATACATTCCACAATGATCATGAGAATAAATTTACCACAAAAGTAAAGAGGTGGATGCTGAGAGAGCAAAGCAGGTAACCAGTTTTACAACAGATTTGACTGCCCCGTGCGCTCCCCACAACTTCCCAAACACCCAACCGTCAACACCTCCTCCCAGACATCATTCATTGATCACCAAGGATCAGCTCAGTAATGAACTGAAAATGCTCTGTCCCTAAAAGGCAGCAGGCCCAGACAGGATTTGCCCCGGGGATGGTCAAAGTCTGTTTAACATGAAAATATGTTAGCTCTATGTAACAACAACCTGAATTGTGATAAAAAAAAGTAATGAAACCAAAATGTAATAACTATTCGATAATGTAACAAGATGCTGAGCCCAAAACGTAAAAAAGTTTTGCTCAAAATGTAACAAGTTGCTACATTTTGGGTCCGTTATTACATTATGGGGCTGACAAAATATTTTATTACATCATAGAGTGAGTCAATAAATGGCTTATTGCTTCAATGTAGAGTGTAGTATCTTACCCAAATGCCCCATCATTCATATGTATATACATATATATATATACACACATACACACTATATTACCAAAAGTATTTGCTCACCTGCCTTGACTCACATATGAACTTAAGTGCCATCCCATTCCTAACCCATAGGGTTCAATATGATGTCGGTCCACCTTTTGCAGCTATTACAGCTTCAACTCTTCTGGGAAGGCTGTCCACAAGGTTGAGGAGTGTGATCATGGGAATATTTGACCATTCTTCCAGAAGCGCATTGGTGAGGTCACACACTGATGTTGGTCCAGAAGGCCTGGCTCTCAGTCTCCGCTCTAATTCATCCCAAAGGTGTTCTATCGGGTTCAGGTCAGGACTCTGTGCAGGCCAGTCCAGTTCATCCACACCAGACTCTGTCATCCATGTCTGTATGGACCTTGCTTTGTGCACTGGTGCACAGTCATGTTGGAAGAGGAAGGGGCCCGCTCCAAACTGTTCCCACAAGGTCGGGAGCATAGAATTGTCCAAAATGTTTTGGTATCCTGAAGCATTCAAAGTTCCTTTCACTGGAACTAAGGGGCCAAGCCCGACTCCTGAAAAACAACCCCACACCATAATTCCTCCTCCACCAAATTTCACACTTGGCACAATGCAGTCCCAAATGTACCGTTCTCCTGGCAACCTCCAAACCCAGACTCGTCCATCAGATTGCCAGATGGAAAAGCGTCATTCATCACTCCAGAGAACACGTCTCCACTGCTCTATAGTCCAGTGGCGGCGTGCTTTACACCACTGCATCCGACACTTCGCATTGCACTTGGTGATGTACAGCTTGGATGCAGCTGTTCTGCCATGGAAACCCATTCCATGAAGCTCTCTGCGTACTGTACTTGGGCTAATCTGAAGGCCACATGAAGTTTGGAGCTCTGCAGCAATTGACTGTGCAGGAAGTCGGCGACCTCTTTGCACTATGTGCCTCAGCATCCGCTGACCCCTCTCCATCAGTTTACGTGGCCTACCACTTCGTGGCCAAGTTGCTGTTGTTCCCAAACTCTTCCATTTTCTTATAATAAACTTGACAGTTGACTGTGGAATATTTAGGAGCAAGGAAATTTCACAACTGGATTTGTTGCACAGGTGGCATCCTATGACAGTTCCACGCTTGGAATTCACTGAGCTCCTGAGAGCGACCCATTCTTTTACAAATGTTTGTCAAAACAGTCTGCATGCTTAGGTGCTTGATTTTATACACCTGTGGCCAGGCCAAGTGATTAGGACACCTGATTCTGATCATTTGGATTGGTGAGCAAATACTTTTGGTAATATAGTGTATATATATATAAATATATATATATATATATTTGTATACATATATGTCACAGTAGAAATCGCGATCCAGGATAATTGCTGATTGTCCTGGATCGCGATTTCTACTATATATATATATATATATATATATATATATATATATATGTATATACTATATATATATATAGTCATTTATCCATTAAACTAATCCCTTGCCAGCGGCCGTCCCGCAAACGCGGCCGTCCCGCAAACGCAGCTATCCGGCAAACACGGCTATCCCACAAATGTGGCCATGTTAGATCCCAATATGTAACAACAACCTGAATTGTAGCTTTCGTTACATTATCGACCCGTTATTAAATTTGGGGTTTCATTACATTTTGTTTTAGAACAATTCGGGTCATTGTTGCATTTTGGGTCATTGTTACATATCGGGCTCTAACAAAATACAACTGGATAAGGTCCTGACCCTATGGAAGACATTGTGTCTCATCCCTGTTCCCAAGAGACCAAATGCAAGACAGCTGGATGACCTCAGACCTGTCACCCTGACCTCAGACATCACTAAAACTTGGAAGCGGCTGACACTACATCCCCTACAAACTCAGGTCCAGCATGCACTTGATCCACTGCAGGTTGCCTACAAGAATAAGGTTAGTGTGGAAGATACCATCTTTTATCCACTTCCCAAAGCTCACTCTCACCTAGATGAAGGCAATGGCACTGTGGGAGTCACAATCTTTAATTTCTTCAGTGCTTTTGGAATATTTTTTCTCAGAAGGATGGCAACACCTCTGGCTTTGCGAGTAAAGGGGGCTTGAAAAACCTGAGATATCCAGTTTGCTCTTAGCCTGTTCATTTACACTGATATGAGGAAAATGACATCTGGCTTTAAAGATTTAAGATGAGAGAAGACGTGTCCCCTTTTAATCACATGACCCAGACCCTTCATGTTCCATGAGACTAATGTCAGGTTTTTATTAATGCTGTTATGTACTATACCGTCAGATACCGACATAACTCTTGAAATGACAACAGATTGGCAACCACCTGACGTAACATGAAACATAATAAAATAACATACATACACCAAGGTGCAGAATGGCACTTACAAACAAACCTCTAAACATCATCCCCACTACAGTGCTTCCCAAATGGAGCACGCAAGTCCCTCTTATTTACGGGCTCGCTAAACGCCCGTCTGGTGACTATCTCCCAGAGCAGTTGAACAAAAAAAGGCTAACCCTACAACAAGTTAGCTCAACTCCACTGCCAGTACATAATTAAATGAAAACAAGACAGCCTTTAAGTTTTCAGAGAAATATTTTTGGAATAGTGAACAAGAGGACATTATAGTATGGTTAACCCCATCTAAACATACTGGATGTTGTCACATATCTTATGATGTCTTTTTAAGTCAGTGTTCAGAAATGTCATTGCCTCACCCGGCGTGGCTAAAGTCTTGAACTGGCTATTGAGCTTAATCCGAAGCCTCGCTGGGAAAAGGAGGCTATGATCCACCTTGAGCTCCCAAAGACCGGCCAGGACCTCATTAAACTGTCGCCATTGTTTCAGGAAAATATGGTACCTTGCTGCCCTTGTATTCCAACTCCCTCGTCCTCTGGAGATGCAGTATAAGCTCCTTGTTGCGGTAGAAATGGACCCAGGCGATAATGGCATGGGGCTTGGAACCCTCCTGAGGACGTAGTCGCAGGGTCCAATGTGCCCGGTCAATCACCACCGGGGACTGGAAGTTGTCTGCACCGAGAAGTTTCGGGATCAGTGCCTGGACAAATTCTGTTGGCTTTCCCCCCTTCTTCTTGTTTAGGAATACCAGTTATCTTGACCTGCATCTCGATAGCTTCCACCTTTTCCAGCATTTCAGCTTGAGAGCTCTGTACTGCCTGAAGGGTTTGTTCTACCTTGTCAAATCTTTCAATGATGTGCTTCAGGATTTTATCAGAGATCTTCTCCCATATTAGAGGCAAATCATCTGTCATATCACCAGAGTCATTGCTAGCATTAGCCTTAGCCGAAGATGAGCACGTCTCAACGTTTTCAGGTTTCTTGGGCATGGTGAAATAAGAATCTCGCCAGCTTCAGTCCGCAGGTGTCAAGAAACTCTTGAGGCTTATGGAGGTTTAACAAAAATTGTCGGAATATTGATTTTAATTTTTGGCTCTGAGGAGCATCTGGAAACGTGTCTACTCCATGCGCTGCTCGCTAGCGCCCCCACAGAAATTTCTCCAGTGTTTTTAACATAGCACAGCCCCTCCTTTTGAGAGATACGCTTTTAGAAATGAGGGTGGACCATACCTGATCAAGTGGATCACAGATTGCTTTACAGAGAGACTGCAGTATGTCAGGCTGAGTGGCTGCTCATCTAACACAGCGGCCAGTAGCACTGGAGCACCACAGGGTACTGTGTGCTGTTCACATTTTACCTATCTGGCTTTCAGTATGAGTATGTCTGAGTTGTGCCGCATACAGAAACACTCACATGACACAGTCATTGTTGGTTGTATAAAGAACAGACAATACAGACTTGTTGGATGGAACAGAGCAAACCATGGCCAGCTGAACACCTCCAAGATCAAAGAGATGGTGGTGGACATCCGAAGAAAACTAGCAAAAGCAAGTACACTGCATGACTGGACAGGCTGGTGAGGGATGTTTCTGTGGTGGGCACAAAGCTAGACTCTATTGAGACAGCAGCAGAGAGAAGGACCCCCTCCACCCTCCACAGACTCAGAAACTCTTTTGCTCCCTTGCTAATTTGTCCTTTCAGCACTTCAGAACAATGGCAGGGGGATACATGTTCACATTTGTAGACATTTTCAATACATGTACAATTGTGTATTTGCACTAATATGCTTCTGAACAGGGTCACTCTACCAAATCCTAATTTTTGTACAAAAGTATTTTTCATTCTACTTAGTCACTGTTTGCTAATTACACTACTGCCTCTCTGTATTAAACTTTACTCTTTATTTGCACCACCACAATTATATAGCACTGCAGACTTTTCATCATTTGGCTATATTCTTTGTGTATGCCTAGTGTTTTTTTATTTTGTCTTTATTTTGCACATTGTGTCACGTAAGCATGTAGGTTAGTGGATAAAAATGTAAGTTGTAGTAATGTA